>JAJHPE010000004.1:10824121-11348547 GCA_024447655.1 Carex scoparia | reverse complement strand
ATGTGGGCATAGAGGTTGAAGAAAGAGAGTACCTTGTGGAAGAGAGCGCAGCTCTCTGCACCCATTTTTTCTTTCTTTTCTTTGGAATGTATTCTAAGCTTTTGTTTGCTCCGGTTTGGTGTGTGTATAGATAGATAGATAGATAGATAAGAGCCAGAGAGAGAGAGAGAGAGAGAGAGATCTACGGTCAATTAATAAATATAGGAGTCAATATAAGTTGTTCATTTTAACTTGTTGTTTGGAGAATTATTAATTGAATGCTTGGTAGAGCAGAAAAAGGGACATTTTTTAATGTATTAATTCTAAGCTTTTGTTTGCTCCGGTTTGGTGTGTGTATACATAGATAGATAAATAGATAGATAGATAAGAGCCAGAGAGAGAGAGAGATCGAGGGGTCAATTAATAAATATAGGAGTCAATATAAGTTGTTCATTTTAACTCGGGTTTTTTTTTAATAACCAAGCAAAAATTAAAATTAATAATACTAACCAGGTTAACAAAAATTATCAAAACTAATCAAACCGCCCCCGGAGGCGAGGTTTACTCTCCGGGGCAGACCGCCCTCCGGGGAGCGGTTTGCTACAGTATTTTTTTATTTATTTAGGATTTGAATGTTTAAATGTAAAAAATGAGAAATGTTCAATTTTGTACCAAAGTTAGATCGTGGCTTAAAGTATTTCTTGTTTGGTTAGAGTTGGTGGAGCACTAAAATTTTGGAAGCCTAAGTTGATTACTTATTAATAATTAGATACTAATTATATAAATATAATATATAATAACTATAATATATTATAATATTATTATAATAATGATTTAATATATGTTATATTAATAGTATAAGATATTAATTATATAATTATATATTATTAATAATTAGATATTAATTATATGTAATATTATAATAATTATTTAATATATTAATAGTATTAGATATTAATTATTTAATTATATATTATTAATAATTAGAAACTAATTAGATATAATATTATAATAATTATTTAATATATTAACATTATAAGACATTAATTATACAATTATTTATTAATAATGGTGATAATAAGATAATAATTATATAATATTAATATATTAATAACTATACTATATTATAATATTATTCTAATAATTATTTAATACATTAAAAATATAAGAAATTATTATGTAATTATATTTGAAAACAATGATTTTGCACCTATCTAAAAAAATAGTTAAATTTTTTTTAAAAAATATAAAATTTGGTCTCCATGCACATTTTAATATGGAGATCATTTTAAAATGTAACATGGCGACATGGAAGAGCAAAAGAATAATGGCGGAGATGAAAGTAAATGGAACTAAGAAGAAGAGGAAGGTGGTAACAGCTATGAAAATGAGTGAATTATTGTTGTGGTTATGATTGGCAAAGCTTATGAGGAGGTCGGAGATTGTGAGGCTACCCATTGTGAAAGAGAGCGCGAGAAAGAGAAGAGCTCGAATTGAAGCCATGGATTGAAGCTGGATAATGATGTGGGCATAGGGTTTGTGATCCTTGACCATTGGATATAAGAAGAACAAACTTAATTTTGCTATGGTTGAGCCTATTCTTGCCCAGCTCTCTGCACCCATTTTTTGTTTGGAATGTATTCTAAGCTTTTGTTTGCTCCGGTTTGGTATATTTACAGATAAATAAAAATAGATAGATAAGAAACCTAACAACAAAAGTTGCTAATTTCTTTTGAATATTAGTCGGTCTGCATGTCAACTTGAAACCTGACAAGTGACAACAAAAGTTGGAAATTTATTTAGAATATTAATCAGTCTGTCATGGTCATGCATGGAAAATTGCTCAAATTATATTAAAATTTCTAGTTTTCTACCACCTGAAAACTGTCACTGACTTGGTAAATATCCACAACATGAACATAACGCAACCGACCGGCCTGAACAACAGGTTTCCATCAGCCAAGGAACATAGGCATGGAGCGTCTATATATTCTTTTTCTCTTCCGTTCAATTCAATTATGTTAAAAATTCAAGGGACATCTCCAATTAAATTAAAGGAATGTAATTATCAATTTAACTTTTAAAATAACTAAATAAAAGATATAATGAATATATAAAAGGGGATAGAAGAAAGAAAATTAAATTTCTACGAGGATATTGGACATTTAGAATTATATGGGTAAACTAGAAATTATCCCTTCTAATTATTCATACTCTTTTTCTTTTTTCTGACACAACTAATAATAAAAAAAGAAAATTATGAACAATTGTTTTAAGAGTGAATTTCATCAGTTAATCAAGGGTACTCATGTATCAAAAAAACTAGATTCGATGACAAATTAAAGAACTTGGAAAACAAAATGTCACAAGGGCAAAATTACAAAATTGATCCCTAAGTTAGATGCATCATATATATTTCACATTAAATAGATGTCTAAAGTTTTTCACAGATTTTATGAATTATATATTCCAATACTATTCATAAATTATTTGTAGAAATTTTTTCTTTGAAAATTTGATATATTTATCTGTACTGTGTATAATTATTTTGAAAGTATACCAATATAAAATCTGAATTACAATTTTACACCTCATCAAATCAACAATCCAATCCATTCTATAATTTCTATTCCTCAAATTCTTTCTGTCTTACTTGTTGCCAGATCCACAATTTCTGACAGCTTCTATCCCTTTACACAGGTAATTAACCAATTCCTAATCACATCTATGCAACACACCATTTCATTTATTATTAACTCACCTAATTAATTACTTAATTTATTATGTCAACATATCATATCAGCATAAATTTGTTTCTCGACCATTTGAATTTAGAAATGCATGCAGTAAGATGTAATTAATTAATATATAATATGGAACTCAGATGATACATTTTCTCATGTGTTACTGCTTTCATTCATGATGTTCTTTGTCAATTAATAAGTTAAGTTTTAATTTTCCATTAATTAAAACATAGAGGCTGATTAATGTGCTTCCATAACCATTTCAGTAGTCGAAATGTTTATGTGTGAAATTTTAAATTTTTATATACAAAACGTCAACTTAATTTTTATTATTTTTAAGAATTTGTTACTGTTTTTATGATTTTTGAAACATGGTCTAAAACAAATATATCAAGTTTGGTATGCCCTTTTCTTTATGAATATGTACCTAACAAAAGCCTTGATCAAATCATTTTTGGTAAACTTTTTTTTCTCTATCAGGAAAATTTATCTTTCAATTAACTGGTAAATTTCACTTTTGCTTAGGTCTGATCCAAACCAATGAGTATGCATGGTATTACCTTGACAAAAATTGTTACACATAGCCCTTAATTAGACCCTTACAAACCAACTCTGTAGATACTAGATACTATGCTTTTATGTTAATTTGGCTTGCCAGGTTTACATTTTTGACTTTAATTATTTGAAACGTGTAGTTAATTTCCAGCATATACACTTAATAGTCTATAAAATGTAGAGAGCTATGTATAGTATGGTTCAACTAACTTATCGGAGAGATAGAAATCAACCATGTAACTAGTGAACTGGTGCTCTAGGATTGTGTACATATTTTTTATACTTGTTGACGGACTACTTGTCGAGCCGCTAATTGATCTTCAAAAAAAAAATATTGCAAAATGTACATTTCTAGCATAAATAATTAAGGTCCTTGTTAAGGTCCTTCTGTAGATATATGGCCCCGGAGTATGTAATGCAGGGCCACTTCTTGATCAAGTCGAACGTTTTCAGTTATGGTGTTTTAGTTTTAGAGACTATAACTGGAAAGAAGAACAGTTTCTATGAGAATGATGAGATTGAAGTTCTTTTAAGCTTTGTAAGTAGCTAGCAGCTCACTAATATATCCTACGAGAATCTGTTTCATCAGCGTAAAAAATAATTATTAACGAGAGTAAGCTAATAGAAATAGCTATTCTCGAGGGTATCGCTATTACAGACGGGAACCCTCACAAATAAAAGATATTCTTGTAGATCTGTATCTATTATTTCTATATATATTATATAATTAGCAATTAAAGAACTACACACACTAACGAAATTGAAATTACAATCACATAGGTATGGGAGAACTGGATCAATAGTACCATTACAGATATAGCAGATCCATCTTTAGGTGAGAATTATCCGAGGAGTGAATTGTTGAGGTGCACACAGATTGCGCTGTTGTGTGTCCAGGACAACCCAACAGACATACCTACAATGTCAAATGTGGCTGTGATGCATAGTAGTGAAACTGTGTCTCTCGAGACTCCGTCTTAGCCTGCATTTTGCATTGTGAATAGCAGTATACGTGCATGATTTGGAAACATTAATTAATGTAGCCAATAACACTGACAGGTCCTCCAGCAATTCTGTCCCTATGTCACAAAATGAGGTTTCAATTACTGATATTGAGGCTAGGTAGATTGGAAATATATTATACTGAGAAATAATGCTCTTTTAAATTGATTTGGGAACAGTAGAAATCAACAAGGTCTACTCATAAATGAGGTACAAAATTCAATGGTCTGAATTTGATATTTTTTGTACCCATCTTAATAAATAGTAAAAAAATTTAGAAAAATATAAAATTTGGTAGCCAAGCACATATTAATATGGAGAACAAGATGAACGGTTCGGATCGACTGTTTGAACTTTGAAAATAAAAATATGTTCATTTTACAAATAAGTCCTTATGTTCATAGAAGCATTTGCCTATATATTATTCTTACCATTAAGGTTTGTAAAAGAAGTTCGTTCTAGGGAACATTTTCCTTTACTTTTATATATTTTTCTCTTGTATAATCCTAAGAAGTTGTCAGAACTTAAAATTCTCATTTTATCAAAATAGCAAGATCATTGTAGTTTTCTTACCTTAGTTCAGCAGTGGAACACGGATATTTATTATAGGGAAAAGTTATAGTGTACCCCTACAAACTTATTAAATAGCAAATTTATCCAATATCTTCTTTTATCCAAACTTATTAAACAGCTTCCAGATCAAATTTTATATTTTTTTTGAATTTTTTTACTATTTATTAAAATGGGTACAAAAACTAGTTAAATTCTGACCATTGAATTTTGTACCTATCTTAATAAATAGTAAAAAAATTCAAAAAAATGTAAAATTTGATTTGGAAGCACATTTTAATTAGATAATCATGTTGAACGGTTTGAATCGGCAATTTGGACTTTGAAAATGAAAAAAATTATTATTGTAACTTTGTTGTAACTCAAATTGTTGTAACTTGATCCCTCCTCATTTATTTAACATTTTATTTGGTTATTATCCCTTTCATTAATTTCATGGATCTGTATCTTCCCAGGTGACTAAACACAATTGAAATGGACGGTTGAGATTTACTCTTATTCGGGATGGCGCAGGGCAGAGAGGTATTATTTGTGCTTTAAAATTCGTGCCAAGTTAAAATCCTGAAATGTTTGTTTCAATTGTAGTTAATCAGTTAATTAACCTGGGGTCCTGATCTCTTAAATTAACCCAAATTTTGGGTTTTGGATCGAGACTGTCCGATTCAAATTTGTCGCTCAAGATTGTCTTGGGATTCAAATTTGTCACTCACGATGTGTGTGCTCCACTTCTGGATGGATGATCTCGAATTCAAATCGGACAGTCCTGATCTAAAATCCAATTTTTGGATTACTTCACTGAATCTGAATTCGTTAACCTGACGGGATGTGAATTGATTTGAAAGTTCAAACCCATCTCTCTTTTGTTAAAGAAATTTAAATGTCAACAATCCAATCCATTCTATTCTTTAGCTCTTTCTTTGTCTTACTTGACGTCAGATCCACAATTTCTTTAGTGCTAGACAAGGTATCGAGTGGTCGAATTGGAAGGCTGCGAAAGTTGCCACAATAAAAAGCATATGTTTGTTTAACATAAATCTGCTATGGTATTTTGATCGTCATTAATTGTACCGTAACATGTTTATATTATATTGTCTTACAAATGTATATTATGAAACTTGTTGGAAAGTTTTATCATATATTGTGGCTCTTGTCTTGTCATTGGTAATGTTTGCATATATATGATTATGGATGATAATTAAAACGCCTTGCGCTGTTGTGCGTGGCAGGTTGTCAGCCCCGCTGTCGGGGTGTGACATTTGTCAACTTATTCATGTAGATACCAATAGAGACGTGGCTGCGGTAGCTGTTACGTGGATCCGACACAAGGTGTACGAAGTGAAGAAGGTTACTGTTAGGACTTGAAGTTTCCACTGCGCGTCTAGTGGTAAACTCTATATTAATCTTGGAATTAATTTTATACATGGATTATTGTTTCGGTCCTTTCGGATAGTGAACAAATGATGAACTGATTCGAATTGTTGCACATAAAACCTACTTTGAATATCTACAGTTTTTCCCTCTCTCTCATCTCTACCTCTTTGAGCAGAGAAGAGAATAAAAGTGAGGGGAGGAAGTCGAGTCGAGCGGAGTTGGGAGCACGGTATCGTCGGGGATTGTAGAGTCTTTGCCCATCTCGATCGGTGTGAGGTGACGAGTAGATTCGTCCGTCGGAGTATTGTTACAATATTTTTCACAAATGTTGATAACGTTTTCATTGATTTTGAATTAAGGTTTCTTTTTGTGCAGCTTTCATCACAAACGTTACCAACGTTTGTCTATCGTTACCAGCTATTGTCTCCTAGAAATCAACCGATCAAAATAGCCATTTTGGATTGTTGAATTTAATTGAAACATTACAACATTTTTACCAAACGTTCCAACGTTTATATTTTCTTCAGCCTTTAATCAATTGATTTCTCAGCGCTTTCTTACAAGCCCAAATCATTATAACGTTTACCAAACATTAACGTTTGTCCCTGTAAAACAACATAAAAAACACTTTACCAAGTTCATAATTTTACAATTTAAATTCTTAATAAATGTCTTGATAATTTCTTCGGTTCAACCAATTATGTATATTGCAATTCCAATTGTCTTGAACCTGCATAATTTCTAAAATAGTGAAAATCATAAAATTCAATAATTGTATGTTTTGCAAATTAGTCAAATAGATGAAAAAGTGAATTGCTTGAAACAATTAACACATTGGAACCCTTTTATATTTTATCTAAAGTCTCATAGAGCAAGTAACACCAAACTGATTAAGAAATTATGAATTTTTTATTAAACCAATGCAAAATCCAAATTCTTATTCAAAATATCTAGTAAAATCATAAACTATATATCTTTTTTTATTCAAAATAAACCTAAGCATCGTGACATAACCTAATTATTATTTTTATTCAAAATAACCTAAACATCATGTCACAAACTATCTCTATTTTTCTATTTATAAGCAAAAGTAATATGAGCCTTAAAAAAATTTGGTCCTTAAAAGATATTTTCAATTTGAATCTTGAAATAAAAGTTTATGTAGCATAGCGTATGCTATTTGCGCTATACGCTAGGCACTATAGCGGATCGTTATTACCGCTATAACAGTCGTAGCTGAAATAATGCATTTTTATCCCAGAACTTAGTATTTAAGGTTCCAAAATGCTATAGTACCCTACTATAGCACTCTATTTAAAATATTAATTTTATATAAAAGAAATATGCCACTGATGTGATTACATGAATCTAACGATAAATGTCATTTTTTTTAATATATCTGACTGCAAGAAATATAGGCCAGGTTTCCAAATTCAATTCAATTTTTAAACTTAGATAAATTTAGTTTAAAAATTTTATGAATTAATTTATTTTCCCTCAACGTGCAAGAGAAATAATAACATGTCTGTTTTGTTTAGATTAAAAAAAAGAAGAGAAAAGAAGATAATACTATTGAAGGCGTAGATTAATTGTGATGATTTAGCTAACATCACTCCTTAAGTAGTCAGTGCAAGAAAAAGTAAAACAATCACACAACCACGCAACCACACAAAAAAATTATAATTTTTTTTACAAAAATAAGAGGCCCAAGACAAAAACAAAAGAGTCATTCCAGGCATCACATGCTGTCTACTTTTATTTTTTGTTTTGACTGGGCCTTATGTTGTCTATTTTTAGTTTTTCTCATGTAATGCAATTACCTTTCCCTCTGGAAAGGTGAAAGTATCTGCAATTCTGCATCATAAATGTTGCTAGAAAAAGTTGGCACCTGTCCCATTTTCCTCTTGTCACTAGAATTCTTTTCCAAGAGAAGTTGGATATGTGTAATCCCATTTGACTGAAATATTTCTTTTTCTATGACAGGGACATACACTGAACTGAAGCATTCCATATACTCTCCAATTTTTTATGGGCATTTCCACATTAAAAGTCCTTAATATAATTCTTTACAAGAAAACAAAAATCTTTTACTAAGACATATGATGTATTTTGTTTTATTTTTTTGTATGTATATATATTTTTTATAAATCATGCCAAAATTGAACTGACCAACGTAGTTAAAAATTCATCTCCCACTTGCCCCTCAAATTGTAAAATTATGAGTACGTACATGTGTGTAGTAAACCGACGTATCGCTGATGCTGTCTATTTTTATTTTTTGTTTTGACTGGGCCTCATGTTGGCCCATAACTCAAAATAATTCAAATTTGGATATCCTGATGAGAGTGAAAGGTCGGATACGGATAATTATTCATATCTATATCTGATTTTGAATCCGAAACTTTATCCGTATCTGTATCTGTTGAGAAATTATCTGGATCCGAAAATTTCCAGCTCCGGAATCTGATCTAAAAAAAATCTGTATTGAATATCCAAATTTGTTATTTTCCAACTTCAAATCCAGATAATATCTTACACCCCTACTGATCTCGTGCACTGTGTATGTGTCGCAAGTAGATAAAATAATCATTTGTTCTTGGAAACTGACTAGTTAGAAGATATAATGGGTGACCAACTATATATTTTTACTTTTTAGTAAGTGTACAATGGGTGCATTAGAACTTCCAAAAGAGATTTAATAGAAATGCCAATAAATGGGGTAAATTTGTGATTTTATGATATTTAGCAATTAGGAGGGTAAATATAATATTATAAATTTTAGAGGAGGAAATATGTAATTTCGAGATTTTGAAGAAATATGTATGAAATTCCTCCTTAAAGTTAAGACCAAAATGAGTTTGATGAGCTCAAGAACATCTTAGTTCTAGTTGTAGAATATATATCAAATTTGGAGAAGTTTGGAATTTAATTATTTACTGATCATAAAATCATTAAAACTTCATTTATAGTTTTGAATTTAAAATTATTTCGTGAAATGCTTAATATATTACATTGGTCTAAATTTGATACACACAATTTAAATAAATAAAGAATATATATTCATTTTAAATATATTAAAATGAGCAAAGCTAGGATGTGATGCGCTCACCAAGAGGGTTTGGTGAGCACAACTTCAAAAGTATATCGGATCGGTTTCAAACGATGAATCCAAACCGTTGAAATCCATATACTTCATGAGTGATGCATATACATGCAAAATTTTGAAAATTTTGAATTCATTTTTGCTACAAGGTCAAGCGGTCAAAGAAATTATAAAAAAAATGAATATATAAAATAACTTATAAAATAACTTATGAAAGGTTCATTTCTTTGACCGCTTGACCCTGTAACATATGAAATCGAAGCTTTCAAACTTTTGCATGTACATGGATTTCAACAGTTAGAATTCGTTGTTTGAAGCTGATCCGATATATTTTTAGAGTTATGCTCACCAAACCCTCTTGGTGAACACATGACACCCTAACTTTGCTCTATTAATATATATATATATATATATATATATATATATATATATATAAATTAAATGTATGTCATAACTATATATATCCAAAAAATTTATGGGCCAAAAAACATGACGGGAAAGTTTGAACTTTTAACAGCAATGATTTCGCGGTTCAAAGAGAGATAATTGATATATATAGATGATGGGACAGTTGTATTATTTTTTTACTACTTGACTTCATGTTAAATTAGTTCGAAAAATTATAAATTTGAGGTGTAAACTAATAATCAATTTATGAGTCCATCTGAAATAAGTTTTTTAGTTAAGCTCTAAAGCACACAAAGAGAATTGGTGAGTTTAAGAATATTCTAATTCTACTGTGTAAATATCATAGAAGGAAAAATCGAGAATCGGAATCGGCATCAGACTTTTGGCCAGGGGATCCGAATTGGATGAATCGGTCAAAATTGGCCGAATCGGATCGGAAACTCGGACTTTTTTGCCGAAGCTCGTTTTATACTAGAAAAATAGAAAAAAAATTTGATAAAATAATAATTTGTGAAGTTTAGAAAAATGATTACAATTAAATAATCCACTAATACAATATAATACAAGCATTACAACTAAAAACACTCTCTTTTACTGCCAGAAACTATGTCGTGCTGGCTAGATCATTTCATTGTCGTCTGTATTATCATAAAAAAAAAACACATGCCATCCCTTGCTTTCATGCTGCTGGAGAAAAAAAATATTGACTCAAATACAACATATATACCACTAAGTATGCCTTTAAGTAATAAAACATACAATGATCTAGTGATCTAGTGGTATTGTTGGCTCTTGGTTAGAGGGGCGGCTTGGTTTCGAATCCCGCTGGAGACCAAAAATTTTTGCTTTCATGCTGCTGGAGAAAAAAAAATACTAACTCAAATACAACATATATACAATTAAGTATCTCTTCAAGTAATAAAACATGTAATGGTAGTGGCGGCTTGGGTTCGAATCTCGCTGGAGGCAAAAACATTTTGCTTTGAGTTCATTTCGCCTAATTCCACTTTAACTGTCCGTTTCGGCCGGAATTTCATTGAAACGGCCGAAATTTGACTGAAACTGGGATGTTTCGGTCGAAATTTGACTGGAATCAATACTAACTGGGTAACTCGGACTGAAATCGGATCGGCTCTAGCCGATTCCGCGCCGGAACAACCGATTTTACAATCTATGGTAAATATATATATATATATATAGAGAGAGAGAGAGATGGACTTGGCTAAGCCATGGTCCAGAAATTTTTACTGTTCACGTTAGATCAGCGATTTCAAAGTGGCTTAATAAATAGTAAAAAAATTTCAAAAAATATAAAATTTGGTCTCCAAGCACATTTAAATATGGAGAACATTTTGAGCGGTTCGGATCGGCCATTTGAACTTTGGAAATGAAGATATGGCATGGAGTACAAATGCATTTTACACCATGGCTCACCCTAGTCCATTTCTATATATATATCCAAAGAGCAAAAGCCACAAAGCCCACGCATTTTGTGCTAAACATGGCCTCTCATTCATCTCCACAGAGCTCCTTGTGCTTGTTTCTCCTCTTCTTTGCAACAATCTTTGAGCTTTCTACTTCGCTCGTCGTTTTCCAAAAGTGCTCGGACTCAAACTTCACAAGGAACAGTACCTACCAATCTAATCGCAACCAACTTCTCTCTAACCTTTATTCGGCTGGATGGCGCACCGGTTTCTCCCTTCAAACTCTGGGAGAAGCCGGCCCTAACCAAGTTTTCGGCCGTGCACTATGCCTCGCCAGACTTAATTCTTCCGAGTGCCAAACTTGCCTCCTAAATGGGGTAGAAGCAATAAAAGTCAATTGCTCACATAGTATCAGAGCTGGTTTATGGTATGGTCCATGCTTCCTCAGGTACTCCGATACCAACTCCACCACCTCTGACGAAAATTCATGGTCACAGATAATCTCCAACGAAAATTATATCACAGATCCCGACAAATTTGAAGATGTGTACAGAAATTTCATGGGTAGCCTTGCAGATAGAGCAGCTAATTCCACAAAAATGTTCAAGTTTAGTACAACAAATTATACAACAAATTATACTGGTAGTATCACCATGTATGGAATGGTACAATGTATTCCTGGTATTTTGCCAGACGATTGCTATACATGCCTACATCAACATATCAGCCAGTTCCAAGCCACTGCATGGGGGAAGCAAGGCGGGCTCGTTGTAGGCTTCTGATGTTACATACGTATGGATATCTATCCATTTTTTAATGTTTCTCTCATCGATGCAACGCCTCCTGCCTTGCCCCCTGAGGTCCCTCCCCTGCCAAAGAAAAGTACAGGTATGTACAATTATAATTAATGAACTAGTGTAAATTTCTTCTCCTGTGCACCAATAACCGGCATAGGAACGTAACCGATAAGCCAATTTTGAATAGTCACCACTTGCTCATTCGTTAGTCAACAACATTTTCTATACCTCGTTTAGTTATGCCACCTGTCGTATGTTTGCGGACCATATATACCTTTCTTCTTCATGCTCAGTGTTATGTGTAAGTCTAAATTATTGTTTGGTATATTACGACAAACAAATTGATAATTATAGAGAAAATATAATCGACTGTTCAAAGAAGAAAACAAGTTGTTTAGTGACAGCAACTCGCAAGTGAAGGTTAATTAGATATTTGGTTGATCAATGTACATCTGGTTGTGGGACATTAGCCTATCTCTAACGGTACCAAATATAATGAATGGGTCATGTGGAATGAGGGATCCTGCTGGATCTTTAAGTGTTAATAAGGTGTAACCTTTGGCCCCACTTTCACCATCTGAGAGAAAGCCTTCTAATTAGTAGTCAACAATGAAAGAGCACCATAAAAATTTGCCCATAATCGGTAACCAGTCAATAAGGCTTTGAATCGTTGCACCAGTGGGCTGTGGATGACATGGGGATGCAGTATTTATAGCCTTGTATGTGGTTTATCAGAATTTTTTTTTTCTTGCATAATACTACTTAAAATCATTGCATAAACTTGGTTAAAATTGACACATGATATCAAGTCATGTCAAAATGTTTAATTAGTGTGATTTGATTGAGTGTGTTTTATGCCCGTCTTGAATGAATAATATTACTTGTTTAAGATAGTTATGATGCACATATTAATCCATTTTGTACATACTAAATTATACATTGTCGTAAAATATTGTTCAAATCAAGAAGTGTTTTAGGCGTGTTTGTGAGTTTTGAAATTTTAAGTGTTTTATGCAGGCATGAAGAAAACTTTAACTGGTACAATTCTGGCAATCACTGTACCACTGGTCCTTGCTTTTGTTGTAATTACTGGTCTTTGTGTCTGCTTTTTAAAGAGGAGAAAATCAGGGCTTACAAAACCATTGCTGAGTAAGAAAGATCAAATTTTATTGATCGACTAATTTGTAGCCAGTAAGCGATCGGCACATGCTGATTGATTTTGGTTTCAATGCATAGATGTAAGTAATCCCGAGGACATCAAAAGTGTCGAGTCACTGCTTCTTAATCTCTCTGTATTAAGAGTCGCGACAATTAATTTTGCAGAGGAAAACAAACTTGGTGAAGGTGGATTTGGAGCTGTATATAAGGTAGGAATATTAATATTATACTCAAATTAAATTCATTACTAATTATCTGAACATTTATTGTATGTAATTACTTTTTTATTCTTTTATTAGGGCATACTGCCTGATGGCCGAAATATAGCAGTAAAGAGGCTCTCTGAAAGTTCCGGCCAGGGACTGGGTGAATTGAAAAATGAGGTCCTTTTAGTTGCAAAGCTTCAACACAAAAATCTTGTCAGACTTCTGGGTGTTTGCTTGGAGGGCCAAGAGAAATTGCTTGTTTATGAATATGTACCTAACAAAAGCCTTGATAAAATCCTTTTTGGTAAACTTTTCTTACTTTATCAGGAAAATTTATCTTTGAATTAACCGGTAAATTTCACTTTTGCTTAGGTTCCATCCAAACCAATGAGTATGCATGGTATTACCGTGACAAAAATTGTTACACATAGCCCTTTATTAGTCCCTTACAAACCAACTCTGTTGATACTATGCTTTTATGCATGGTTCTGAAACTCGGAATCGGAATCGGAATCGGGGTCTTGACCGTGGAATCGGAATTGGAATCGGATGAATCGGCCGGAATCGGACGAGTTGACTAAGAAACTTGGATTTTTTTGTCAGAAAGCCTGATTTGTTGCCAAAAGTCTAAAAACATAGGAATTAATTGGCAAAAAAATTATTTATAATAAAACTATGTTAAGACAAAACATTACACTCAAATAATTCACTAATTATATAATGTAATACAAAGAAATAAATTAAACACACTCTTTATTGCCAGAAGCTATGCAAAGCTGGCTGGATAATCTCATCGTCCTCTGTATTAAAATACAAATGGAAATATTGTTGCACAGAACCAAAAAAGGAAGACATTAATGTAGTGTCAAATGAAGAATTATTAATATCCTCATATCGAACATATGGATTGTATGTATCAGAAGAATTGTAGTATGGTTGTACTCCATATGAATATGAGCTTGAATTATATCCCCACTAGGCTCTGAGGTCCCATACATGCCATCATAAGAATTAATATTTCGATTTCTTACCGTTAGTTCATTGACATCTCTATACCGTGTTCCTGTTTGTTCACTATCTGAGGTAGGACCCCGTGGTTGTTCCCTTTCCTGGTGAACTAATTCAGAATGTGTGTTTTGAGTTTCCAAATTTGTAATAGGGACGCCATCTCCTACATCACTACCACATGTATGTGTTTTGCGGTAGTCACATGTATGTTGTCTCCAATATGTTGTCTCAAATATACTGTCTAATATGCATGACTAACACTTTTTCGTTCATTCTTGCATTATCTAAGCAGGGCCTAACCCGTGCCTAAACATGCAATATATAAAAACTGTTGGAAAATGTTTTTTTTAATTGAAAAAATGCCAGACTCGATCAAACTCGGCCATAACTCTGACTGACTCGGCCGAGTCAGACACTGTTCATCCGAGTTTTGCTGGAAAATTGCATAGGCGAGTGACTCGGGTATAACTCGGCTTGGACGTTACCGAGTCCGAGTCACATCCGATCGAGTCCGTGTCACGTCCAAGTCCGAGTTGACTCGGAATCGGCCAAGTTTTAGAACCATGCTTTTATGTTAATTTGGCTTGCCAGGTTTGCATTTTTGGCTTTAAGTTATTTGAAACGTGAAGTTTCCAGCATATACACTTAATAATCTATAAATTGTAGAGATCTATGTATAGTATGGTTTAAGGTTGCTCAATTGCTCACATAGTATGGCTTTAATTATTTTTGCCTTGTTATCTGCTTCTGTAGATACTGAGAAGCGACACCTACTACACTGGGGAAGAAGGTACAAGATTATTTCTGGAATTACAAGAGGGCTGCTTTATCTACACGAAGAATCTCAGCTTAGAATTATTCACCGAGATCTAAAGGCAAGCAATGTCTTGCTCGATGAAGAGATGAACCCAAAGATATCTGATTTTGGTTTGGCTAGACTTTTTGGAGGAGACCAAACTCAAGCGATCACAAGTCGAGTTGTAGGAACATTGTAAGTGTGTGTGTGTGTGTGTATATATATATGTCACTTGATTATATTACAAGTGCATGTACATGTATATATTACCATAATAGAACTGATGTTGATATACACACTTAATTTGTTGTAGTGGATATATGGCCCCGGAGTATGCAATGCAGGGCCACTTCTCGATCAAGTCGGATGTTTTCAGTTATGGTGTTTTAGTTTTAGAGATTATAACTGGAAAGAAGAACAGTTTCTATGAGAATGATGAGATCGAAGTTCTCTTGAGCTTTGTAAGTAGCAGCTCCCTAATATATCCTATGAGAATCTATTTCATTGGCGAAGGTAAAAAATAACTATTGACGAGAGTAAGCTAACAGAAATAGCTATTTTCAAGGGTATCACTATTACAGACAGGAACCCTCACAGATAAAAGAGATTCTTGTAGATCTATATCTATTATTTCTATATATATAATTAGCAATTAAAGAACTACACACACACACATACTAATGAAATTGAAATTACCATCACATAGGTATGGGAGAACTGGACCAATGGTACCATTACAGATATAGCAGATCCATCTTTAGGTGAGGATTATCCAAGGAGTGAATTGTTGAGGTGCACACAGATTGCACTGTTGTGTGTCCAGGACAACCCAGCAGACAGACCTATAATGTCAAATGTGGCTGTGATGCTTAGTAGTGAAACTGTGTCTCTCGAGACTCCGTCTAGGCCCGTATTTTGTATTGCGAAGAGCGGTATACGTGCAGGATTTGGGAACATTGTAGCCAACACTGACAGGTCCTCAAGCAAGTCTGTCCCTATGTCACAAAATGAGGTTTCAATTACTGATATTGAACCCAGGTAGATTGGAAATATATTATAGTGAGAAATAATGCTCTTGTAAATTGATTTGGGAACAGTAGAAATCAACAAGGTCTACTCATGAATGAGTTACAGAGATTTAGTATATATATTATGTAAGGATTTTTGAGGAGAGGTCCGAAATAAAGAGAGAAATTTTATGAGGAATCTTAATGATATTCTTGATTTCATTATTAAATAGAGTACAAATAATATAATTTATAATTTATAGTAACATAAATAATAACTAAAAATATAACACTATAAATAACACGTTCTAAAATACTTTATACTAAAATACTAAATTATTCCTCATTAATTAATATAGTTTGTCAAACATAACCTACTATTCCTAACACCCTGCTAAATCAAGCCCGATTAAAATATATGATGAGATGAAAAACATAGACAACATATTATTCTTACCATTAAGTTTTATAAAAGAAGTTTGTTCTAGGGCACATTTTCCTTTACCTTTATATATTTTTCTCTTGTATAATTGTAAGAAGATGTTAGGACTTAAAATTCTCATTTTTATCAAAATAGCAAGATCATTGTAGTTTCCTTACCTTGGTTCAGCAGTGGAACACGGATATTTATTTATTATAGGGAAAATTTCTAGTGTACCCCTACAAACTTATACCCTTTCAATATCTTATTTTATTTATTTATTATACCCTTTCATTAATTTCAAGGATCCGTATCTTCCCAGGTACCTAAACACAATTGAAATGGACGGTTCACATTTACTCTTATTCGGGATGGCGCAGGGCAGCGCCGTATTATTTGTGCTTTAAAATTCGTGCCAAGCTAAAATCCTGAAATGTTCGTTTCAATTGTAGTCAATCAGTTAATTAACCTGGGGTCCTGATCCCCTAAAGTAACCCAAATTTTGGATTTTGGATCGAGACCGTCTGATTCAAATTTGTCACTCAATATTGTCTCGGAATTCAAAATTGTCTCTCATGATGTGTGCACTCTACTTCCGAATGGATAATCTCGGATTCTAATCAAACAGTCCCGATCTAAAATTCAATTTTTGGACTACTTCACTGAATCTGATTTCGTTAACCTGAGTGGATGTGAATTTATTGATTTCAATGTTCAAACCCATCTCTCTCTTGTTGTATTTTAGTTGAGATTTGAGTGGGCAATTGCGCGCGAGAATCGGAGCATTAAAAAAGTTCAATTAATAATCCCAAGTCTCACGCTTGCAGTCCTAATTCATGTTTCATATAATTAATGGGCCGGAACCGGATTTTGGGCCGAGACCTCCTCATGAATTGAATTATAATTTGACAATTTGTTAAAAAAATTTAAATCTCAACAATCCATTCCGATCCATTCTATTCCTCTAACTATTCTTTCTTTGTCTTACTTGTTGCCAGATCCATAATTTCTGACAAAATTTCTGACAGCTTCTATCCCTTTACACAGGTAATTAACCAATTCCTAATCACATCTATGCAAAATCATTTCATTAATAATTAACTCACGTAATTAATTATGTCAACATATCATATCAGCATCAATTTGTTTCTCGATCACTTGAATCTCGGCGATTGTATGATCAAGAGAACTCTTCATTCCTGCGCGGATGGGAATAAGGTTTGGTCCAAATGGTTTTGGACCGGACACCGTCCAAAGCCTCTAAAAATCGTACGATTAAAATCTGAACAGTCAATCCGAACCGTTCAACATAATTTCCATATTAAAATGTGCTTAGAGACCAAATTTTATATTTTTTGAAAATTTTTTACTAAAAAAACATCAATGTTTCTAAACAGTCCAAAAACTAATAATTTTTTTTTTTTCTAGGACATTAAAAATAAAATTTTCGCATAATCATTCATAGCCTCTTAACTAGGTAGGTGGATTCATTATTACTGCAAAAAAGTTATTATTGTTTGTTTACATGGAGTGTCTGCAGTGGATCTCATATTTTTACTTTTGAAATCCTACCGTCAATTTTTCAACTATCTTCTAGAATTTTATTCTAAAATTAAAATTTCAAAAGTGTACATTAGCACAAAATCCTAACCCAAAATTCTAATTGAAAGAATGTCATTTCAAAAGTGTACATTTTTCAACAGTCCAAAATCCTAACCCAAAATTCTTGTCTTCATCTATAAAATTTCATTTTTTATTAAATTAATTATTTTTGTCCCTGATAGCAAATTTACAAGTTCAATCAAAATGTCATTTTTTTATTTTTTATTTTTGAGATAAAACATTCTAATTGAAAGAAGTTAATTTGTGTACATTAGCACAAGGATTGTAGAGTTGGATATCACATAAAATAAAAGGAAAGGACAAGGATCCTCTGTTAATGATGGAAAAAAGTTTTTCTCACAAGACCAAAGTTATTGAAGCAATAAATGTTCCAGTAATAAAGCATTTAGGACGGTGTGGCGAGTCAATATTCTACTTTGCCTTTACAAACTACTTGTATTCATATCATGCAGGAATTGTAACTATGTGAATGCCACATAGCATCTATCATTCTACAATAGTGGAGGAGACTTGGAGATTTATGAAGTCAAGATGTAGTACGCTATGTTCACTTTTACATTAAAAGTTTTACTGCATTCAATCTAGTGTTCTAAAACGGACCGGACCGGGGCGGACCAGGTTCAACCCGCCCGGGTTCACGGGTTGGCCGGGCACGGGTTTGGAGGGTTCACGGGTAGGCGGGTAGGCGGGTAGACGGGTCGAAATTTTGAAACTCTACCCTTATCCGCCCGTGGACCCTTCCCCACGGTTTGCGGACCGGGGCTGGGTTCGGGTTGGTCGATTTTTTTTTTTTTTTTTGGTTTTTGAAAGAAAATATTTAAAAAATACGAATTATTTGACCGGACGGGTATGGGTTCACGGACCGGGCCGACGGGGAGGGGTCCGGGTCCGGGGCGGGGGGGGGGGGAGGGGGGGGGCCCGGGGGGGGTCGGGTCAGTTTTCACGGGCCGGTACGGGTTCACGGGTTCACGGGTCACGGATTAGGCGGGTTTTGATTTCAAAATCAACTCTTACCGATTTTGACCCGGCCCCCCAGAACCCGTCCAACTGTGACACGGGTCACGGGCGGGCCGGACCGGGTCACGAGTCAGGGTTTTGTTTTAAAACACTAATTCAATCTATCCAGTGATCTATAATCTATTCATCTCTTCTCCGTTTCCGACTCTCTCTCTCTTCTGTTTCCGACTGTGTCTTGCAATTTTCGGTTGGTTACTCTTTGGACATTTAAGAACATGTGAAATTGTACATATGAAAAAATTGCGTTCCAACTAAAGAAGCAATCGTCCACATTATGCTATTGCGTTGTTTTTCATGCCAGTTGATACACTACATTTGTTATTTTTTTATTCTGTTGTCAATAAGATATATTGTTGTTGTGTGATTCTGTCTTTTGATGAATTGTTATCTAAGCACATTTTTTTTATTAGAAAGCCAAAAGATAATTTGAAATTGTATTGCCTTCTATATGAGAACTTACCTTTTAGTTAACAATAACTTTTCCTTTTCTTGCATTGCTGATCAATGAAGCAAATAATTGTGATTTGGTTGTCTTATAATTTTATCACGTTTTGTAATTTTGTTTGGTGTTATATTTTCAAAGCAATTATGCAGCAAAAAAATAATAATACGCACAACAAAATTATTAAGATTAGCTTAAATAATTCAGGTTTTGTATGCTTTAGCAAACAGTTTCATAATGCAGGAGCTAAAAACAATCAAAACTAGAAGCTGGTGCAGAAGTAATTTCAGAATGTTTCACAGTAAATTGAGTTATTTGATGCTCCTAAATTTATTAGATAATGTTTCCTTTATTCCTTCAAAGTAGAAAATTTTAACTTCAAAACTTTGTTTCTCATATTGTCAAAGGAAATGATGCATAAACTTGATGCATAACTTAGCAGCTAACTATATTATAAGCTACATATGAAGTAAACTTGACTGGAACGGTAGAAGTCTTTACTTATTGTGTACAAGCATTTCGTCAGATGATATTTTTATCAGAATAAAGGAAAAGTGTAATAACAGTTGGAACTTTCTAGCAATTTCATTCAAACATGTCCATCAAGTGAAGAGCATAACCCAAATTAAGAATATCAAGACTAAAATAACACAATTTATTTTATTTACCATAAAAAAAAATGATTACAATAAGAAATGCGTAAAATAACAAGGGTAATTTGGTCAATTGAGAGAACCGTGATCAAATTACAGCTATTATCAGGGTCGACACTACCATGATAAAATCACATATAAATAACAAATTTAATAATCCATTGCAATCCGAAGTCATCTTGCCACAAGAAAATTTACTAAAGTACGCTCATAATTTTTCTTATCAGTTTCTATGTTGGCCTTCTACAACTGGTTCCTTCACCTTCAAAAGATTTCAGCTACTTCTCTATAGTAGTGATATTAGCAACTTAGCATCTCTATTCGTGGGAACCAATTTCTCACAAGATATTCTGCACCGATTGGTATTGAAAGGCGAAGTTATTCAAATAACAATCACATCTAAGCAAATAGCAAATTATATAATCTCTCACAATATAAAGTCATCTTGCACAGTGACATGATCATATCCACTCTTGTTAAGCTCAAGCAATGTTAGAGCGCATTCTTAAAAAGTGGAAATTAACTGACAAAAATTGAGAGCTGTTAGTGAACCAGTTTGTACCTTAGCTGTTAATAAGCCCATTCTTTTTTATGTGGTGGTTAGTGACCAGAAAAAACATGAGTCGGTATAATTTTTTAATAACAATTTGAAAATTCAAATGAAATCAATGTTTTTCCCTTTTCACCAGCATCAGTATTATGCAAGCCATATCCAAAAAATACATATTACTCTCTGTACTAAAGATAAAAAAAAATAAGGTAAAACCTCCCAAACCAATCATGACATATTCAAATTTTCATCAAAACACGATATATACTTGAAGAAACAAAAAATTGGATGGATCAGAGCCGTCCGTGGCTTACATCTATTTACCATTCATGTTGACAAGCTGCACATGACCCAAGGGCAGATTCGACAAATCAATTTAGGTACCTTAGTCCTTACATTACAATTCAATGCATTGATTTATTTAAATAATTTGAAATTGATTAGGAATATTGAGTAGAGAATATCTTGATGTTACTTATTTTACTGGGGTCCCCAAGTTGATTGCCCCAATATTTACTGACTTGAGAAATTGACTTAACTGTCATTATACTGTGAAATTCTGCTATGTTTACTTGTAATGGTAAGGGAAATTTACTGACATGTCCTTGTTTACTGTCATTGTCCTTAATGCAAATATATATAAAAAAAAAAAAGGACAGATAAACTCACAATAAATTACCAAGGTGGCTGAGGTAGGCCAGGCGGGATCGGTAAGGGAACTTAACCATCAAGTTCATACTATTTTCAAGTCAAAACAATCTATATCACTCAATTATGCTAAAATTAGAAGCAAATGAACAATCTAATCCAACCTACCCAGCCAAGCCAGCAGTGGGTTTAACCACTTCAACAATAAATAAAGGAAAATAGTAAGAACATAGAATCAGAGTAATATCTTGATTTCATAGAACATATTATTTCACGAACCTCAGGCGTCGACGCTTTCCAAGCCTTAGGGAAGAGGAAGAAACCTAACGGAGGCTAACAGAGATATTAACACAAAATGTTATACCAAAACTACTCTTTCAAAAATCAACAGCTGTAATCGATTCTGTAAAACAGTTGCTAAGAGTTATTGTCCATAGCAGCAGCACTCGCACATGGAGTGTTTGTACTCTGCAGAGGAAGCTAATATTGTTTGTGCACAGAGAGTCTTGAGTGGGCCTAATATTTTTCCTTCTAGAATTGTATTATGAAATTAAATTTTCAAATGTATTTTGTTCAAATAAATTTGTTTAATCTTGTTTGAAAAATGTAAAATTCATTCCATTTGCTTGATTACTGGTACTACAATTATAGTTAAATGTAATTGTTCCAATAGTTTTAACATTACTTAATATCATTATTATTATTTGTTATTTTTCTGTTGAATGTTAAATATAAAATAATAACAAATATCAATATTTGTGCATCATACATCATTATTTTTATAAAAATTACAATAAATTATACAAATTCTTAAAATTAATTCGTTATGGTGTTCTACAAGATTTTGACATGTATATTTTATCGAATGCTTTGGATCGACCATTCGGATATTAAATAAAAAGAAAAATATTAGATCTGCTAGCATATTGGTCGATATGATAAATTTAGTTTATTAGCATAACTCTTAGATAAGTAATTTATAGTAGAATAAAATAATAATACAAATTGAACACTTTCTGTAGTAGAATAAAATAATTTATAGTAGCATAACTTTGGTCATGTCTTGTATTGTAGGTTCAATAATCAGTTGCTGTTAAAACGTTTCAATCTAATATAATGAAACTTTTAATTCTTTACTAGTTTTGTACTGATATTTCGGCTTTTGTGAAAAGCCCAATCCCTAATCCAAAATTCTTTTATTTTCATCAATAAAATTTCATCTTTATTAAATTAATTATTTTGATATCTGATTGTAAATCTACAAGTTCAATCTAAAGTTTTTTTTTTTTCTGAGATAAAACATTCTAATTGAAACAAGTTAATCTGTGTACATTAGCACAAGGAAGGATTGCCGAGGAGTAGGATATCACATAAAATAAAAGGACAAGGATCCTCTGTTTATGATGGAAATTTTTTTTTCTCACGGGACCAAAGTTGTTGAAGCAATAAATGTTCCACCAATACAGTATTTTCTGATAGTGTGGCGAGTCACTAACTCTTCTACTTTGCCTTTACCAATAGCAAGTATTCATAGGCTGCACAGCTTGTAACACTGTGAATGGCACATAACATCTATCATTCTACAATAGTGGAGGAGACTTGGAGATTTTGAAGTCAAGATGTAGTACGCTCTGTTCACTTTTACATTGAAACTTTTACTCCGTGAATGTACAATTCTTCATGCTCCCTATGCATGGATCACTGATTCACTGATGAGAAGGGGATAGGTGCACTATTGTTATTAATAACATTTAAATCAATCAAATGAAAGACAAATGTAAATTTCATCAATAAAATTTCATCTTTATTAAATTAATTATTTTGATCTCTGATTGTAAATCTACAAGTTCAATCTAAAGTTTTTTTTTTTTTTTTTTTTATGAGATAAAACATTCTAATTGAAACAAGTTAATTTGTGTACATTAGCACAAGGAAGGATTGCCGAGGAGTAGGATAGCACATAAAATAAAAGGACAAGGATCCTCTGTTTATGATGGAATTTTTTTTTTCTCACGGGACCAAAGTTGTTGAAGCAACAAATGTTCCACCAATACAGTATTTTCTGATAGTGTGGCGAGTCACTAACTCTTCTACTTTGCCTTTACCAATAGCAAGTATTCATAGGCTGCACAGCTTGTAACACTGTGAATGGCACATAACATCTATCATTCTACAATAGTGGAGGAGACTTGGAGATTTTGAAGTCAAGATGTAGTACGCTCTGTTCACTTTTACATTGAAACTTTTACTCCGTGAATGTACAATTCTTCATGCTCCCTACGCATGGATCACTGATTCACTGATGAGAAGGGGATAGGTGCACTATTGTTTGTGCACATGGAGTGTTTCTTTTGGGGCCCATATTTTTACTTCAGGGATGTTATCAACAATTTTTCATACTATCTTCTAAAGTTGTAGCCTCAAATTAAATTTTTGGAAGTGTTTTGTTCAAATGAATTTATTTAACCTTATTTCAAGAAAGTAAAATTCATTTCATTTGCTTTCCTGGTGGTACTACAACTATAGTTAAATGTAACTGTTCTAATATTTTTACCATTACTTAATATCATTATTGTTATTTGTTATATTTTTGATTGAATGTAAAATATAAAATAATAAAAAATATCAGTATTTGTATATCAAACATCATTATAGAATAAAGAATACCCTCCTTTCAATGGCACTCGAATACCTTTTAATGTATCTTGCCAAAGATGAACTTATTTGAGGCAAGTTATATGGAGGTCTTGATGATGCTGCAATTAAAATAGGTGCATGACAATAAAATTCTTTATTTTAGATATCCAAATTTCCTTACTATATTTTTGTTTATAAGCTTAATTATTCTATTTATATCTCATGTAGGTCCTTGGATGCGGTCGTACGTCCTCTAATTGAAATTGAAGAAGATTGTATATAAGATCCTCTTAATTTTTTTCTTTGGTGTGCCTTAATTGTTTCTACCTTTCTTAACTTGTACTTTTTATTGGTTTTATTGTGTGTTATGGCGTGACAAACCTCATTGAAGTGTGTGTGAAAGTGTTCTCTCTGTTTTTTTTTTTTTTGGGAAAACTAGATGGATCTTGACCGTGTTTACCCATGATTTTTATTCCATTTCATTTTTATTTTTTTATACAGATCTAGAATATGTTTTTTGGATAATTGTTCCAAAATGCACGGGAACCAATTAACAAATTGGATGGCCGGGAACCATGATCTAAATTGGTCTGATACTCACAACTTTTTTTTCGACAACATGCATGTTCTCTATATTAAAATGTAATTAGAGGTTAAATTTTATATTTTTTGTTAGGTAAGTACAAAGTCACTGTTTTGGATGGTCCGGAATTATCTAAAAACAGTGACTTTGTACCTATTTTATTAATAACATTTAAATCAATCAAATGAAAGACAAATGATATCACTGTTTAGAAAAAAATCCAAAAATGTCTTTTTCCGTTGTGTTATTTAGCGGAATTGAAGACCAATTCCACTAGATATTTAGTAACTAGATTTTTTTTTTGTTCCTATTCCGCTAGATTATTCAACGAAATTAGTATTTTTATGGTAGTATTCAAGCAGATCAATCAAAGAAAAAAAACTATTATGCTGAATAATCCAGCAGAATTGGTCCTAAATTCCACTGCATTTTCTAACGGAAATGTCCTTTTTGATTTTTTTTCAAATAATGATGTCAATTTCTTTAATTTGAATGATTTGAATGTTGTCAATAAAAGTTTCGGTCATTTGTGTCATTTCTTCTGCCATTCTACCCGAATTATTTTATGGTAATGCAATTTCAACATATTACCACTACTACAAAAAACGTCTTCCTATACTGTACCTTATACACGGATTTTCTCAATTGTATAAAAAAACGTGTATGAAATAAGATTTTTCCAGTATTCTAGGAATCCTACACGAATATTAACTTAAAAATTAGTGTCCGTGTGGAAATTAAGCTTTTATACACGGATATTTCATTAAATATCTGTGTAGGAATGGTGAGAGAGCTACACGGATTTTTATTAAAAAATCCGTGTAGGAAGGGGTTATTGTACACGGATTATTGTTTAAATAACAGTGTAGAAAGACTAGAGAGCTACACGGATTTTTACTAAAAAATCCGTGTAGGATAGCTAAAAAAAAAAAAAAAAAAAAAAACCGTTCAGCAACCTTTCTACACGGATTTTTAAATAAAAATCCGTGTAGGATAGCTTAAAAAAAAAAATTGCTAGAGAGCTACACGGATTTATAGTGAAAAATCCGTGTAAAAAGGTAGTTTTAGAGTTTTGGTTATATAAGAAGGCCTTTTCCTCCAATGCCGTTTTGATTTCGACTCATA
The DNA here is from genome assembly GCA_024447655.1 of Carex scoparia. NCBI lineage: Eukaryota > Viridiplantae > Streptophyta > Magnoliopsida > Poales > Cyperaceae > Carex > Carex scoparia. Next base: position 11,322,720 of record JAJHPE010000004.1, on the reverse strand, counting down.
GATCCGAGATATTTGAAGTTGTTATTTTCTCTTCTCTATCTTGCTAAGGTTAGCCATGAATATATATATATATTTTTCTTTATCTAATTTTCTGTTACTTATTATTGCTTATTTAGGTCATGTGTAATTATTATTGCTTACGAAAAGGGGCGTAAGCAATATGGTCCTGCGCGTGCCTCACGAAAAGGGGCGTAACTTTTGATCCGTCCGTCGGATCGGGCTGAAATTTTGACAAGAACTCCACAGCCCAAAACCGGATCCGAAACAATCTAAGATTTGTTTCGCCCATGTTACGGGTTCAGATTCGCGATCCGAGTCTTCCTTCATGGACTTTTGGACTTTTTTTTTATAATTTTAGAGTTTTTATAATCTTCCTCCAATTTCTCTATCGTTTTCGTGCATCAAGGAGTGTATGTTATGTGTTAGATTACATGAAATTGCATGTACAAAAGGCTATGTATATATATATATGTTGCAAATGGCTATGTATTTATTTTATTTTTGCAAAAGGCTATGTATATACAAAATGCTCTATATTTTTTTTTGCAAAAGACTATGTATATTTAATCTGAAATATATAATTACTGACTAGCAAAACTGGAGGCTAGCTAACAAAAAAAAAAAAAATAAATAAATAAATAAATAAATAAAAAACGGTTCAGCAACCTTCCTACACGGATTTTAAATAAAAATCCGTGTAGGAAACAATTATACACGGATTTTTACTTAAAAATCCGTGTAGGAATGTTACTGAACCCGGTTTATTTATTTAATATTCTGTTGAGGAGAGCTACACGGATTTTAACTAAATATCCGTGTAGGAAGAGTATTCCTACATGGATATTTAGTTAAAATCCGTGTAGCTCTCTTGTTTTTCCAAACGGCTCTTTATTAATAATCCGTGTAGGATTAGTGTAATCGTACACGTATAAATTATCCGTGTGTAAATGTGGACTCTCCTACACCCCAGAATCGCACACGTTATCAAATCCGTGTAGCTCTCCAGTTATAATCCGTGTACAAACTGTTTTTTTGTAGTAGTGATACTAATAGAATAAAATTTTCGCATACAAAATAATCCTTCAAAACATATAAACTTTTGGATAACTATAACATATAAATGCATTCATTACGAAGTAAACCCGTTTAAATGAATTGGATTTATTGTTGAAAGAGCGAAATGTCATTTCGGTCCCGAAAAAAAAAAGACTGACAGACTGAAATGACATTTTAGTTCTTATGATTTCTGTAAAAATAAAAAGGTAATCATGTTAGTTTCATAAAATTATTTCTTTTAATTACTGTTTATAAAAAAAAATTCCTACAACCTGTGCTTTTTCTAATATTCAAATTTATTTTTATTAGAATTTTTATTATATTGAAAACACAAGCAAACACTACATCCAAACCAACGAGTTGAGTTTAAGAATAGAGTTTGTTTTACAAAAATCAAGATACGAAAAGGAAATTGCAATTTTCTTATTATATATCCACAATAATTTTATTTTTTTATAATTGCTCCAATACGGTATGATCACCGTCAACAACTAATCAACCAATTAATCAGCTTAAACTACTGTTTTTTAAGGTTACAATTGCAAATATATTAGAATTGTTGATATAACATTGTTAACAATTTGTCATTAATAGACTCTGATAGCTTTGCAGGTGCATTATTGTTTGCGCACATGTGGTGTTTGCTTGTGTTTAAATTTAATAAAAACAAATGTGAATATTAGGAAAAGAATGGATGGCAGAGTAATTGAAGGATCCTCTCTCTTCATGATGTGAATAATGTGCTTCTGACAGTCACTACGATTCATCTTAATTTCTGCATATATTTTTTACTAGCTTGCTTTTCACATACCAACAAACAAAATAATATCAAGTTTACAAATTCTCCATTCCTTGATCACGTTGTCAACTTGAATTATTTCATACAAAAATAAAATGAAAAATTTATCCCATACAAATTGTATATATAATTGCTTAATAATTAGAAGAACCTGTTCCTTTCTTAAATAATTCATGCTTCTAAAAACAGATAAGGATAGATAATGGCAACTTAAGTGGGAAGGTCAAAACTATATATAAAATATAGGACAAGCTTGATCAACAATAAAAGAGATGCTATAAGAGATCATTCAAAGAGATGCATGACAATGACAGAGTCAATTTTAAATTTGTTTCGAATTTCCTTTTCATCCTTTCAAACTCAAACCCCCCACCTGGTACCTTTTATATATGCTCAAAAACTTGTTTGTTGGAATTGGCATTTTTTAGCATGATTTGAGAGCAATTGGGGATTTGATATTGTTTTCAAAAAGAATGGTAAACATCTCCGAGGAAAAGAAAAAGAAAAGGAAATGAAAAGGTCGATTAATTTCTCAAAAATTGAATATCAAATATCCATTAAAAAGTTAACATTTGCTAAAAGTTGATCAACAATCTTCCCAATCCAAAAAAAAAAACCGTCCGACAGTTTTTAAAAGGAAGTACTTTTCAGAGTGAAAAAGTGGAGGAATCATGTGGGTAGGGGCTGTGTATGACAAAGTGCTTCTCACAAAATCTAATACAGTATTTAGTGAGTGTGGCGGGTCACTGACTAGTCATCTGCAGGGATTGTAACTCTGTGAATGCCACAAAGCATCTGTTATTCTACAATAATGCAGTAAGACTTGAGATGTTGCAGTCAAGCTATAGGCAACTAAATTTAATCCCCAGCTATCTCTGTTCATATCTTCTCTTTTGCAACTAATTCTCATCTTGCATTCTCTGTTTCCAACGCGTTTGTATTTTCCAAATTTCTAATTCTCATCTCTCTTGCTTGTTAACCAACGAATCTCTGCCTTTTGCTATCTTCATTCTCAATCTCTTCTCTCAATCACCAATTTGGTACAGCCTCTGTTATTCACCTGCCGGGATTGTAACTCTGTTATTCTACAACAATGCAAAAGCTTTGAGATTTTGAAGTCAAGCTCTAGACTTACTGGTACGTTCTATTCACCTTTTACACAACTAAATTCAATCTCCGGCTATCTCTGTTACTGCATTCAATCTCTGTTCATGTCTTCTCTTTTGCAATCTCTGTTTCTGACTCGCTCCGATCTCTTGCCGTAGGGTGCACGTCCAAATCTCTGTTTTTCATCTCAGCCCTCGGCTTGATCTGTTGCCATCGATATCTCTCTCAAAAATCTCTAATTCTCATCTCTGCCTTTTGCTATATTCATTCTCTCCACCACCAATTTGCTACGTGTTTACAAAAATAAAAAAATAAAAACATTTTGCTACTTGCTATTTGTCATTCCCAAGCAAAAAAGAAAAACGATAAAAAATCAAGCGGCTTTGAGGAAGCTGCTGCAGTAGAAGAAGAAGAAACTTCAACATGGCGTTTTCAACCATTGCAAGCCTGGCTGGTTCTGCTATTTCGACCATTACTGAGTGGGCGGGGTCCGCTATTGTCGGGGAATTTCTCACCATGGGTTTTTCGTTCTTGCGTGACCGTGTGCTGCCAGCCGACAGTGAAGCTGAGCTAAAGAGGCTACAGATAGCTCTTCCCAAGATCAAAGATGTCATGGGCATTGCCGAAGCTCTGAAGGAGAAAGATCCGAGTACAAGTGAATGGGTTGAGCAGTTTAGGCAGGCTGTTGAAGCATCTGAAGATGTACTGGATGAGTTGGAGTACAAAAACTTGGAGGATAAGGTGAAAACCAGAGATGAGGCGGGTGAATCCACATCTAGTTCAAAGAAGAGAAAAGTAAGTGCTATCAATCATGATATCTTAGAGAGGTTGAAGAAAGCTCTAACAATGTTGGATGGGGCTGCTGTTGAGATAGAGCATCTCCTCCAACGTGCCAAGAGGCTAGGTATCCATGATCTTTCTGAATCACAGGAAGAAACAAGTAAAGTTTCAAGATGCGAAACAACTTCCTTTTTAACTGAAACAAAGGTGTTTGGGCGAGAAGTTGAGAAGGAAAAAATAATTGGTTGGCTTAAACAACCAACTGATGCTCGTCTCTCTTCTTTTGGTATTGTCGGGGTGGGTGGACTTGGAAAGACCACCCTTGCACAATTTGCATATCAAGAGATGCATGGGTCGAATCATTTCGACAAAACAATTTGGGTTTGTGTTTCTACAAACTTCAATGTTGAAGATATAACGAGAAAGATGCTCGGTGAATTTGGCGAAAGTAATTTTAGTGATAAACCATTAAATGCACTTAAGGAGGCCTTGAAGGAAAAGACACATTTAAAGAAACTTCTTATCATTCTGGATGATCTCTGGGATGATGAGAAAATAAGCGACTGGCAACAATTGGTGGCTCCTTTGAGGTTTGTACAACAAGGGAGCAAGATTTTATTTACAACTAGAATGAAATCTGTGGCAGACTTGCTTGAAAGAGTGATACGTACAGAGCATGAATTTCTAGCATTACAAGACTTAGAAGAGCAAGAGTTGCGATTGCTCTTTCAAAGCTATGCATTTCATGGTTCTAACCTTTATAATCATAGAGATTTGCGAGAAATTGGAGATCAAATACTAAAAATGCTCCGAGGTAGTCCGTTAGCAGCAAAGATGATCGGAAGCTTACTGAATTCACGTATGGACAAACAGTATTGGGAAAGAGTTTTGAAAAAGGGGTCTCTATTCAACTTAGAGCAAGCAAAGGATGTGGTGGAGGTTTTGAAATTGAGCTACTACCATCTACCAGCAAATTTGCAAGTATGCTTTAGATTTTGTAGCATATTTTCTCAAGATCATTGGTTTGATAAAGATGACTTGATCAAAATGTGGATTTGTTCTGGATTCGTCCGGCAACAATCAGGTCAAGAAGAAAGGCCAGAAGATATTGGCGAAGATTACTTCAATCTTCTTTTAAGGAAGTCATTCTTTGAATATAATAAATCATGGTATGGTGAAAGGAGATATGTTATGCATGATCTGGTACATGAGTTGGCCCAAAATGTTTCTCATGGAGAATGTTGTAGAATAGAACGTAATGATAAATCAATTATCATACCTAGCACTATACGACATGTTTATGTACATGAACGTCAATTGGGAAAGGTCTCCCATCTAGAAAATTTACGCAGCTTGGTTGTAACAACTGATTTTTCGTTTCACAATCCTAATTCATTTGTTCTTCCAAATAATTTAATTAAGAAAAGTTTGCGTTTATTGAAAATATATGCATACAGAAATACTAAAATGCCCAAAGAGATATGTTGTTTGGTACACCTTCGCTACCTATCTGCTAGACCTTTTGTCATTGATGAAACATTCAAATATCTCTTTGCTTCAGTTTACAAACTTTATCATTTGCAAGTACTAGAAATTTCAAGAGATACAACTGGAATTAGGCTTCCAAAGGAGGGTGCATTATATTCAACAGTTGACACAACTGGAATGGCCAATCTACTTAGGTTGCGTTATATGAGGCTTCCAAAGGAGATAATGCAAACCATTCATGGAGTCCACAAGTTGACATCTCTCCAAGAGTTAACGTTTTTTGTTGGACAAGAGAGGGGTCAACGTATAAATGAACTAGGCACAGTAAAGAACCTCCGACATCTGTTTATTGAAAATATTGAGAATATAGGAGATCATACTGAAGCTAAGAGTGCCAACTTATTAGGGAAGAATAATCTCATGTCGCTCTCCCTCACATGGAACTCAGATAGCAATCCTATTCAATCTGAGAAAATCATTGATTATCTCCAACCCCCTCCCCGTCTCATGGAATTGACAATTAATAATTATAATGGTCAAAGATCTCCTAATTGGATGGAGGATTCACTGCTTTTAAACCTATCATCCCTTAAATTACTTAATTGTCCTCTTTGGAAAAACCAATTATTTTCTGGGAATATACCATATTTGAAAATTCTTGATATACGTGATTGTCCAAATCTGGACAAGTTACCTGATATGCCACTTTCTCTAATTGAATTCCGAATTTATAATGTGGGCTTGACTTCACTTCCAGCTTTGTACCAAAATTTTGATAATAACACTCTTGCACTAAGAGTAGTGGAGATAGAAATGTGCCCCAACTTATTATCCTTGCATGGATTTCTGCAGCATGACAACCTAGATTTTCCAGCTATTGAGAAATTAACCATCAACGGTTGTGAGAGATTGATGCACTTGCCAACTCATGGGTTTGGGAAGTTAACATCCTTGAAATACTTAAAGTTAACAAATAACCCAAAGCTAGTGGCGATGGATTTTGAGGGCTACCTCCTACCAACAAAACTTCAACAATTTTACATGGGAAACTGTGGTGAACTTGATTTACCAGTACTTGAGGCATCATATGGTATCACTACTCTCACTGAGCTGGATTTAGGAAATGCAAATATTATATCCATTGCTGCTGCAGAAAATTCATTTAGATCTCTTAAAAGCTTGAAAATTATGGATTGTCCAAACCTAACCGAATTTCCCACTTTGCTACCACTTTCTATAACTCAATTCTGCATCGAGAACGTGGGATTGAGTGCTCTTCCAGAATATTACCAAAGTCCTGACTCTAGCAATGGCCCATCAACTTCGTCACTAAAAATAGTGGAGATAGAAAACTGCCAAAACTTAAGATCTTTGAATGGATTCCTACAGCATGACAACATAGATTTTCTGTCTATCGAGAAGATAGAAGTCAGGAGTTGCAGGAATCTCGTACATCTACCAATGGGTGCATTTGGGAAATATGTATCGCTACAGGAGTTAACAATTTTTGATTGCCCAATGCTAATGGCAGTTGATAAACAGAGCACCCTCCTTCCCATGGCACTCGAATACCTTACAATATATAACTGCGGTAAAGTTGATGAGCTACTACTGGAATCAGCATCAAGCCTTCCTACTCTCACTTTTCTTTTGATTTCTGATTGTGCAAATATTTCTCGTATTCCCTCTTCAGAAAATGCATTCAGATCTCTCAATTTCCTACTTATATCAGAATGTGATTTGCTGGAGGAGCTTCCAGAGTTACCTGCTTCTCTAAGGAAGTTAGAAATCAAGGGTGCAAAATCTCTAAAGTCATTGCCTGCTACAATGACGACACTCACTGTGCTTGAAGAGCTGACAATCTGGTGGGCTGATTTGCTGGAGGAGCTTCCGGAGTTACCTGCTTCTCTAAGGAAGTTAGATATCTGGCGTGCAAAATCTCTAAAGTCATTGCCTGCTACAATGGCGGGACTCACTGCCCTAGAAACTCTAAAAATCTATGAGGCTGATTTGCTTGAAAAGCTCCCAGAGTTACCTGCTTCTCTGAAAGAAAAGAAAATTGAAGGCTGTGGTGGCCGATTGCTCTGACTCATGTGTTGAGAAAACAAAACCATCTAGAAATCAAGAAAGTTGATTCGCTGGAGGAGCTCCTGGTGGCAGGTGGCAGGTGGCTTTTCCGAAACACTCTGCTTTCATAATGCTTTATTAATAAGGTACTTTCTTTTCCAAATTTATTGAATAAATTAAAGGCTCTAGCAATAAATTTCTGACTCTTCTAGTAATAAATTAATAAGGTACTTTTGTCAGTAAGATATTCTTATTTGTGACTTTCTTGTTTCAAACTTGAAAAACTTTGTAGATTATTTCTACTGTTGACGCATTCCTGCACAGACAAGGCCCACAACATACAGTGCCAACTCATTCCTATGCACTACAAATAACTACTACCGTACCTTCCCTGCAGGTATATATCTCACCTTGTTTCCAAGCTATCTGTTTTACTTTAGTTTCTTTTTTTTTAATTGGAGGGATACTAACATATTTCAAATTTTTAACTCTCCCTATGTCTAAACGATGTAGCTGGTCCCAAGTTTAACAATAAAATATTTGAAATGACTTAGTTAGAAGAATAGCAACTCAAATTAAAAAAAAAAATAGACATCGATATTTGCAAAAAGAACTGAAATAACTAAAACTCTAAAACAAAAAGAAGATTTATTTTGATAAAAAAACCAAAGTTCTTATTCAAAAGAACATGTACAAAATTCACAAAGCGTCAAAATTGCATTTCTAACAAGTTCCACTTTATTGGGACTTGTTTGCCTAAATTCCCTAAAGCGAATCTTTATTTTTTTTTTCTGTTTTTTTTAGTGGTGCTGGTTAGCAGTACCCATTTTGGTTTTCATACCACTAGTGTATCTTTGCCTTTTCGGTACCTGTTGAGGAAGATTTTTTTCTTTTTCGGTTCTCTGAGTGATATGCTTTCTTTACTTGGATAGGAATGTATGTTGTCCCTATTTGAAAGTATGTTGTCCCCAATTGTATACAGGTAATGCAGCTGGAAATGCAAAATCAAAACAGAGGGGCTGCATCACAATTTTAATCCAGCTGAGGAGATCAATGAGGTTAGACTATGAAATGAAAAAAAAGAAGTTGTTATTAGTCATATCTCTAGTTCAATAGTACAACCCTATTTGCCACAACAAGAGATATTTGCCAACAAGTATAATAAACAAGATTGGCTTAATTGGATCTCTATAGTTTTGGCATGAGATTTTGGACATAATACTAGTTATGTGAAATTGGTATTAATGTGCAAATTCAATTGTTTACACAAAAAACAGAACAATAGCGAAGGTTAGATGTCGGTGGTGCAAGGTCTCTGAAGTCATTGCCTGCTACAATAGCGAGACTCACTGCCCTAGAAATTCTAAAAATTTCAAAAGCTGATTTGCTTGAAAAGCTTCCAGAGTTGCCTGCTTCTCTGAAATATAAGGAAATTAGAGGCCGTGGTGGCCGATTGCTCTGACTCATGTTGATTTGCAAGAGGAGCTGCCGGGGTTACCTGTTTCTCTAAAAAAATAAGTCCATTAAAGGCCGTGGTGGCAGGTGGCTTCATAACTTACCAACTCCATATTAGTAAGGAACTTTCTTTTCCAAATTTATTGAATAAATTAAAGGCTCTTGCAATAGATTTTTCTTTATTCTTTTTTTATCAGTAAGATATTCTTATTTGTGACTCTTCTTGTTTCAAACTGCAAAACCTTTGTAGGTTATTTCTATTGTTGACTCATTCCTGCACAGACAAGTCCCACAACATAACAGTGCCGAGTCGACTGTTGCATACATGTTAATGTCCAGAGGAATAGAGGATTATAATACGCACAGGTTCTATACCATATATGCAGGTATATATCTCACCTTCTTTCCAAGCTATCTATTTTACTTTACTTTCTTTATTTTAATTTGAGGGATACTAACATATTTCAAAATGTTAACTCTCCTTTGATAAAAGGGGGAGGGTTAACAATAAAAAAATTTGAAATGTGTTAATTAGAAGAATAGCAACTCAAATTAAAAAAAAAAACACCCGAAATTTGCAAGAAGAACTGAAATAACTAAAACTATACAACAAAAAGAAGGTTTACTTAGATAAAAAGTGAAAGTTCTTTTTGAAAGAACATGCACAAAATTGACAAAGCATCCAAAGATTACCTGTTTATTGGGACTAGTTTGCATAAATTCCTTTTCCTTTTTATTTTAAATCATTTTTTTAAGTGGTGTTGGCCAGAAGTACCTGTTTTGGTTTTTTCATACCAATAGTATATACTTTGTTAAGCATGCAAACTCGTTGCTTTTGGAATATATAGTAACAACAATAATGACCCAACCCTCACTGACAATTTTATCCCTGAAATAAAAAAATGACATGATTTTTGCTACATGACAATCTATTGAATGAAAAAAGCCATGACTATAGAATCTGCATTCATTAACAACCTACATAGGTACTGGATTTTCAGTAACTTTTTTCATTCACTGGTACAGCCTTCTCTAGCAGAAGTTTATTTTGGTGGCAATGATTCGTGTAAACCGTATCTCTACAGACTGAGTCTGTATGTGCCTCTGTCGGAATACAAGGACAACATGTGACAAATCAGGTTTTTACATCAGGTTAAATTTGAAGCCTATTGCAGTTCCAAATTGTATACTGAAGAGGTTACATTTGGTGAGCCCAAGGCCTGATCAAAGGTTTGAATTAAATTGGCACAGAAGTTTAATTTTGGTTACAATATATATATCAGTATTTAATAACACTGGCACTGGCGCATGCTTCTAATGCCGTTTACTGCATCCTGACCTTATATAAAGAATATAAAAATTAAGCTCAACTGGTTGATAGTTAATTAATTCAGTGATTTAGCATGATCTTAAAGAGAATTAATTATCAACCATTTGAGCTTTCATTAAACACCTTAAATTTGTAAATTGTAAGGCTTCACTAGTTTCTATTAATGCTCCTCAATTCCAATCATCCAGACATCCACTGTCTCGTTGAGAAATAAGTAAAAAAAAAAGAAAGAAAGAATACAAGGCATCCTTGATCTTATCTGATTTGATACCCCTCTTTTTTACTCTACACATCACTTGCCTTCTTCCTAACTGATTACATTCCATACATAGATGACATGTGTAACTATACGGTCTATCCGGTACCTGCAACACCGAGATCAGGTTTACAATCATCTGTCCCAGCGCCAAATAGGGGCCCACCCAAGATGGCCTCATCCTTGATCTTATCCTCCAACTTGTTGACCGGCACCCCCGGCTCGTCCTTGTCAGACCGTATGGCCAGCTTCAGTGGGTGTTCTGTGGCAGAACCAGGTGCATTGTGGTAGGTAGTGGTGATGAAAGACCCCTTGGGTAATGCTCCTTGTGCACCTGACATTGTTTTTTTTTTTTTTTTTGTTTAACTGCAAAACTGATACTGATGGAAAATAGAAATAGCAAGTACTGAAACCTGAACTGAAGTACAGTGAGATTTGGTTTGCAGAAATTGAACGAAAGAAAGGCAAATGGGGAAAAGGTTTATATGAAGAAGCTACTAGCTAAGGGTTGAATTTGGGGGCAACCCAACACGTTGGAGAGTTGACAAACACATGTCAGTAAGATTTTTATGAAGAAGCTTCTTGGGTCAGTCCCTAATATGAATTTGCGATTGACATTTGCTATTAGTCCCTAATATGAGGATGATTTATGTGAATTTTCTATTGACATTTTAGATCCTTCTTGGGATAGTCCCTAAAAGAAATTTGTTCCAGAAATTATAATAGATTATCACGTATGATATTTAAGGATTGTTAAATTTGAAAAAGTATATTCATTTAAACTTTGCTACTCATGTTCCTTAATATCTTGGTCAATATTGCTGTTTTATTTTACTAGTGGTCACTACGGTTTCTTGCCATGTGTAATTTTTTAAATTCAAATTGTATTTATTGCAATTGACGAGATCAATTTGTCTTTTACAGATTCAGACTCAAGTAGTTCCTCAAGAAGTGATCAGATGACAAAGCCTCAACACTGCATGAAACAAGGTACATTTTTTATTGTAATTGTATTTGTTAGGACTACTAAGCATCTACTCGATGATAAAAATTTCTGGTATATTATCTGATGGACATTTTTTTACACTTCATTCTGCAGGAAAAAGCTTCTGGGCCTTATTCGGATCATGAAAAAAGTAACATAGAGCTTAGTTAGCATATGCCTACTCACCTGCTTTTCCAACTCTGTATTTGGGCTTGCTTACCAGTGTTGACTGTTTTATAGCTTACCAGTACAGACTGGAAACATAAAATTGCTCCAGGAATGTCCATTGGCGAAGAAACCAAAACAATTAAAACAAGGGAAATACCAATGACCAACTTTTTTGTTGTACCAGTAAAACTCAGTACTGTATTGTGCATTTTAGTTACTCTTCTCAACAGGTCTAAATTTCTCTTGCCTTTGATATTGCAATGAGATTAGATGATAAATTTTTTTACTTATTAACCATTATATTCTTGTTATGAATACAGAATCATCTAACGGTTCGAAACAATCAGATGCGGATGACCTGTTAAACTTAGCCAATCCTACTAACATGCATGCTCAAATGGATGGTAAGTTAACTCAAAAGAAAGAAAAAAAAATGAAAGTCAGCCTTCCTATGTGATATAAATCTGAGAGGATACTAAGTGTTATCATATCCTGCATCAAATAATATAGGGGACAGTGATTCTGCCAAAAAGCCAGAACCTGATTCACTGTTATCCTCCTAGAAAGTCTACAAATTTCAAAAGCTGATTTGCTGGAGGAGTTACCTACTTCTCTGAAGTCATTGCCTACTACAATGGCAAGACTCACTGCCCTACAAATTCTATCTATTAGAAAAGCTGATTTGCTTTAAAAGCTCCCGGAGTTACCGGCTTCTCTGAAATATAATGAAATTGAAGGCTGTGGTGGCCAATTGCTGCTTCTCTGAAAAGTAAGTTCATTAGAGGCTGTGGTGGCTGATTGCTCTCAATATAAGAATGCTCTGCTTTCATAACGGATCCCCAACTCTGGGAGTCAGCTGCTTCTCTGAAAAATAAGTCCATTACAGGCTGTGGTGGCAGGTGGCTTCTCTGAAACACTATGCTTTCATAACAGAAATAAATTACATACATGCTGTTGATACTTTCTTTCCAAATTTATGAAATCAATTAAAGGCTCTTATATTAGATTTGGTTCTTTTTTTATCAGTAACAATATTTCTATTTGTGACTCTTCTCATTTAAAACTTCAAAAAAATTGTAGGGTTTTTCAACTCGACAGTTGCATGTGTTATAGTCTCTGAAGGTAGTATGGATCAATCCGCGGTATGCATAGTACCAAAGCCTCTCACTTAAAAGTAAGAGTGAGGTATGGTACTATGCATAGCGTGGATTGGTCCGTACTATGGATCATTATTTTTTTTTTTCAAAATCCTAACGGTTAATCTGAACCATTCAGCATGGTCTCCGTATGAATATGTACTTGTAAACTAAATTTTACATTTTTTAGAATTCTTTTGCTATTTCTTTAGATGGATAGAAAATCACTGTTTTTGAATGGTTCAGAATTTTCAGATCAAATGATTTTCTATCCATCTAAAATATAGTAAATTTTTTTTTAAATGCAAACTTTACTTTATGAGTACATATTCATATAGGTTTGGTACTCTAGGCAGAGCCTTATGCATTTATGTTTCAATTTGACTTTATGCTATGTGATTTTCTACAAAAATCAGGAATCACTGGTACATCTTTCTCTAGTGATAGTTTCTCTTGGTGGCAATGATTTGGGTAAGTCACATCCCTTCGCCTTGGAACTGCATGTGCCTCTGTCTTAGTACAAGGACAACATGGGACAAATTGGGATTTTCATCAAGGTAGAACACTTGATTTATCTTTTCTAAATCTTCATTTTCTTTTGAAGCAAATTTTTTTGCTTAGTTATAAGAGGTGGAGACCGTCGTTCTGCTTTTCAACTAGGTCTTTGTTATCTGTCACTTGTTGCAGTATCTTGGTTATTGTACCAGCCAAGGGCTGGTATTGGTATTAGTTGGAAACTTGAAATACAGACCTGCTGGTTATTATTTCAATCATGATTTGTGGTTTGCAGAATTTTACGTTGAATATTGATTCAATAGTTGACTTAGTGGATTTCATAATTAGTAAATTCTATTATTAGCATAGAGTCTATAGTCATGTAATAGCATTTTCTGCATAATGCACAGCTGGGGCAGTGTCAGAAAGTCGTGCGTGGTTATTGTTTGGTATAAATTAGTACTTAAAGTAGGTAACTTCTGTAATTTTGTTGCATGAGATAATAGAATCGAGTATTTTGAAAAATCATTTTTTTGTTTATCAGCAATTTTCTATTGACCAGAAGTTTTCTGTTTACCAGTATTTTCTATCAATAGTTTCTCTATACCAGCATACAGCCAAGTTTCCAACATTTTAGCCCAAACTGAGACTTGACCGTATTTACAAATTTTGGAATTCCATATAGTAAAATTAGAACATATTACAGCTTTTTGAGTGTTTTTTTTTTTTTTTTTCTGATACATAAGAATCTCTACAGAAGAAACAATATTTTTCTGTTTACATCAATTTGCAAGCGTTATGTGGATTGTAATAATACAGCTAGTTCCTTCACATGCAGAGTTTATGTGAGACAACACATTTGTTTTCCCTTAGCTGGCCTCTGCCAATGAGAAAATGCTTGTTGACTCAGCAAGGTGATTTATCAAACAAACCTATTTTCTTTCACCCTTTGAGTTCATTTCTTATATCACCAAATATGGGTGAAGATATTTAATTGATTTTTTCTTGCTGAATTAGGACATATGAAGGATGTAGAGTATACTCTTAACATTTGTATAGAAATCGAGCCATAGAAACTATAAGGGCCGAGAATGCGCTGGTACATGCCTTACGTAAGTCCACATACATTTGTAATTGTGTATAAAAAAGGAAACAGCTTGTCTTGTTTGCTTGTTGATAATTATTAAAAATTAATTGATGCAGAGACATAATACACTTGTCAGCTGTGGCGTAGTGAGAAAATACAATTGGTCATGGCGGAGGTGGAGGTGCAACAGCTTCTCAATCAGGCCAAGGAGGCCCCTCGCATTTCATCCAGTACATGATTGTTCAAGCCAAGCGATTTCCTTCTGGATGCTTCGATAAATAATTAATTACCATTTCTCTTTTTCTTCTGTTCTTGAAATTAATTATAGGGTTTACTTTTACTACTTGGTTTATTTAAGTTTGTGATGTAATTAGTGTAGTTAACTGTGTTGATTATCCTCTCACTTGTGTAATGTTAGTAGTTCTGATGTCGATTGATCTGGTTGGACAATGGAATTAATTGTAATGGCATCTTCTTTGAGCAGTATTTTGGATATGTTGATGCTCAGTATAGAGTTATAATTAATATGATATTTTGTTTGGAAAATATTAATGCTTAGAATTTCTTGATGAACATTATTTTCTGAATTGTGAAATTGTACAATAATCTAAACTAAAAATTTGAATACGAATTCGTGATGGATCGTCATGATCCAAACCAAGCATTATTTTTATGCACAAACGTGTCACCCTCCTTTCAATTTATTCAATATTAATAAGGGTCATCATCATCAGATATATAATCATATGAGTAGAGCTGGATATTCTTAAGTTCACCAAATGCTCTCTGTGAACTCAATTCTAAAACCTATCAAATTGATTTCAAACAACGAATCCAAGTCATTTAAAGTTTTGAATTAATTTAGTATAAAATCAGGTGGTCAAAATTAGAAGGTCTATAAATTAATTTCAATGCACTTATTTTCTGAATTAATTAATTTAAAATTTAAAACTTTCATATGTAGATGCATCACTCATAAGATAGAAATATTTCAATTTATTGAATATAAATAAGGGTCATCATCATATATATAATCATATGAGTAGAACTGGGTATTCTTAAGTTCACTAAGACTCTTTGTGAACTTAACTATAAAACATATCAAATTGGCTTCAAATGACAAATTCAAACTATTGAAATCCTTCTACTTTTTGAGTGATGCATCTACATGTGAAAATTTTAAAGTTTCGAATTAATTTAGTATAAAGTCAAGTGGTCAAAATTATAAGATCTATAAATTAATTTCAATGCATTTATTTTCTGCATAAATTAATTTAAATTTAAAATTTTCATCTGTAGACACATCACTCGTAAGGTAGAAATATTTCAATTTATTGAATATAAATAAGGGTCATCATCATATATAATCATATGAGTAGAACTGGGTATTCTTAAGTTTACCGTGACTCTTTGTCAACTTAACTCTAAAACCTATCAAATTGACTTTAAACGACGAATTCAAACTATTGAAATTCTTCTACTTTTTAAGTAATGCGTTTACATGTAAAAATTTCATAGTTTTAAATTAATTCAGTATAAAGTCAAGTGGTCAAAATTAGAAGGTATATAAATTAATTTTAATGTATTTATTTTATCGACGCCTTTTGAACACTTGACTCTATACAAAATTAATTTAGAATTTAGAATTTTTGTATGTAGATGCATCACTTGTAAAGAAGCAAGATTTCAACCATTTGAATTCGTTATTTGAAGTCAATTTAATAAATTTTAGAGTTGAATTTACAAAGAGACTTTGTAAACTTAAGAACACCCTAGTTCTAGTCTAATCACATTATCATATTATTATATGGTATCACATCATATGAAACCTTTACAGATATATAATCAACATTTTCACATGATGCCATAGTATTATTTTTTTTTAATTATATGGTATCGTATTATCATATTATCATATTCTATGGTTTCATATCATACAGTATCAGATGGTATGATATGATATTATCATATTATTATATCGTCTATGAATTATGAATTAAGCTAAAACAGTTAGCACATGCGTGCATGCCACCCTTTTTCTCAATCAGCCAATAACTTATAATTCAGAATAAATAATATGGTTGATTTTGTAATTTCATCTCAATGACGAGTCATTTTTTGTGATTTTAAAGTCCGAATAGTCGATCCGAACCGCTCAATGTGATTTCCATAGTAAAATGTGCTCGGAGAAAAAAAATTATATTTTTTGAATTTTTTTCACTATTTTTAGGTAAATACTAAATCTCTGGTTTGTAAATAATTTTGACCTATCTAAAATAGTGATTTTGTAACTATCTAAAAAAATAGTAATAGTAAAAAAAAATTCAAAAAATATAAAATTTAATCTTCAAACACATTTTACTGTAAAATTTAACTTAGGGTCCAGATTCCCTAAAGTAACCCAAATTTTGGGTTTTAGATCGAGACCATCTAATTCAAATTTTTCGCTCAAGATTGTCTCGGGAATCAAATTTGTCACTCACGATGTGTACGCTCCACTTCTGAATGGATGATCTCAGATTTGAATCGTACAGTCTCGATCTAAAATCTAATTTTTGGATTACTTCACTGAATTTGAATTTGTTAACCTGAGAGCTAGGATGTGAATTGATTTCAAAGTTCAAACCCATCTCTCTTTTGTTGTATTTTAGTTGAGATTTGAGTGGGCAATTAATTGCGCGCGAGAATCGGAGCATTAAAAAGTTCAATTAATAATCTCAAGTCTCACGCTTGCAGGCCCAATTCCTGTTTCATATAATTAATGGGCAGGAACCGGATTTTGGGCCGAGACCTCCTCATCAATTGAATTATAATTTGACAATTTGTTAAAGAAATTTAAATCTCAACAATCCAATCCAATCCAATCCATTCTATTCCTCTAACTATTCTTTCTTTGTCTTAATTGTTGCCAGATGCACAATTTCTGAAAGCTTCTATCCCTTTGGACAAGTAATTAACCAATTCCTAATCACATCTATGCAAAATCATTTCATTAATTATTAACTCACCTAATTAATTACTTAATTAATTATGTCAACATATCATATCAGCATAAATTTGTTTTCTCCACCACATGAATCTCGGAGATTGTATGATCAAGCTAAGATCTTCATTCCTTCTCAGAAGGGAATAAGGTTTGGTCCAAACGGGTTTGGATCGTACACCGTCCAAAGTCTCTAAAAATCATACGATTAAAGTCCGAACAGTCGATCCGAACCGCTCAATATAATTTCCATATTAAAATGTGCTTAGAGACCAAATTTTATATTTTTTGGAAATTGTTTACTAAAAAACATAATTGTTTCTGAATGGTCCAAAAACTAATAATTGTTTTTTTTTTCTAAGATGGTAAAAATAAAAATTTCGGATAATGTCATTAATAGCCTCTTAGCTAGGTAGGTGGATTCGTTATTACTACAAGAAAGCTATTATTGTTTGTGCACATGGAGTGTCTATAAGGGTCCGGATCCCCTAATGTAACCCAATTTTTGGGTTTTGGATCGGGACCATCCGATTCTAATCCGTCGCTCATGGTCATCTCGAGATTCGAATTTGCGTCTCGGGATATGTGCACTCATTACTGGATGGATGGTCTCGGATTTGAATCAGACGGTCAGGATTTAAAACCCAACTTTTGGGTTACTTCACTGGATCTGAATTCGTGTCTATAGTGGGTCTCATATTTTTACTTCTCTGGGATCTTACCGACAATTTTTCAACTGTCTTCTAAAATTGTATTCTGAAATTAAAATTTCATAAGTGTTTTGTTCAAATGAATTTGTTTAACCTTGTTTGAAAATGTAAAATTCATTCCATTTGCTTGATTACTGGTACTACAATTATAGTTAAATGTAAGTGTTCCATTAGTTTTAACATTACTTAATATCATTATCATTATTTGTTATTTTTCTATTGAATGTTAAATATAAAATAATAACAAACATCATTATTTTTAAGAAAATTACAATAAATTATAGAAATTCTTAAAATTAGATAATTATGGTGTTCTACAAGATTTTGACATGTATATTTTATCGAATGCTTTGGATTGACCATTCAGGTATTAAAAAGAAAAAGAAAAAAAATGATCTGTTAGCATATCCGTCGATATGATAACTTTAGTTTATTAGCATAACTCTTGAATAAGTAATTTATAGTAAAATAAAATAATAATACAAATTGAACACTTTTTATCTAATATCAAGATCATGTCTTGTATGGTAGTTTCAATAATCAATTGCTGTTAAAACATTTTAATTTAATATAATAAAACTTTTAATTCTTTACTAGTTTTGAACTGATATTTCGGCTTTTGTGAAAAGCCCAATTCCTAATCCAAAATTCTTTTATCTTCTATAAAATTTCATTTTTTATTAAATTAATTATTTTTGTCCCTGATAGCAAATTTACAAGTTCAATCAAAAGGTTTTTTTTTTTTTTTGAGATAAAACATTCTAAATGAAATAAGTTAATTTGTGTACATTAGCACAAGGATTGTAGAGTAGGATATCACATAAACTAAAAGGAACGGATAAGAGTCCTCTGTTTATGATGAAAATAGTTTTTCTCAGAAGACCAAAGTTGTTGAAGCAATAAATGTTCCACCAATACAGCATTTAGGACAGTGTGGCGAGTCACTATTCTACTTTGCCTTTACAAACTACTTGCATTCAATCTTGCAGGAATTGTAACTCTGTGAATGGCACATCGCATCTATCATTCTACAATAGTGGAGGAGACTTGGAGATTTTGAAGTCAAGATGTAGTACGCTCTCTCTGTTCCCTTTTACAGTAAAAGTTTTACTGCATTCAATCTATCTAGTGATCTATATTCTATTCATCTCTTCTTCTCTGTTTCCGACTCTCTCTCAATCTCTGTTTCTCTGTAACTATCTAGCACATTCATCTAATTTATAATTTATATTGAAAAATAATTCCTGTGCAAGGGTTTGGGAGGGGTAATTTTGTTAAGAAATAATAATTTAAAGAGCCACCTGAAATTTTCGGTTGGTTCCTCTTTGGACATTTAAGAACATGTGAAATTGTACATATATTATCTTTTGCAGATGCAGTGAAAAAATTCGGTTCCGACTAAAGCAGCAATCATCCACATTATGCTATTGCGTTGTTTTTCATGCCAGTTGATACACTTCATTGGTTATTTTTTATTTTTTTTATTTTTTGTCAATAAGATGTATTATTGTTGTGTGATTCTGTCTTTTGATGAATTGTTATTTAAGCACATTTTTTTATTAGAAAGCCAAAAGATAATTTGAAATTGTATTGCCTTCTATTTGAGACTCAACTTTTCCTTCTCTTTTATTGCTGATCAATGAAGCAAATAATTGTGATTTGGTTGTCTTATAATTTTGACACGTTTTGTAATTTTGTTTGGTGTTAATTCCCAAAGCAATTATGCAGCAAAGAAAAAATAACGCGCACAACAAAATTATTAAGATTAGCTTAAATAATTCAGGTTTTGTATGCTTCACCAAACAGTTTCATCATAATGCAGGAGCTAAAAAGAATCAAAACTAAAAGTAATTTCAGAATGTTTCACAGTAAATTGAGTTATTTGGTGCTTCTAAATTTATTAGATAATATTTCTTTTATTCCTTCAAAGTAGAAAATTTTAACTTCAAAACTTGTTTCTGACATTGTCAAAGGAAATGATGCATAACTTAGCAGCTAACTCTGTTATAAGCTACATATTAAGTAAACTCACAATAACTGGCATTGTCCTTAATGCAAATATAATTTTACCATCGCTTGATAAAGCTATGAATTGTTGACCAGTTGTAGATGAAATGGTGAACAAAGCATTTTATCTCTTATTATCTCTTCATACAATTTCCAAGTCAAAACATTCTATATCACTCAATAAGAAATAGATACGGAGTAAATAGTTAGGAAGAGGAAGAAAGCCTAACGGAGGCTAACAGAGATATTAACACAAAATATTATACCAAAAATATCCTTTTAAAAATCAACAGCTGTAATCGATTCTGTAGAACAGTTGCTAAGAGTTAATGTCCATAGCAGCAGCACTCGCACATGGAGGGTCTGTGCTCTGTAGTGGAAGCTATTATTGTTAAAATTGTATTCTGAAATTAAAATTTCAAAAGTGTTTTGTTCAAATAAATTTGTTTAACCTTGTTTGAAAAATGTAAAATTCATTCCATTTCCTTGATTACTGGTACTACAATTATAGTTAAATGTAACTGTTCCAATAGTACTAACATTACTTAATATCAATATTATTATTTATTATTTTTCTATTGAATGTTAAATATAAAATAATAACAAATATCAATATTTGTGTATCATACATTATTATTTTCATAAAAATTACAATAAATTACAGACATTAAAATTAGTAAATTATGGTGTTCTACAAGATTTTAACTTGTTCATTTTATCGAACACTTGGATCAACCATTCGGGTTGAAAAAAAAAAAAGGAAAAAAAATTGATCCGCTAGCATATCGGTTGATATGATAACTTTAGTTTATTAGCATAACTCTTGAATAAGCAATTTATAGTAGAATAAAATAACAATACAATTGAACACTTTTTATCTAATATCAAAGTCATGTCTTGTATTGTAGGTTCAATAATCAATTGTTGTTAAAATGTTTCATGAAGCTTTTAATTCTTTACTAGTTTTGAACTGATATTTCGGCTTTTGTGAAAAGCCCAATTCCTAATCCAAAATTCATTATCTTCTTCTATAATTTTTTTTAATAAATTAATTATTATTATCCCTGATAGCAAATGTACAAGTTCAATCTAAAGTTTTTTTTTTTCTGAGATAAAATATTCTAATAGAAACAAGTTAATTTGTGTACATTACCACATGGAAGGATTGCAGAGGAGTAGGATATCACATAAAATAAAAGGACAAGGGTCCTCTGTTTTTGATGGAAAAATGTTTTTCTCACGAGACCAAAGTTGTTGAAGCAATAAATGTTCCACCAATACAGTATTTTTTGAGTCACTAACTCTTCTACTTTGCCTTTACTAATAGCAAGTATTCATAGGCTGCAGGGCTTGTAACACTGTGAATGCCAGAATCTATCATTCTACAATAGCGGAGGAGACTTGGAGATTTTGAAGTCAAGATGGAGTCCGCTCTGTACCCTTTTACATTAAAAGTTTTACTGCATTCAATATATCTAGTGATATATAATCTATTAATAAAAAATTCAGTTTACTTTCGATGAACTGCGATCCTCTGTTTTGTGTAATGTACAATTCTTCATGCTCCCTATGCATGGATCACTGATTCACTGATGAGAAGGGGACTCCCTTATCCATATGTGAAGTCATTAATAGCTTAGATAGGTTTGTGCACATGGAGTGTTTCTTTTGGGGCCCATATTTTTACTCCCGGGATCTTATCAACAATTTTTCATACTATCTTCTAGAATTGTTGTCTGAAATTAAATTTTTGGAAGTGTTTTATTCAAATGAATATATTTAACCTTATTTCAAGAAAGTAAAATTCATTAATTTCATTTGCTTTCCTGGTGGTACTACAACTATAGTTAAATAACTGTTATAATATTTTTACCATTACTTAATATCATTATTGTTATTTGTTATATTTTTGATTGAATGTAAAATATAAAATAATAAAAACTATCAGTATTGGTATATCAAGTGCAACAAGTGGAGGAATCACGTGGGTAAGGGCTGTTTATGACAAAGTGCTTTTAACATTCACAAGACAACAGTAATTGTAGCAATAAGTTTCTCACAAAATCCAATACAACATTTACTGAGTGTGGCGGGTCACTGACTAGTGTGTTCTATTCATCTGCAGGGATTGTAACTCTGTAAATGCCACATAGCATCTGTTTATTCTATAATAATGCAGTAAGACTTGAGATGCAGTCAAGCTATAGACAACTAAATTCATTCCCCAGCTATCTCTGTTCATCTCTTCTCTTTTGCAACTAATTCTCATCTTGCATTCTCTGTTTCCGACGCGTTTGTATTTTCCAAATTTCTAATTCTCATTTCTCTTGCTTATTAACCAACCAATCACTGAGTTTTGCTATATTCATTCTCAATCTGTTCTCTCAATCACCAATTTGGTACAGCCTCTGTTATTCACCTGCCGTGATTGTTAGTCTGTTATTCTACAATAATGCAAAAATTTTGAGATTTTGAAGTCAAGCTCCAGACTGGTACGTTCTATTCACCTTTTACACAACTAAATTCAATCTCCGGTTATCTCTGTTATTGCATTCAATCTCTATTCATCTCTTCTCTTTTGCAATCTCTGTTTCCAACTCTCTCTGATCTCTTGCCGTAGGGTACACGTAAATCTCTGTTTCTCATCTCAGCCCTCTGCTCGATCTATTGCCATCGATATCTCTTTCCAAAATCTCTAATTCTCATCTCTAATTCGTAAGCAACACTAGCAAGGAAAAACAAAAATCCAGAAAAAAAAAAGAAAAAAAAAAACAGCGGCTTTGAGGAAGCTGCCGCAGTAGAAGAAAGAAGAAACTTCAAGATGGTTCTTTCAACCACTGCCTGGATGATTGCTGAGTGGGCTGGGTCCGCTGTTGTCGGAGAACTTATCAGCGCAGGTTTTACTTACTCGCGTGACCATGCGCTGCCAGCTAACAGCAAAGCCGAGCTAAAGAGGTTACAGGCAGCTCTTCCCAAGATCGCAACTGTCATGGGCATTGCTGAAGCTCTGAAGATGAAGGACCCGAGTGCTCGCCAATGGGTCGAGCAGTTTAAGCAGGCTGTCGAAGCATCCGAAGATGTGCTTGATGAGCTGGAGTACAAAAAACTGGAGGATATGGTGAAAAACCGAGATGAGGCAAGTGGATCCGCTTCCAGTTCAAAGAAGAGAAAACAATCTACTATCAATGATGATACTTTGGAGAGGTTGAAAGAGGCTGTAACAATGTTGGATGAGGCTGCTAACGGTGTGGAGGGTCTCCTTCAAGCTGCCACTGTGAAGGGTATTCATAATCTTTCTGAATCATGGCAAGAAGCCGGTAAAGATTCAAGTCGTGAAACCAGTTCCTTTCCAAATGAAAGAGAGCTTTTTGGCCGAAAAGGTGAGAAGCACAAGATAATTGATTGGCTAAAGCGGCCAACTAATGCTCGCCTCTCTTCATTTGGTATAGTCGGGGTGGGTGGATTAGGAAAAACCATCCTTGTACAATTTGCATATCAAGAGATGCGCGGGTCGAATCATTTTGACAAAACAATTTGGATTTGTGTTTCTAGTAACTTCAGTGTTGAAGATATAACAAGAAAGATGCTTGGTGAACTAGGCGAAAATAATTGTTATAATAAACCATTAAATGCACTTCAAGAGACCTTGAAAGAAAATATACATTTAAAGAAAATTCTTCTCGTTTTAGATGATATATGGGATGATGAGAAAAGGAGCCACTGGGACCAACTATTTGCTCCTTTGAGGTTTGTACAAGAAGGTAGTAAAATCATATTTACTACCAGAATGAAATCAGTGGCAGAATTGCTTGCAAGTGTGATAAATACAGAACATGAATCTCTATCATTACAAGGCTTAGGAGAACAAGAGTTGCGATTGCTCTTTCAGAGCTATGCATTTCGTGGTTTTAACCTTTATAATTATAGAGATTTGCAAGCAATTGGAGATCAAATACTAAAAATGCTCCTAGGTAGTCCATTAGCTGCAAAGGTGATCGGAAGTTTGCTAAATTCATGTATGGACCACCAGTATTGGAGAAGAGTTTTGAATCGGGGGTCTCTATTCAACTTAGAGCAAGCAAAGGATGTGGTGGAGGTTTTGAAATTGAGCTACTACCATCTACCAGCAAATTTGCAGGTATGCTTTAGATTTTGTAGCATATTTCCTCAAGATCATCAGTTTGATAAAGATGACTTGATCAAAATGTGGATTTGTTCTGGATTCGTCTGGCAACAATCAGGTCAAGAAGAAAGGCCAGAAGATATTGGCGAAGATTACTTCAATCTTCTTTTAAGGAAGTCATTCTTTGAATATACTGAATCATGGAAAGGTGAAAGGAGATATGTTATGCATGATCTGGTGCATGAGTTGGCCCAAAATGTTTCCCATGGAGAATGTTGTAGAATAGAACGTAATGATAAATCAATTACCATACCTAGCACTGTACGACATGTTTATGTGAATGAACATGAAATGGAAAAGGTCTCCCATCTAGAAAATTTACGCAGCTTGGTTGTAACAATTGATTTTTCGTTTCAAAATCCTAGTTCATTTGTTCTTCCAAATAATTTAATTAAGAAAAGTTTGCGTTTATTGAAAATACATGCATACAAGAAATACTAAAATGCCCAAAGAGATAAGCTGTTTGGTACACCTTCGCTACCTATCTGTTAGACCTTATGTCATTGATGAAACATTCAAATATCTCGCTTCAGTTTACAAACTTTATCATTTGCAAGTACTAGAAATTTCAACGATTACAACTAGAATTAGGCTTCCAAAGGAGGGTGCATTATATTCAACAGTTGACACAACTGGAATGGCCAATCTACTTAGCTTGCGTTATATGAGGCTTCCAAAGGAGATAATGCAAACCATTCATGGAGTCCACAAGTTGACATCTCTCCAAGAGTTAACGTTTTTTGTTGGACAAGAGAGGGGTCAACGTATAAATGAACTGGGCACACTAAAGAACCTCCGACATCTGTTTATTGAAAATATTGAGAATATAGGAGATCATACTGAAGCTAAGAGCGCCAACTTATTAGGGAAGAATAATCTCATGTCACTGTCTCTAAAATGGACCTCAACCTCAGAGAGTATTCCTATTCACCATGAGAAAATCATTGATTATCTCCAACCCCCTCCTAGTCTCATGAAATTGACAATTAACAATTATAATAGTCAAAAATCTCCTAATTGGATGGAGGATTCACTGCTTTTAAACCTATCATCCCTTAAATTACTTAATTGTCCTCTTTGGAAAAACCAATTATTTTCTTGGAATATACCATATTTGAAAATTCTTGATATACGTGATTGTCCAAATCTGGACAAGTTACCTGATATGCCACTTTCTTTAATTGAATTTCGAATTTATAATGTGGGCTTGACTTCACTTCCAGCTTTGTACCAAAATTATGATAATAATACTCTTGCCCTAAGAGTAGTGGAGATAGAAATGTGCCCCAACTTATTATACTTGCATGGATTTTTGCAGCAAGACAACCTAGATTTTCCAGCTATTGAGGAATTAACCATCAAAGGTTGTGAGAGATTGGTACACATGCCAACTCATGGGATTGGGAAGTTAACGTCCTTAAAATACTTGAATATTATGGATTGTCCAAACCTAACCAAATTTCCCACTTTGCTGCCACTTTCTCTAACTGAATTTCACATCAAGAACGTGGGATTGAGTGCTCTTCCAGAATATTATCAAAGTCCTGACTCTAGCGTGGCCCATCAACTTCGTCACTAAAAATAGTGGAGATAGAAAAACTGCCAAAACTTGAGATCTTTAAACGGATTCTTGCAGCAGGACAACATAGATTTTCAATCTATCGAGAAGATAGAAGTCAAGAGTTGCAGGAATCTCATACATCTACCAATGGGTGCATTTGGGAAATTTGTATCGCTACAGGAGTTAATAATTTTGGATTGCCCAATGCTAATGGCAGTTGATAAACAGAGCACCCTCCTTCCCATGGCACTCAAATACCTTTCAATAAGTAACTGCGGTAAAGTTGATGAGCTACTGCTGGAATCAGCATCAAGCATTCCAACTCTCACTTATCTATGGATTTATAATTGTGCAAATATTTCTCAGATTCCCTCCTCAGAAAATGCATTCAGATCTCTCAATTACCTACATATATCAGGATGTGAGAAGCTCGTTGAACATTCATCTAGGGAACAAGCACATGGTGTCGACCGAGGAAGTGGCTTGGCTTCTTTAAAGATCAAGAACCTTAACATTGATAACATCTCTCTCCTTCGCATTGAACCACTAAGAAGCCTAAGCTTTGTTAGCGAACTAAATGTTTACTATTGTTTAGGGATGGAGGCTTTGCCTGAGCAATGGTTTCTGCAAAACAGCAGTACCCTCAAGAGGTTGAATCTCTGGGATGTGACAAATCTCAATACATTGCCTGCTACAATGGCAAGACTCACTGTGCTTGTAGAGCTGAGAATCTGGTGGGCTGATTTGTTGGAGGAGCTTTTGGAGTTACCTGCTTCTCTAAGGAAGTTAGAAATCCATGGTGCAAAATCTCTAAAGTCATTGCCTGCTACAATGGCAAGACTCACTGTGCTTGAAGAGCTGACAATCAAGTACGCTGATTTGCTGGAGGAGCTTCCAGAGTTACCTGCTAGTCTAAGGAAGTTAGAAATCCGGGGTGCAAAATCTCTAAAGTCATTACCTGCTACAATGGCGGGACTCACTGCCCTAGAAACTCTAGAAATCGATGGGGCTGATTTGCTGGAGGAGCTCCCAAAGTTACCTGCTTCTCTGAAAGAAAAGAAAATTGAAGGCTGTGGTGGCCGATTGCTCTGACTCATGTGTTGAGAAAACAAAACCATCTAGAAATCAAGAAAGTTGATTCGCTGGAGGAGCTCCTGGTGGCAGGTCGCTTTTCCGAAACACTCTGCTTTCATAATGCTTTATTAATAAGGTACTTTCTTTTCCAAATTTATTGAATAAATTAAAGGCTCTAGCAATAAATTTCTGACTCTTCTAGTAATAAATTAATAAGGTACTTTTGTCAGTAAGATATTCTTATTTGTGACTTTCTTGTTTCAAACTTGAAAAACTTTGTAGATTATTTCTACTGTTGACGCATTCCTGCACAGACAAGGCCCACAACATACAGTGCCAACTCATTCCTATGCACTACAAATAACTACTACCGTACCTTCCCTGCAGGTATATATCTCACCTTGTTTCCAAGCTATCTGTTTTACTTTAGTTTCTTTTTTTTAATTTGAGGGATACTAACATATTTCAAATTTTTTAACTCTCCCTATGTCTAAACGATGTAGCTGGTCCCAAGTTTAACAATAAAATATTTGAAATGACTTAGTTAGAAGAATAGCAACTCAAATTAAAAAAAAAAATAGACATCGATATTTGCAAAAAGAACTGAAATAACTAAAACTCTAAAACAAAAAGAAGATTTATTTTGATAAAAAAACGAAAATTCTTATTTAAAAGAACATGTACAAAATTCACAAAGCGTCAAAATTGCATTTCTAACAAGTTCCACATTTTGGTGTTGCTGGTTAGCAGTACCCATTTTGGTTTTCATACCACTAGTGTATCTTTGCCTTTTCGGTACCTGTTGAGGAAGATTTTTTTCTTTTTCGGTTCTTTGAGTGATATGCTTTCTTTACTTGGATAGGAATGTATGTTGTCCCAAATTGTATACAGGTAATGACCGGTTGAAACAGTCCTCGAACTGCAGCTGGAAATGCAAAATCAAAACAGAGGGGCTGCATCGCAATTTTAATCCAGCTGAGGAGATCAATGAGGTTAGACTATGAAATAAAAAATAAAAAAAAGTTGTTATTAGTCATATCTCTAATTCAATAGTACAACCCTATTTGCCACAGGAGATATTTGCCAACAAGTATAATAAACAATATTGGCTTAATTAATTGGATCTGTATAGTTTTGGCATGAGATTTTGGACATAATACTAGTTATGTGAAATTGGTATTAATGTGCAAATTCAATTGTTTACACACAAAAAAGAACACCTTGAGAAAAAAAAATGTGAAAATTGGATCTATATACACATTGAAAATCATTTGACAGTTTTGCGTTGTCTTACAAGAGGCAGAAAATTAAAAAATGCTTGTAAAAGATATTTATGGAATTTTAAGGGATAAGCTAGCTTGCAAACTTTTTGTTGCTGATTGAATAGTAAAAACACAATTTTATCCCTAAAATTAAAGAAAAAAAGACATGATGCTACATGGCAATCTATTGAATGAAAAAAAAAAAGGATTATATTGAATGAAAAAAGCCATAATTATAGATAGAATCTAGCATTCATTAACTACCTACAGATAGGTACTGGATTTTCATTAACTTATTTCATTTTCTGATTCATATTCTGATTAGAGATTAGGGAAGCATTGCCTGCTACAATGGTGAGACTCATTGCCCTAGAAAGTCTAGAAATTTCAAGAGCTAATTTGCTGGAGGATCTTCTGGAGTTACTGGCTTGTCTAAGTAAGATATCGATGGTGCAAGGTCTCTGAAGTCATTGCCTGCTACAATAGCGAGACACACTACCCTAGAAATTCTAAAAATTTTAAAAGCTGATTTGCTTGAGAAGCTTCCACAGTTACCTGCTTCTCTGAAATACAAGGAAATTAGAGGCCGTGGTGGCCAATTGCTCTGACTCATGTTGATTTGCAAGAGGAGCTGCCGGAGTTACCTGTTTCTCTAAAAAATAAGTCCATTAAAGGCCGTGGTGGCAGGTGGCTTCATAACTTACCAACTCCATATTAGTAAGGAACTTTCTTTTCCAAATTTATCGAATAAATTAAAGGCTCTTGCAATAGATTTTTCTTTTTTCTTTTTTTATCAGTAAGATATTCTTATTTGTGACTCTTCTTGTTTCAAACTGCAAAAACTTTGTAGGTTATTTCTATTGTTGACTCATTCCTGCACAGACAAGGCCCACAACATAACAGTGCCGAGTCGACTGTTGCATACATGTTAATGTCCAGAGGAATAGAGGATTATAATACGCACAGGTTCTGTACCATATATGCAGGTATATATCTCACCTTCTTTCCAAGCTATCTATTTTACTTTACATTCTTTATTTTAATTTAAGGGATACTAACATATTTCAAAATTTTAACTCTCCTTAGATAAAAGGGGGAGGGTTAACAATAAAAAAAATTGAAATGTGTTAATTACAAGAATAGCAACTCAAATTAAAAAAAAACACCCCAAATTTGCAAGAAGAACTGAAATAGCTAAAACTATACAACAAAAAGAAGGTTTACTTAGATAAAAAGTGAAAGTTCTTTTCGAAAGAACATGCACAAAATTGACAAAGCGTCCAAAGATTACCTGTTTATTGGGACTAGTTTGCATAAATTCCTTTTCCTTTTTATTTTAAATCATTTTTTTAAGTGGTGTTGGCCAGAAGTACCTGTTTTGGTTTTTTCATACCAATAGTATATACTTTGTTAAGCATGCATACTCGTTGCTTTTGGAATATATAGTAACAACAATAATGACCCAACCCTCACTGACAATTTTATCCCTAAAATAAAAAAAATGACATGATTTTTGCTACATGACAATCTATTGAATGAAAAAAGCCATGACTATAGATAGAATCTAGCATTCATTAACAACCTACATAGGTACTTGATTTTCAGTAACTTTTTTCATTCACTGGTACAGCCTTCTCTAGCAGAAGTTTATTTTGGTGGCAATGATTCGTGTAAACCGTATCTCTACAGACTGAGTCTGTATGTGCCTCTGTCGGAGTACAAGGACAACATGTGACAAATCAGGTTTTTACATCAGGTTAAATTTGAAGCCTATTGCAGTTCCAAATTGTATACTGAAGAGGTTACATTTGGTGAGCCCAAGGCCTGATCAAAGGTTTGAATTAAATTGGCACAGAAGTTTAATTTTGGTTACAATATATATCAGTATTTAATAACACTGGCACTGGCGCATGCTTCTAATGCCGTTTACCGCATCCTGACCTTATATAAAGAATATAAAAATTAAGCTCAACTGGTTGATAGTTAATTAATTCAGTGATTTAGCATGAACTTAAAGAGAATTAATTATCAACCATTTGAGCTTTCATTAAACACCTTAAATTTGTAAATTGTAAGGCTTCACTAGTCTATCAATGCTCCTCAATTCCAATCATCCAGACATCCACTGTCTCGTTGAGAAATAAGTAAAAAAAAAAAAAAAAGAATACAAGGCATCCTTGATCTTATCTGATTTGATACCCCTCTTTTTTACTCTACACATCACCTGCCTTCTTCCTAACTGATTACATTGCATACATAGATGACATGTGTAACTATACGGTCTATCCGGTACCTGCAACACCGAGATCAGGTTTACAATCATCTATCCCAGCGCCAAATAGGGGCCCACCCAAGATGGCCTCATCCTTGATCTTATCCTCCAACTTGTTGACCGGCACCCCCGGCTCGTCCTTGTCAGACAGTATGGCCAGCTTCGGTGGGTGTTCTGTGGCAGAACCAGGTGCATTGTGGTAGGTAGTGGTGGTGAAAGACGCCTTGGGTAATGCTCCTTGTGCACCTGACATTGTTTTATTTTTATTTTTTTTAACTGCAAAACTGATACTGATGGAAAATAACAATAGCAAGTACTGAAACCTGAACTGAAGTACAGTGAGATTTGGTTTGCAGAAATTGAACGAAAGAAAGGCAAATGGGGAAAAGGTTTATATGAAGAAGCTACTAGCTAAGGGTTGAATTTGGGGGCAACCCAACACGTAGGAGAGTTGACTAACACATGTCAGTAAGACTTTTATGAAGAAGCTTCTTGGGTTAGTCCCTAATATGAATTTGCGATTGACATTTGCTATTAGTCCCTAATATGAGGATGATTTATATGAATTTGCTATTGACATTTTAGATCCTTCTTGGGATAGTCCCTAAAAGAAATTAGTTCCAGAAATTATAATAGATTATCACGTATGATATTTAAGGATTGTTAAATTTGGAAAAGTATATTCATTTAAACTTTGGTACTCATGTTCCTTAATATCTTGGTCAATATTGCTGTTTTATTTTACTAGTGGTCACTACGGTTTCTTGCAATGTGTAATTTTTTAAATTCAAATTGTATTTATTGCAATTGACGAGATCAATTTGTCTTTTACAGATTCAGACTCAAGTAGTTCCTCAGGAAGTGATCATATGACAAAGCCTCAACACTGCATGAAACAAGGTACATTTTTTTATTGTAATTGTATTTGTTAGGACTACTAAGCATCTACTCGATGATAAAAATTTCTGGTATATTATCTGATGGACATTTTTTTACACTTCATTCTGCAGGAAAAAGCTTCTGGGCCTTCTTCGGATCGTGAAAAAAGTAACATATCGTTGACTGTTTTATAGCTTACCAGTACAGACTGGAAACATAAAATTGCTCCAGGAATGTCCATTGGCGAAGAAACCAAAACAATTAAAACAAGGGAAATACCAATGACCAACTTTTTTGTTGTACCAGTAAAACTCAGTACTGTATTGTGCATTTTAGTTACTCTTCTCAACAGGTCTAAATTTCTCTTGCCTTTGATATTGCAATGAGATTAGATGATAAATTTTTTACTTAATAACCATTATATTCTTGTTATGAATACAGAATCATCTAACGGTTCGAAACAATCAGATGCGGATGACCTGTTAAACTTAGCCAATCCTACTAACATGCATGCTCAAATGGATGGTAAGTTAACTCACAAAAAAGAAAAAAAAATGAAAGTCAGCCTTCCTATGTGATACAAATCTGAGAGGATACTAAGTGTTATCATATCCTGCATGAAATAATATAGGGGACAGTGATTCTGCCAAAAAGCCAGAACCTGACTCACTGTTATCCTCCTAGAAAGTCTACAAATTTCAAAAGCTGATTTGCTGGAGGAGTTACCTGCTTCTCTGAAGTCATTGCCTACTACAATGGCGAGACTCACTGCCCTACAAATTCTATCTATTAGAAAAGCTGATTTGCTTGAAAATCTCCCGGAGTTACCGGCTTATCTGAAATATAATGAAATTGAAGGCTGTGGTGGCCAATTGCTGCTTCTCTGAAAAGTAAGTTCATTAGAGGCTGTGGTGGCCGATTGCTCTCAATATAAGAATGCTCTGCTTTCATAACGGATCCCCAACTCTGGGAGTTAGCTGCTTCTCTGAAAAATAAGTCCATTACAGGCTGTGGTGGCAGGTGGCTTCTCTGAAACACTATGCTTTCATAACAGAAATAAATCACATACATGCTGTTGATACTTTCTTTCCAAATTTATGAAATCAATTAAAGGCTCTTATATTAGATTTGGTTCTTTTTATAGCAGTAACAATATTTCTATTTGTGACTCTTCTCATTCAAAACTTCAAAAAAAGTGTAGGGTTTTTCAACTCGACAGTTGCATGTGTTATTGTCTAGAGGAATGGAGGATTATAATTAATACACACTAAAGTTCCATGAGATTAAGCACTAGGAAAAAGAATGAACACTTGTAATCCGCGGTATGCATAGTACCAAAGCCTCTCCCTCAAAAGTAAGAGTGAGCCTATGGTACTATGCATAGCGTGGATTGGTCCGTACTATGGATCATTATTTTTTTTTTTTCAAAATCCTAACGGTTAATCTGAACCATTCAGCATGGTCTCCGTATGAATATGTACTTGTAAACTAAATTTTACATTTTTTAGAATTCTTTTGCTATTTCTTTAGATGGGTAGAAAATCACTGTTTTTGAATGGTTCAGAATTTTCAGATCAAATGATTTTCTATCCATCTAAAATATAGTAAATTTTTTTTTAAATGCAAACTTTACTTTATGAGTACATATTCATATAAGTTTGGTACTCTAGGCAGAGCCTTATGCATTTATGTTTCAATTTGACTTTATGCTATGTGATTTTCTACAAAAATCAGGAATCACTGGTACATCTTTCTCTAGTGATAGTTTCTCTTGGTGGCAATGATTTGGGTAAGTCACATCCCTTCGCCTTGGAACTGCATGTGCCTCTGTCTTAGTACAAGGACAACATGGGACAAATTGGGATTTTCATCAAGGTACTTCTCACTTGATTTATCTTTTCTAAATCTTCATTTTCTTTTGAAGCAAATTTTTTTGCTTAGTTATAAGAGGTGGAGACCGTCGTTCTGCTTTTCAACTAGGTCTTTGTTATCTGTCACTTGTTGCAGTATCTTGGTTATTGTACCAGCCAAGGGCTGGTATTGGTATTAGTTGAAAACTTGAAATACAGACCTGCTGGTTATTATTTCAATCATGATTTGTGGTTTGCAGAATTTTACGTTGAATATTGATTCAATAGTTGACTTAGTGGATTTCATAATTAGTAAATTCTATTATTAGCATAGAGTCTATAGTCATGTAATAGCATTTTCTGCATAATGCACAGCTGGGGCAGTGTCAGAAAGTCGTGCGTGGTTATTGTTTGGTATAAATTAGTACTTAAAGTAGGTAACTTCTGTAATTTTGTTGCATGAGATAATAGAATCGAGTATTTTGAAAAATCATTTTTTTGTTTATCAGCAATTTTCTATTGACCAGAAGTTTTCTGTTTACCAGTATTTTCTATCAATAGTTTCTCTATACCAGCATACAGCCAAGTTTCCAACATTTTAGCCCAAACTGAGACTTGACCGTATTTACAAATTTTGGAATTCCATATAGTAAAATTAGAACATATTACAGCTTTTTGAGTGTTTTTTTTTTTTTTTTTCTGATACATAAGAATCTCTACAGAAGAAACAATATTTTTCTGTTTACATCAATTTGCAAGCGTTATGTGGATTGTAATAATACAGCTAGTTCCTTCACATGCAGAGTTTATGTAAGACAACACATTTGTTTTCCCTTAGCTGGCCTCTGCCAATGAGAAAATGCTTGTTGACTCAGCAAGGTGATTTATCAAACAAACCTATTTTCTTTCACCCTTTGAGTTCATTTCTTATATCACCAAATATGGGTGAAGATATTTAATTGATTTTTTCTTGCTGAATTAGGACATATGAAGGATGTAGAGTATACTCTTAACATTTGTATAGAAATCGAGCCATAGAAACTATAAGGGCCGAGAATGCGCTGGTACATGCTTTACGTAAGTCCACATACATTTGTAATTGTGTATAAAAAAGGAAACAGCTTGTCTTGTTTGCTTGTTGATAATTATTAAAAATTAACTGATGCAGAGACAGAATACACTTGTCAGCTGTGGCATAGTGAGAAAATACAATTGGTCATGGCGGAGGTGGACGTGCAACAGCTTCTCAATCAGGCCAAGGAGGCCCCTCGCATTTCATCCAGTACATGATTGTTCAAGCCAAGCGATTTCCTTCTGGATGCTTCGATAAATAATTAATTACCATTTCTCTTTTTCTTCTGTTCTTGAAATTAATTATAGGGTTTACTTTTACTACTTAGTTTATTTAAGTTTGTGATGTAATTAGTGTAGTTAACTGTGTTGATTATCTTCTCTCTTGTGTAATGTTAGTAGTTCTGATGTCGATTGATCTGGTTGGACAATGGAATTAATTGTAATGGCATCTTCTTTGAGCAGTATTTTGGATATGTTGATGCTCAGTATAGAGTTATAATTAATATGATATTTTGTTTGGAAAATATTAATGCTTAGAATTTCTTGATGAACATTATTTTCTGAATTGTGAAATTGTACAAGTCAGAAGAGTTAATAGAAAGCAGAGGCTATCAGGCTGAGCAGCTCCGCTTGGCTGGGTATTAAAAGAGGCAGCCCGTACCATCTCAACTGTGCTGGATCCTTATATATGATAATAATTAATGGGCCTCGACCCGATTTTGGGCCGATACCTCATTTGTTAAATCAGGTGCTCCATCTTCTCTCTATTCTCTCCTTTCTTCCTCTAAAAATTCTTCAAATAAAAATCTCAACAATCCAATCCAATCCAATCCACTCTATTCCTCTAACTACTCATACTTTGTCTTACTTGTTGTCATATCCACACTTTCTGACAGCTTCTATCCCTTTACACAGATAATTAACCAATTCCTAATCACATCTATGAAAAACCATTTCATTAATTATTAACTCACCTAATTAATTAATTAATTAATTATGTCAACATATCATATCATCATTCATAAATTTGTTTCTCGACCACTTGAATCTCGGCGATTGTACGATCAACGGAAGTCTTCATTCCTTCTCAGATGATACATTTTCTCATGTGTTAGTGCTTTCATTCATGATGTTCTTTGCCAATTAATAAGTTAAGTTTTAATTTGCTATTAATTAAAACATAGAAGCTGACTAATGTGCTTCCATAAACATTTCAGTCGAAATGGTCACACGTGACATTTTAAGTTTTTATATACAAAATGTCAACTTAATAACTCAATAAATTTGTTATTTTAAAAATTTGTAGAATACTAATTTTTATTATTTGTTAGATTTTTTTACTATTTTTATGATTTTTAAAAGATGGTCTAAAAATAATTAAAAAAATATCAAGTTTGGTATGCCCTTTTGTTTGTAAGCTTGTTTCTTACACTACTACAAAAAACGTCTTCCTACACTGCACCTTATACACGGATTTTCTCAATTTTATAAAAAAACGTGTATGAAATAAGATTTTTCTAGTGTTCTAGGAATTCTACACGAATATTAACTTAAAAATAAGTGTCCGTGTGGAAATTAATCTTTTATACACGGATATTTCATTAAATATCCGTGTAGGAATAGTGAGAGAGCTACACGGATTTTCAGTTACAAATCCGTGTAGGAAGGGTGATTCTTCATCTTCCTACACGGATATTCAACTAAATATCCGTGTAGGATAGCCCACGGATGTGAAATTTTATTAAATGTTACCCAAATATTTTATTATATTATGTCATATTCCTACACGGATATGTAGTTAAATATCCGTGTAGGATTTCCCTTTTTTTATTTTTTTAAATATAATATACTTTCAATTTCATATTTTGTTATTATTTAAATATAAAAATGAACATGTTTATAAGAAATTTATTCATTTAGATATGAACTTTGTAAATATTAATTTCTTTATAATTTATGTATTCATTCTTGTACACTATTTTACAAATAAAAATATTCATCACTGTGTTAGAAATATTAAATATTAACAAATTTAAAATTGTACAATTAATACAGAAAATAAATGCAGAAGAACAAAAATGGAAACAAGTAAACTTTCATATATTTCACAGCGTCTTGATATAAATATTACAAAAGTTACCCAAAAATTGATATAATAAAACAAAAAAAAAGAAACTCCTACAATAACAAAAAAAAAAGAAACTCTAAACAACAGATTTTTTCTTTGTGTGACGAATGTAGGGCTTTGGTGGCGGATGGCCCCTGGGGCTGCGACGTGGGCGAGTTGGCCATGGTGGCCATGGCCAACTCTCGGGATAACCTGGTGGTGGTCGTTCGTAACCGGGTGGGATCCAAGGCACCGGCTTGAAGTCCTCTGGAATTGGTGGTAGTGCCTCAACATGATGTTCTTCATCGACATTTGACATTTTTTCACTTAGAGAAATTAAGATAGGTTTAAGAGGAACCAATTCGGAAGATATATAGGGATTAAGGTGACTCTTCGTTTTTCTGTGTTTATTTTCGGTATATTCAATATTAAATTTGTAATTAATTACATAGGGCGCGCATGTTTTGAAATAAATATGCATGTCTCTGGAACCGATCTTTTCCTACACGGATAGTTACGTAAATATCCGTGTTGAAAGACTATTCCTACACGGATATTTAATAAAAACCGTGTAGGAAAAGAAGAGAGCTACACGGATATGTACTTAAATATCCGTGTAGGATACCTATTGCACACGGATTTGTAATAAAAATCCGTGTAGGAAACCTTGCACACGAATCCTTGCCCATATCTTCCGAAATTTTGTAAGTCCCCAGTTCACTTCTTCTTCCTCTGATTTTAAAATTCTTCCAAGTACGAGTTCAAAACCCTCACCTCTGGTCCGCTGCACTTTCTCTTCTCTCTTCTCTTTGTCTCTCTCTCTCTTTCTTTTGTCAGGGTTTAGGTGGTGTGTGCGCCTCCATTGCTGCCTCTCTCTCTTTCTTTTGTCAGTTCACATCTTCCTCTAATTTTGTTTGAAGACTTTTGGTAATTTACATAGAATCCAACTGCCTCTAAGGTACCTCTCTTGTTACTAACTCAAATTATAATTGTAGTATAACCGGAGACAAGCTGCTTCCTCACCCGAGCAAATCGACGAAGTGAGAGGGATGTGGGCAAGGTGGTTTATTTCCCAATTTTGTACTCCACAATATGGATTCGTATAAATTAATTTGTGTAATTATTAAATTTGAATTGTTATGTTGTTTTGGCAATTTCTATCTGTTTTGGGTTAAAAAAACATTATGATATTATATATAATGGCTAGCAAAAGTGTAGGCTAGCCAAAAATAGAAAAAAATACAAAAAAAAAGAAAATTGTACACGGATATTTGAAAATATCCGTGTAGGATGTGTTAAAAATAAAAATTGATTTAGGATCTTCCTACACGGATTTGTACTAAAAAAACCGTGTAGGAATATATTTCATACACGGTTTTTTGTTAAAAAACCGTGTAGCTCCATACCCTAGCTACACGGATCTTGAGTAGAAAATCCGTGTAGGAATATATTTCATACACGGTTTTTTGTTAAAAAAACCGTGTAGCTCCATACCCTAGCTACACGGATATTGAGTAGAAAATCCGTGTAGGATTAGTGTAATCGTACACGTATAAATTATCCGTATGTAAATGGTGGACTTTCCTACACCCCAGTATCGCACACGATTCCAAATCCGTGTAGCTCTCCAGTTAAAGGCCGTGTACAAACTGTTTTTTTGTAGTAGTGTTAATTATAAAAAAAATGAATAGAATTACGTAGATTTATTTAATAATTCAACTAATATTTTGAAGTCATTAGTATCAAAATGAAGGTGTAAAAATAACAATAATGGCGGTTATTTTGTTATTAAGTCCTTGTTATTTGTCTGGATTGAAATTGGTCCCCTTTAATTCTTTTTTGTTGGGTTGGTGTTTAAAGAGAGCCACCTGTAATTTGATTTCCCAAATTTATTAAACATTATTTATATAAGCTGATTTAGGAAATTGGACACACATATCTTTTTAGATAATTGCTTCTTTAGTTTTCTAAATTATGTTAACAACTTTTACTGAATTAATTTGGTTAATTATAAAATTCCTATTTTGTTCATTTCAGCAAATGATTTTAATTTTTTTTTGCTATATTACTATAAAAAATATTCTCAAAATTAATAGACTTTTTGTGCATCGTTTTTGTTTTTAAATCATCGGAATTTTTGCACTGTGTAACATTAATGTAAATTTTATATTATTTTTCATGTTTGTGCATTTTAATTAAGTACGGTTTAATATTATTGAAATATATATTTCCTTCTGAATTAAGATATATTTCTAGTTCTTACTGAGTACCATTACATGTTTATATGAATAACTTTTAAATTAAACTTTTCACTTTTTTTTAATATTTTAATGGTGCTGTTTGCTCGTTACATGTATATCTTGTATAAACTACCATTAAAATTATAGCCATTTTAAATTATCAATTTTCAAGCTGGCCTTTTCATAATTTTTCCTTGCCATTAAAACACCATAAGTGGAATTTTGAATGCTCCTACAGGACCTACACCTCTACTTGTGATCGCTTGAGTTTGGCCTCCTCCAAAAAGTGTTACGAAATTAAAGACTTAAGGGGTAAATAAGAAATTAGAGATGTCTTGAAAGGTATGTAGAAAGTTAACCCAAATGCGTTTAAAACTAATGATTCGTGGTACATCATGCAAGCACCAATTTGGTATGCAGAAATTAATCATCTTTGCCACCGGAAATTCTCCAAGAATTGATGAATGATGCATGAACATGGCAAACCAACATTGGATTCTTCATCCGAGATCATCTCAGCATGGTGGCTGAAGATAAGTGCAACGACCGAGTTGTTGTTGTTGGATGTTCCTAAATAAAATTGTAGCAAATTAGTTAAGAAAATTTGTCAATTGCTAGTTCCAAAAGATTAAGAAGATTATATCTCTTGATATAATCCTGAGCTTTTAAAATTTTAGTTAGTCAAATTGCTCGCAGTTACAGTAGCAATTAACCATTATGATTTTGGGATCAATTTTGTCATTTCAAATATAATTGTGGATGCTCATGGTGAAACACAGGTTACTGATACGTGATATTGATAGATAAGTGGTGAGGTTAAAGTGATTTAGATTAGCATATGTAATTGTGAGATTCCATGTTGGAGGATTCAAGTAAATAAAATGAAATAAAAGGTGAAAAAGATGAGCATATAAACGAAAATTTTATCTTACCAAACAAGTTTTATATAATTTTTGTGTGTTTTTATATTCACCTTTAGTGTTTTTATTTTTTTTGTACAAAGACACAAACAACTTGGATGGTCTTTCGCACTTCTGTTTCTATAATTTTAATAAAATGGGTGGTATTATCTCATTGGATAAAAAAAAAATATGAACTTTACGAACCATGCATGAAAAAATAATAGGAGATTGATTTAGAGTTCATATTGAAATGTGAAACATTGATTTGATAAAGGACAAATTATGATTCATACATAGTTTTTTTTTTTTTTGGTAGATCCAGAATATATAGTTAACTATATATATTTTTCTCTCCATTGATTGATCGATCACTATATTCTATTATGGCAAATTCTCTACCTTGATTGATCCGTTCTCTTGCTTTTATCTTGTTTTGGTACATTTTTTATAGTGATTATGTCTTATAGATGGACACATCACTATACCAAATTTCATTGTTTATATTAAACTGAGAGCAAGTGCTGTATAAGTTCAACCAAAACGTCCTAGTGGAATATAAAATATTCTAATAAAAACAAATGTGCATACTATAAAATATTCTAATAAGTTCAGCCAAAACGTCCTAGTAGGTAGGATAGAGAAGGAAATACGTGACACGCCGTGACGTTGACGTGACAAATACACTGTGATTTGATCATATGATGTGACGTGACGTGATCAACTTTTTTTTTCACTTGACGTAAATTAATCATGTCAATTTTTTATATTTCAATCTAAATTATTGAAAATTTAGAAAAAATACATGAAAAATATGAAAAAATCTAAAATAAGTAAATAATGTTGCAAGAATTATTTTTTTAGAAAAGACTGGTGGGCATCTGACATTACTTTAAAAATTAAAATTAAAAATATTCATAAGACTAAACTAGAGAGAATAAAAATCAGTATTACATAAGTACCAATATCACTGAATCTATACTAAAAGAAATATAAATACTCTATATTTCATACAGTAACGTGATGTGACGTGTAATTTTCGTTGGAATGCAGTTACGTCACGCGACACGTGAGTCACGTCACGTAAAGACACACGTGACGTGATGTTTTGTGACGTAACTAGTCACGCTGTGACAAATTTTTTTGTCAGGATAGGGATCACATAAAATAATAGGACAAGGGTCCTCTCTCTCTTCGCGATTGTATATAATATAAATAAAGTGCTTCTCAAAGGATTAAAGTAATTGAAGTAATAAAGTGTTTCTCCGAAAATCCAATATAGTTTACTGACAGTGTGGTGGGTCACTGACGCTTCCTCTTTGTCTTTTTTACCAATTACTTGTTTTGTATTCCTATCTGCAGGGATTGTAACTCTGTGAATGTCACATATCATCTGTCATTCTCCAGTAATGCAAAAGAGGAGCAGGGGAGAGGGTTTTGGTTCAGCGTTTCCTAAAAATTAAGCTAACAGAGCACTCTGTTAATCATTTTCTCGATGATCACAAGCGCAAATCTTTTAGCAAATCAAATGGTTGCGGACTTGACCACACTTCTACTAAAGTGCTACTAAAATCATGTTAGTCAAACTCTATATATATATCCTTGTCTTCTTCCTGACTGATTACATAGCACAAGCCAGATCGGTATCAAAATTTAATCTATTTGAATCCGTCAGCGCCTCTTACTTTTCCCAGTAGCTCTTGATTTTGTCAAAGGGCAATACTTTCGTCAAAACTAAATCTATTTGAATCCGTTGGTTCTTGCTTTTACCTTACTTTGGTACATTTTTATAGTGATTATGTTTTATAGATGGACACAGGTACCACTATACCAAATTTCATTGTTTATATTAAACTGACAGTAAGTGATGTATAAGTTCAACCAAAACGTCCTAGTGGAATATAAAAAAAATATAATAAAAACAAATGTGCATATTAGAAAATGGACGGATTGCAGAGTAGGTATCACATAAAATAAAATGACAAGGGTCCTCTCTCTCTCTCTCTCTCTCTCTTGTTGATGGTATAATTATAAATAAAGTGCTTCTCACAGGCAAAAGTAATTGAAGCAATCAAGTGTTTCTCCAAAAATCAAATACAACATTTACTGACAGTGTGGCGGGTCACTGAAGCTTTCACTTTGCCTTTCTTTACCATCTACTTGTTTTATTTATCTATCATGCAGGAATTGTAACTCTGTGAATGACACACAGCATCTGTCATTCTACAATAATGCAGAAGACTTTGAGATTTTGTAATCAAGCTCTAACTTGCAATCTTGTTCATCTCTTCTCTTTTGCAATCTTGTTCTATATATTCTATCTCTGTTCATCTCTTCTCTTTTGCAACTAGATTCAATCTATCTTGCAATCTTGTTTCCAAACTGTTCAACATATAAGAGATCAAATTTTATATATTTAAAAAAAAAAATTAGTATTGTTATTTTGAAATAAATTTTGAACCATTAAAAAACAACATTTTTTAAAAATTCTAAATAAATACTAAAAAAAGTTGCAAAAAAAAATGTCAAATTTGGTCTCCAATAACATTTTAATATGGAGATCTTGATGAACAGTTTGGATCGACTGTTAGAATTTTGAAATTGCAAAAATAACTTATTAACATATGGTGTCAAGATGTGTCACCGTAAAATGGTGTAATTGGATCCCTCCTCTTATTAAAATTAATAATTAGGTTATACATATTACACATAATAATAAACTTTTTTTATCCTTTTATTCTCACGGCATGTAAAAATATGAATAAGAATATTTTTTATTTTTTTTGTTCTTGACCTACGGGGTAAATTAGATTTGAAATATAACCTTTTCAGATTATGTACATACAAAATTAAGTAGGTATTATAAAAAAAAAAATAACAATTAATATTTGAACTTTGTCAAAATTAGAAACATTTTAAAAAAATTTGAAAGAGAAAAATACAAGTTAACATAAGTTTTCTCCAATAACTTATGTAATCATCTCGTTCTTTTTCTTCTTTTGCAGAATAATTTTGCATGTACAACGTGGAAAAAAAAAATTAAAGAATAATTTTGCCTATTCAAAAACTCTGATATATTATTAAACCAATAAGTCATATTGATTATCTAATGTTCAACCGAACACTACATACAAAGAGCATGTAAGAAAATGGTTCAATGTAAAGCGTGTGAATGGCTATGGATGGAAAATTGACGACCAACTAATCAAGTGTCTGAATGTAAAGTGAACCCAAACTATTTAACTATAAGGATTTGGAATCCTTCATTAACCAAGTATTGGGATTAAATCTCCCTCCCTCGTTCTCTTCCTCTGTACCAGTTGTTATCTGTACCTTTAAATTAGAAATATCATTGGGTAACACTAAAATAAGCACTAATTAATTAGCACCTTTGTGTAAAGTAAGCACTAAAGTAGCATGCGGATGTGAACACAGATAAAAGAAACGGGCTCTGTCGCTTCCTCATTGGACGCTGAAAACTAAATTAATTAAGGGTAATTATATCATACCCCGGTCTCTTTTCCTCTAAACGTCCCCTGAACTAAATTATCCTCGCCCAACTGTCAAAGTTTAACATCTTTGATAAATTAATACCCAACTCATTTACCCCTCTATCTGATCAGCGAGCCCCCCCCCTCTCTCTCTCTCTCTCTCTCTCTCTCTCTCTCAAATGGTCTATTTCCTAATGCCCACCTCTCCCTCTTTCTTTTCCTCCAACAGCTCCCCTTATTTCTTTCCATTTTCTTCACGCTTCCCTTCCTTTTTCCAAAAATCGGTGATTTTCAAGCGATTTCCTTCCCTGCTCCGTCGATGTCTTCCATTTTTTGAAGAAACTCTGTCGTTTTGTGCCGCGATCTGTCCGTCTTGCTCCGGCGACACTTAGGCGACTGTCAGAAACTCCGTCGTTTTGTGCCGCAATCTGTCCATCTTGCTTCGGCGACACTCAGGAGACTGTCAGAAACTCTGTCGTTTTGTGCCGCAATCTGTCCGTCTTGCTCCGGCGACACTCAGGCGACTGTCAGAAACTCTGTCATTTTGTGCCGCAATCTGTCCGTCTTGTTCCGGCGACACTCAGGCGACTGTCAGAAACTCTGTCGTTTTGTACCGCAATCTGTCCGTCTTGTTCCGGCGACACTCAGGCGACTGTCAGAAACTCCGTCGTTTTGTGCCGCGATCTGTCCGTCTTGCTCCGGCGACACTCAGGCGACTGTCAGAAACTCCATCAATCTCTTCCATTTTTTGAAGAAACTCCATCGTTTTGTGCCGCGATCTCAGAACTACATTAAGATCTCCAATTTGGGATCATCTTGTTATTTCAATCTTAATTTCAGGTAGAGATCTTCAATTTGATATCATCTATTTATAGTTTTGTATTTTGCGATATTTGTTCTATAGCTTTTCTTCAATTATCTGATAGTTCTTTGTGAATTATCTGATATTTCAGTTTGAATCATAATGTATGCTTATTTGATTCGAGATTTACCAGCGTCTCCGCTACGACTGGAATTGCAAGCGTCTCGCCTTCTCCCAAATCTTCTCCCAGCCTCATCTCGCCTTGATGAATACATATCTCTTTAAGTTTGAATACCTTACTTGTTTGAGATGAATACATGTTCCTTTATATGTTGAACCTGTTTAGATAATATATGTTCAAGTTCTGGTATCAGTATATTGTTCTACTCATTTTACATAATTGTTGAATATTTTATTGTATTGAGTTGAATACATATTTGTATATCATATATTATTCTGTCTTTATGTTGACAGAATGAGATAAATACTTGTATGTTTGAGATGAATACATGTCCCTTTTATGTATTGAACATGTTTTGATAATATATGATCAAGTTCTGGTATTAGTATATTGTTCTAATGAATATATTTTACATAGTTGTTGAATACTTTATTGTATTGGGTTGAATACATATCTGTATATCATGTATTATTCTATCCTTAGGTTTGACAGAATGAGATGAATACTTATATATTAACAATGATTACTTTATTGTCCATTATAGTTGAATATTGTAAGGTTAAAGATGAATAGTTTATGTGAATAATTTACTGTGTACATTACAGTTGGATATTTAAGTGTTTTGTGTTGAATACTTCTTTATTGTGGTTGAATATATCAGTTGTAAAGTATTTCATGTGCAGTTAGTTTTAATTCACACATGAAAAAATTTGTAAAGTGTGATTTTTTTGCTGAATGAGTATTTTCTGATAAATACTTATCAA
The DNA here is from genome assembly GCA_024447655.1 of Carex scoparia. Lineage (NCBI taxonomy): Eukaryota > Viridiplantae > Streptophyta > Magnoliopsida > Poales > Cyperaceae > Carex > Carex scoparia. Next base: position 11,278,172 of record JAJHPE010000004.1, on the reverse strand, counting down.
GTGAATACTGTATGTTTTATGTTGAATACTTTGGCGAAAACAGATGAATACTTTTCTGAGAAGTGTTTTCTGACAATTAAAAGGTGAATACTTTGTCCATTACAGTTGAATACTTTAAGGTTAAAGATGAATAGCTTATGTGAATAATTTACTGTGATCATATGAGAAGTGTTTTCTGTTGAATAATTCTTTGTTGTTGTTGAATATGTCAGTTGAATACTTCTTTAGAGTGTGCATTACCTTCCATGTCGCTTTCAAAGGACGTTAATGGTCCCCGCAGTTAAGTACGATATTGATGTGGACATTTGCGTTCTCCCCAGGTTGTCGTTGGAATGAATTTTTCCGTTCTTAATGTGCAGACCATAGTTAAATACTTCTTGGCAGCAGAATGAATACATTTATATTGATGGTTGAATACTTGTTGCGTCCAATTGTCTTTTGCCGGATTAACGCGTTTCTGGATGGTTTTCCGTATTTTTTTTTGTTTTTATGCGGGGGACAGATAGGAGACGTTTCATGGGGACAGCTAGGTGGACCCATTAATTAATTCTCAAATAAGGGATGGGCATGGGCTATTAACAACTGCTCTACTTAAGAACACTATGTTTTGGGTTTTGTGAGAAACCCACTTCCCAATCCAATAAATTTGTCTATTCTTCTGTAAAACTTCACTCTTTATATTAAAGTGATTTTAGTCTGTGACAGCAAGTGGTGTATAAGTTCAAGCTCCAAACCCCAGCTATCTCTGTTCATCTCTTATCTTTTGCACCTTATTCTCATCTTGCAATCTCTGTTTCCGACGCGTTTGTATTTTCCAAATTTCTAATTCTCATCTCTCTTGCTTATTAACCAACCAATATCTGCCTTCTGCTATCTTCTTCTAATTCTCATCTCTCTTCCTTATTAACCAACCAATCTCTGCGTTTTGCTATCTTCATTCTCAATCTGTTCTCTCAATCACTAATTTGGTACAGCCTCTGTTATTCACCTGCTGGGATTGTAACTCTGTGAATGCCTCAAAACATCTGTTATTCTGCAATAATGCAAAAGATTTGAGATTTTGAAGTCAAGCTCTAGACTGGTACGTTCTATTCACCTTTTACACAACTAAATTCAATCCACGGCTATCTCTATTACTGCATTCAATCTCTATTCATCGCTTCTCTTTTGCAATCTTTGTTTCCGACTCCCGCTGATCTCTTGCCGTAGGGTACACGTCCAAATCTTCATCTCAGCCCTCTGCTCGATCTGTTGCCATCGATATCTCTTTCCAAAATCTCTATTTCTCATCTCTAGTTATTTATCATTTCCAAGCAACACTAGCAAGGAAAAAAGAAAAATATCCAAAAAAAAACAGGGCAGCTTCTGCCGCAGTAGAAGAAAGAAGAAACTTCAAGATGGCTCTTTCAAACGCTGCCTGGACCATTGCTGAGTGGGCTGGGTCAGCTGTTGTCAGAGAACTTATCAAGACGGGTTTTACGTACTTGCGTGACCATGTGCTGCGAGCTGACAATAAAGCCGAGCTCGAGAGGCTAAAGGCAGCTCTTCCCCAAATCAAAGCTGTCATGAGCATTGCTGAAGCACTCAAGGTGAAGCACCCGGATGCTATCCCATCGGTCGAGCAGTTTAGGCATGCTGTTGAAGCATCCGAAGATGTGCTTGATGAGTTGTAGTACAAAAAACTGGAGGATAAGGTGAAAGACCGAGATAAGGCAGGTGGGTCCACTTCTAGTTCAAAGAAGAGAAAACTATCTACTATCAATGATGATACTCTGGAGAGGTTGAAGAAGGCTGTAACAATGTTGGATCAGGCTGCTAACGGTGTGGAGAATCTCCTTCAAGTTGCCACTTTGCTAGGTATTTATGATCTTTCTGAATCACGGCAAGAAACCGGTAAAGTTTTAAGTTGTGAAACTAGTTCCTTTTTAACTGAAACAAAGGTGTTTGGCCGAGAAGTTGAGAAGGAAAAAATAATTGGTTGGCTTAAACGACCAACAGATGCTCGCCTCTCTTCTTTTGGTATTGTCGGGGTGGGTGGACTTGGGAAGACCACCCTTGCACAATTTGCATATCAAGAGATGCATGGGTCGAATCATTTCGACAAAACAATTTGGGTTTGTGTTTCTACAAACTTCAATGTTGAAGATATAACGAGAAAGATGCTCAGTGAATTAGGCGAAAGTAATTTTAGTGATAAACCATTAAATGCACTTAAGGAGGCCTTGAAGGAAAAGACACATTTAAAGAAACTTCTTATCATTCTGGATGATCTCTGGGATGATGAGAAAATAAGCGGCTAGCAACAATTGGTGGCTCCTTTGAGGTTTGTACAACAAGGGAGCAAGATTTTATTTACAACTAGAATGAAATCTGTGGCAGACTTGCTTGAAAGAGTGATACGTACAGAGCATGAATCTCTAGCATTACAAGGCTTAGAAGAGCAAGAGTTGCGATTGCTCTTTGAAAGCTATGCATTTCGTGGTTCTAACCTTTATAATCATAGAGATTTGCGAGAAATTGGAGATCAAATGCTAAAAAAGCTCCGAGGTAGTCCATTAGCAACAAAGATGATCGGAAGCTTACTGAATTCACGTATGGACAAACAGTATTGGGAAAGAGTTTTGAATCAGGGGTCTCTATTCAAATTAAAGCAAGCCAAGAATGTGGTGGAGGTTTTGAAATTGAGCTACTACCATTTACCAGCAAATTTGCAGGTATGCTTTAGATTTTGTAGTATATTTCCTCAAGATCACGAGTTTCATAAAGATGATTTGATCAAAATGTGGATTTGTTCTGGATTCGTCCGGCAACAATTAAGTCAAGAAGAAAGGCCAAAATATATTGGGGAAGATTACTTCAATCTTCTTTTAGGGAAGTCATTCTTTGAATTACAATCATATAAAGGGAAAACATGGTATACTATGCATGATTTGATACATGAATTGGCCCATAACGTTTCCTATGGGGAATGTTGTAGAATAGAGGATAATAATAAACATAGTACCATACCTAGCACTGTACGTCATCTGTTTGTACGGTTTCTATTGGGAACTACAATTGAAAGTGTCTCTCATCTTGAGAATTTACGTAGCTTGGTTATTGATGATTGTTATGACCTGAGTTCATTAAACAATTTAATCAAGAAACCTTTACGTTTATTAAAAATGAACATATATGACATATATGGTGGTACCGTTGCATTGCCGGAAGAGATAAGTTGCTTGGTACATCTTCGCTACCTATGCATTGGTCAATTTTGCATGGATGGACAATTGAGAATTGAAACAACCAGAATAACTAATCTACTTAGGCTACGTTACATGAGGCTTCCCAATAACACAATAGAACCAATTTGTGAAATCCACAAGCTGACATCCCTTCAAGAGTTAACCTTTTTTATTGGAAAGGAGAATGGTTATCGTATAGATGAATTGCGCACACTAAACAATCTTCGACACCTTTCCATTGAAAACATTGAGAATATAGGGGATCATACTGAAGCTAAGAGTGCCAACCTATTAGGGAAGAATGATCTCATGTCGCTCTCTTTGAAATGGACAATAGAGAGCAATCCTATTCACCCTGAGGAAATCATTGATCACCTTCGACCCCCTCCAAGTCTCATGGAATTGACAATTGAGAATTATAATGGTCAAAGATGTCCTAATTGGATGGAGGATTCACCGTCTTTAAACCTATCATCACTCAAATTACTTAATTGTCCTCTTTGGAAAAACCAATTATTTTCTGGGAATATACCATATTTAAAAATTCTTGATATACGTGATTGTCAAAATCTGGACAAGTTACCTGATATGCCACTTTCTCTAATTGAATTTCGAATTTTTAATGTGGGATTGACTTCACTTCCGGCTTTGTACCAAAACTCTGATAATAACACTTCTGCACTAAGAGTAGTGAAGATAGAAATGTGCCCCAACTTATTACCCTTGCATGGATTTCTGCAGCAAGACAACCTAGATTTTCCAGATATTGAGGAATTAACCATCAAAGGTTGTGAGAGATTGGTACACATGCCAATTCATGGGTTTGGGAAGTTAACGTCCTTGAAATACTTAAAGTTAACCAATAACCCAAAGCTACTAGTGGCGATGGATTTTCAGGGTTACCTCCTACCAACAAAACTTCAACGACTTTACATGGGAAACTGTGGTGAACTTGATTTACCAATACTTGAGGCATCATATGGTATCACTACTCTCACTGAGCTGGATTTAGGAAATGCAAATATTATATCCATTGCTGCTACAGAAAACTCTTTTAGATCTCTTAAAAGCTTGAATATTGTGGATTGTCCAAACCTAACTGAATTTCCCACTTTGCTGCCACTTTCTCTAACTGAGTTTCACATCAAGAACGTGGGATTGAGTGCTCTTCCCAGAATATTATCAAAGTCCTAACTCTAGCAATGGCCCATCAGCTTCGTCACTAAAAATAGTGGAGATAGAAAAATGCCAAAACTTAAGATCTTTAAACGGATTCCTGCAGCAAGACAACATAGATTTTCTGTCTATCGAGAGGATAGCAGTCAAATGGTGCATGAATATCATACATCTACCAATGGGTGCATTTGGGAAATTTGTATCGCTACAGAATTTAGGAATTTGGGGTTGCCCAATGCTAATGGCAGTTGATAAACAGAGCACCCTCCTTCCCATGGCACTCAAATACCTTTCAATAAATAACTGCGGTAAAGTTGATGAGCTACTACTGGAATCAGCATCAAGCCTTCCTACTCTCACTTTTCTTTGGATTTATGATTGTGCAAATATTTCTCGTATTCCCTCTTCAGAAAATGCATTCAGATCTCTCAATTGGCTACATATATTAAAATGTGAGAAGCTCGTTGAACATTCACCTAGGGAACAAGCACATGCTGCTGACCGAGGAAGTAGCTTGGCTTCTTTAAAGATGATGAACCTTCTTATTGATAACCTCTCTCTCCTTCTCATCGAACCACTAAGAAGCTTAAGCTTTGTTAGAGTACTATATGTTTCCAATTGTTCATGGATGGAGGCTTTGCTGGAGCAATGGTTTCTGCAAAATAGCAGTACCCTCAAGTAGTTGACACTTGAGAATGTGAGAAATCTCAATACATTGCCTGCTACAATGGTGAGGCTCACTATGCTTGAACGACTGACAATCGATGGGGCTGATTTGTTGGAGGAGCTTCCGGAGTTACCTGTTTCTCTAAGGGAGTTATATTTCTGGGATGCAAGCTCTCTGAAATCTTTGCCTGCTGCAATGGCGAGACTCACTGCCCTAGAAAAACTACAAATTTCAAAAGCTGATTTGCTTGAGACACTCCCGGAGTTACCTTCTTCTCTGAAGGAAAAGAAAATTGAAGGCCGTGGTGGCCGATTGCTCTGACTCAAGAAAATTGATTTGCAGGAGGAGCTGCTGGGGTTACCTATTTCTCTAAAAAATAAGTCCATTAGAGGCCGTGGTGGTAGGTGGCTTCATAACTTACCAACCCCATATTAATAAGGTATTTTCTTTTCCAAATTTATTGAATAAATTAAAGTCTCTTGCAATAGATATTTTTTTTTTTATCAGTAAGATATTCTTATTTGTGACTCTTCTTGTATTGAACTTTGTAGGTTATTTCTACAGTTGACTCATTCCTGCACAAACAAGGCCCACAGCATAACAGTGCCAACTCATTCCTGTGCACTACAAATAACTACTACCGTACCTTCCCTGCAGGTATTTATCTCACTCTGTTTCTATGCTATCTGTTTTACCTTACTATAAAACAAAAATAAGATCTATTTTGATAAAAAACGAAAGTTCTTTTAAAAACATGCACAAAATTCACAAAGCGTCAAAATTGCATTTCTAATATGTTTCACTTTATTGGGATTTGTTTGCCTAAATTCCCTAAAGCGAATCTTTCCTTTTTTTTTATTTTTTTTTTTTTTTTTATAGTGGTGCTGGTCAGCAGTACCCATTTTGCCTTTAATTGGTACCTGTTGAGGAAGATTTTTTTTTCGGTTCTCTGAGTGATCTGCTTTCTTTACTTGGATAGGAAAGTATGATGTCCCAATTTGAAAGTCTGTTGTCCCGAATTGTATACAGGTGATGACTGGTTGAAACAGTCCTCGAACTGCAGCTGGAAGTGCAAAATCAAAACAGAGGGGCTGCAGCGCAATTTTACCAATTCAAAGGAAAAAAGTCCAAAATTGTCACAAAGGGGCTGCAGCACAATTTTAATTCAGCTGAGGAGATCAATGAGGCTAGACTATCAAATGAAAAAAGAAATAAAGTTTTGGCATGAGATTTTCGACATAATACTGGTTATGTGAAATTGGTTTTAGTGTCCAAATTGAATTGTTTACACAAAAAACCAAACACGTTGTGAAAAAAATGTGAAAATTGGATCTATATACACAGTTTTGCGCTGTCTTACAAGAGGCAGAAAATTAAAAAATGCTTTTGAAAGATATTTATGGAATTTTAGGGGTAAATTAGCTTGCAAAATTTTCGTTGCTGAAATTTTAGTAACAACAATAATGACCCAATCCTCATTGACAATTTTATCCCTAAAATTAAAAAGAAAAGAAAAAAAGACATGATTTTTGCTACATGGCAATCTATTGAAAGAAAAAACCAGGATTATATTGAATGAAAAAGGCCATGATTATAGATAGAATCTACCATTCATTAACTACCTACAGAGGTACTGGATTTTCATTAACATGTTTCATTTTGTGATTAATATTCTGATTAGAGATTAGGGAAGCAATGGAGGGAATGCTAGGTGATTTTGTACTGGAAATGATTCACTGGTACAGCCTTCTCCAGCAGAAGTTTATTTTGGTGGGCAATGATTCGTGGAAACCACATCCCTACGGCCTGAGTCTATATGTGCCTCTGTCAGAGTACAAGGACAACATGTGACAAATCAGGTTTTTACATCAGGTTAAATTTGAATCCTATTGCAGTTCCAAATTGTATACTGAAGAGGTTAAATTTGGTGAGCCCAAGGCCTGATCAGAGGTTTGAATTAAATTGCCACCCAAGTTTAATTTTGGTTACAATATATATCAATATTTAATAACACTGGCACTGGCGTATGCTTCTAATGCCGTTTACCACATCCTGACGTTATATAAAGAATATAAAAATTAAGCTCAACTGGTTGATAGTTAATTAATTCAGCGTTTTAACATGACCTTAAAGAGAATTAATTATCAACCATTTAAGCTTTCATTAAACACCTTAAATTTGTTAATTGTAAGACTCCACTAGTTTCTATTAATGCTCCTCAATTCCAATCTTCCCGACATCCACCCTCTCGTTGAGAAATAATTAAACAAAAGAATACAAGGCATCCTTGATCTTATCTGATTTGGTACCCCTCTTTTTTACTCTACAAACATTTGCCTTTTTCCTAACTGATTACATTGCATACATAGATGACACGTGTAACTATACGGTCTATCTGGTACCGGCAACACCGAGATCAGGTTTACCATCATCTGTCCCAGCACCGAATACGGCCCCCCCCAGCTCCTCCAACTTGTTGACCAGAACCCCCGGCTCATCCTTGTCAGACCATATGGCAATCTTTGGTGGATCTTCTATGGCAGAACCCGGTGTAGTGTGGTAGGTAGTGGCAGTGAAAGACACCTTGGGTTGTGCTCCTTGTGCACCTGACATTGATCTGTTTCTTTTTTTTTTTAACTGCAAAACTGATACTAATGGAAAATAGAAATAGCAAGTACTTAAATATCATTATGATATTTAATGATGGCTAAATTTGGAAAAGTACATTCATTTAAACTTTGGTACTCATGTTCCTTAATATCTTGGTCAATATTGCAGTTTTTTTTACTGGTGGTCCCCATGGTTTCTTGCCATGAATGTGCAATTTTTTAAATTAAAATTTTATTAATTGCAATTGACGAGATGTTTTTCTCTTTTACTGGATTCAGACTCAAGTAGTTCCTCAGGAAGTGGTTCAGATGCCAAAGCCTCAACACTGCATGAAAACAGGGTACATTTTTTTTATTGTGATTGTATCTGTTAGGGCTACTAAGCATCTACTCGATGATAAAATTTTTACTGGTATATTATCTGATGGACATTTTTTCACACTTCATTCTGCAGGAAAAAGCTTCTGGGCCTTCTTCGGATCGTGACAAATGTATCATAAGTTTGACTGTTTTCTAGCTTACCAGTACAGACTGGAAACATAAAATTGCTCTGGGACTGTTCATTCTGGTGACCATTCGCGAAGAAACCAAAAAAATTAAAACAAGGGAAATACCAATGACCAAACTTTTTGTTGTACCAGTAATGACTCAGTACTGTATTGTGCATTTTAGTTAGTCTCTTCTCAACTGGTCTAAATTTCTCTTGCCTTTGATATTCCAATGAGATGAGATGATAAAATTATTTACCCAATAACCATTATATTCTTGTTATGCATAGAGAATAATCTAACAGATCGAAACAATCAGATGCGGATGACCTGTCAAACCTAGCCAATCCCACTAACATGGATGCTCAAATGAATGGTAAGTTTCCTCAAAAGAAAAAAAAAAAAAAAAATATTAAAGTCAGCCTTCCTATGTGATATAAATCTGAGAGGATACTAAGTGTTATCATATCCTGCATGAAATAATATAGAAATAATATAGGGGACAGTGATTCTGCCAAAAAGCCAGAACATGACTCACTATTATCCTCCTAGAAAGTCTACAAATTTCAAAAGCTGATTTGCTGGAGGAGCTCCCGGAGTTACCTGTTTCTCTGAAAATAAAGAAAATTGAAGGCTGTGGTGGCCGATTGCTCTGACTCATGTTGAAAAAACAAAACCATCTAGAAATCAAGAAAGTTGATTTGCTGGAGGAGCTCCTGGTGCCACGTGGCAGGTGGTTTTTCTGTAACACTCTGCTTTCATAACAGAAATAAATCAGATACATGCAGGTGGCATGTGGTAGGATAAGGCTTTATTAATAAGGTACATTCTTTTCCAAATTTATTGAATAAATTAAAGGCTCTTGCACTAGATTTCGTTTTTTTTTTTATCAATAAGATATTCTTATCCGTGACTCTTCTTGTTTCAAACTTCAAAAACTTTGTATACATGTTAATGTCCAGAAGAATAGAGGATTATAATACGCGCAGGTTCTATACCATATAGGCACTACAAATATTTATTTAAATTTGAGGGATACAAACATATTTCAATATTTTAACTCTCCTTAGATAAAAGGAGGGTTAACAATAATAAATTTGAAATTTTTTAATTAGAAGAATAGCAACTCCAATTTAAAAAAAACACCGAAATTTGCAAGAAGAACTGAATTAACTAAAACTATACAACAAAAAAGAAGGTTTACTTAGATAAAAAGTGAAAGTTCTTTTTAAAAGAACATGCACAAAATTCACCAAGCGTCCAAAGAGTACCTGTTCAGAACGGATTCGTATTTGTATCCTGAGACAATCTCGAGTGATAGATTTGAATCGGACAGTCCCGATCCAAAACTCAAATATTGGGTTAAACCTTTTGGAAAATAACAAATATATTTAAAAAATAAAAATAAAAGGACGAAAAATGCATGTAATCCCGCCCCAAAAATGCAATTATATTGAGTTTGTTGTTATTTTAGAATTAAAACTGATACTTAAACTTCACTTTAATATTTAGGTTGACTAATATGCAAATGTTTCAATCGTGAAGTACTTGCCTCAATTTGCATTTAGCTTTTTTACATTAACACTGTCTTTAATACATTCATATAATTAAATTTAGGTCAAAGAATGGATTTTGGCTACCTCCAAATTCCATATATTATTAAAACTACACGGAGGTTTGAAGCATTATTTTTTACAGAAACCATAACTTGTGTTTAATTTATAACCATATCATAATCTAACTTTTAATTCTGGGTCCATATAGCATAATAAATAATGTGAGTTGCATGAGTTAAATAGACAAAAATGATTCGTACAAAAAATGAAAAGGAAAAAAAAAGGAAGGAAAATTTTGCCTAAATTAATACTTGTATTTTGAATACATACTGTAAATAATTAGATAAAATATAACAGATCGAAGATCAATATGACAAAAAATGAGTGCATTAAAATTAATGTAACGTGTACAGTAGAATTAATTAAGTTACACGCAATAAAATGAAATCATTAAAATTAATTTATAAACCTTCTCATTTTAAACATTTTTTGACCACTTAACTCTGTACTATTTAGATTCGAAAATTTAAAATGTTCGCATGGAGGCACATTACTTGTAAGATATATCGGTTTCAAAGGTTTTGATTCGTCATTTGAAACTAATTTGATAGATTTCATAGTTAACTTTACAAATAAAATGGGTTTAAATCGGGTGTAAATGGATACGGATAATTTGCTATGAATCCGGATTCGGATATTTTTTCTACCAGGAAACGAGCAGATATCCGCTAAATATCCGGTTAGCACAAGCCTGAGCGGTATCAAAATTTAATCTATTTGGATCCGTTGGCACCTCTTACTTTTCCCAGTGGCTCTTGATTTTGTCAAAGGGCAACACTTTTCTGAAAATTTAATCTATTTGAATCTGTTGCCTCTTGCTTTTATCTTGTTTTGGTACATTTTTGCAGTGATTATGTTTTTACAGATGGACACCACTATACCAAATTTCATTTTTTATATTAGAGTAATTTTAGTTTGTGACAATTCAACCAAAACGCCCGTTGAGAAGATAAAACATTCTAATAAAAACAAATGTGTATATTAGAAAAAGGACGGATTGCAGAGTAGGATAAATAAAAGCACTTTATTCTCTTTCACGATGGATGATGGAATAAAGTGCTCCACCAAAAAAAATGTTTATCCGGAAATTTAATACAGTATTTACCGACAGTGTGGCAAGTCACTGACGCTTCCATTTTGTCTTTTTAAACCAATTACTTGTTTTGTATTCACTGATTGTTTTGTATTCACTGATGTTAATATGGCAAAGCATATAAGAAACAAGAATTCTGTTTGTTTTTAGCGTTGTGATAGTTCAATGATTCTTCTGTAAAATTCAAATTTAAGAATCTTCTTTCTTATGCCCATGTGTGTTAATTTCATAGATTAACATATAAGGTGTGTGCATTAATCCTTTTGCAAAATAATACGAACAAAAAATAATTTTAGGAGAATTAAAAAAAAATCTATGGCAATATATATCCCTCTGTTTGCAAAATAATACGAACAAAATAACGCCTTGTCTGTATTGAGCTTAGTATAATTCAAGTATTATTCAAGTATTAACTGAAAAGTAGCGATGGTGAGATCAAATTGGAGTGAAAAGCTTCGGAGAGAAGGGTAATTAGCAAGGTTCTAAATAGTGATTATAGCGGCATAGTAGGGAGATTAAAAAAAAGTTATAGGGAATAGCACAGTTATAGCAAAAACTTTCACACAGCTTTTTTTAATTTTCAAAATTTATAGTTTATATTTCTACTAATTATCAACAAGATCAATATTAGAGAATTTAAGTAATAACTAAATGATAATTGATCTAAATCTTTTTTTTTTGAATCATGCAAATAAGAAGGAAAAAAAAAAGAATATACAAGGTAATACTATTTAATAGTTCATATATAGTTCATAATATTACAAATTATAATAGACGAAGAGCAATTAATTTTATAAGTGAAATAAAGTTAATATATCTATTTGAATAGTTATATATTATAATAATTAAAATAAGCTTTCAATGAAACGAACGGCGATAGATGAAGAGAAAACAAAAGAAAGAATTAATATTTGAATATTTTCCGATATATAATGAGTGACTAAATCACAAATTGAAACAAAAACATATAGTTCGGTTTAGTATACTTGTTATAGTAGACAATGTAATATCATAAATATGAATAAAAGTACAGAAGCCCATGTAGTATAGTGATAGCAATAGTGTGTAGTGGTAAAAGCGGTTAGCTATTACAGCTATAGCAGCCGTAGTTAAAATATCACACTTTTATCTCATATTGTAGCTTTTATGGTCTGAAAAAGTTACAACTATCTATTTAGAACAGTGAAAAAAAGAAAGTACACATGAGTTTTATTTGGGCACGATGGGCAGATAAAAAAGAAAATTATAATTCTGCAAATAAATATGCACCATTAAAATTAATCCAGCTGGTGGAGATAGAAGAAAAAGAAAGATGCTGGTTTTCTTAGAGAAAAGCAACATATTTGATTCCCCACCCACCCAAAAAAAGGAAGCAATAAAGGAAAAGGATATAAGTTAAGTACAGGTTTTATTGATATTTGATGTATTATTTATTTGATTGTTTTATACACGCATTGAGGCTCCCAAATTTTTTTGAAACAGTAAATTAGATAAAGCTTAGTTGTTGTCATACTTTTTTTTTATGTTTTGCAACTATTGTTTCCTATAATTTAGATGCTTTTTTTATGGGAAATTTGCAAAATCAATCAATCAATATCTTGCTTGTACATGTGAGACATGAATCAATTTTTAGCTTTTACCTTGCTTTGGTACATTTTTCTAGTGATTAAAGTAATTTTATAGATGGACACCACTATACCAAATTTCATTTTTTATATTAAAGTAATTTTAGTTTGTGACAGTTCAATCAAAACGTCTTTTGAGAAGATAAAAGATAAAAAACAAATATGTATATTAGAGAGAAGACATATTGCAGAGTAGGATAAATAAAAGCACTTTATTCAATTTCATGATGAATGATGAAATAAAGTGCTTTTCACATGACAAAAATAATTGAAGCAAAAAGTGTTGCACCAAAAAAAAGTGTTTCTCCGAAAATCCAATATGTGGCGGGTCACTGATGCTTCCACTTTGCCATTATTTGAGCAATTACTTGGTTTGTATTCCTATCATGCATGGATTGTAACTCTGTGAAAGCCACATTGCATCTGTCATTCTCCTATAATGCAAAAAACTTGAGATTTTGTAGTACGTTCTATCCACCTTTGTTCATCTCTTCTCTTTTGCACCTGATTCTCATCTTGCAGTCTTTGTTTCCGACGCGTTTCTATTTTCCAAATTTCTAATTCTCATCTCTCTTGCTTATTAACCAACCAATGTCTGCCTTTTGCTATCTTCATTCTCAATCTATTCTCTAAATCACCAATTTGGTACAGCCTCTGTTATTCACCCGCCGGGATTGTAACTCTGTTATTCTACAACAATGCAAAAGCTTTGAGATTTTGAATGTCAAGCTCTAGACTGGTATGTTCTATTCACCTTTTACACAACTAAATCCCCAGCTAGCTCTGTTACTGCATTCAATCTCTATTCATCTCTGCTCTTTTGCAATCTCTGTTTCCTACTCTCTCTGATCTCTTGCTATAGGGTACACGTCCAAATCTCTGTTTCTCGTCTCAGCCCTCTGCTCGACCTGTTGCTATCGATATCTCTCTCCAAAATCTATTTCTCATATCTTGTTATTTATCACTCCCAAGCAACACTAGCAGGGAAAAAACCAGGGCAGAAGAAGCTGCCACAGTAGAAGAAAAAAGAAACTTCAAGATGGTTATTTTAACCATTGCTGGGTGGGCGGGGTCCGCTGTTGTTAAAGAAGTTATCAGCATGGGTTTTTCGTACGTACGTGACCATCTGCTGCCAGTCGACACCAAAGCCAAGCTAAAGAGGCTAGAGGCAGCTCTTCCCAAAATCACAACTGTCATGGGCATTGCCGAAGCTCTGAAAATGAAGTACCCGAGTGCTCGTGAATGGGTCGAGCAGTTTAGGCAGGCCGTTGAAGCATCCGAAGATGTGCTTGATGAGTTCGAGTACAAAAAACTGGAGGATATGGTCAAAGGCCGAGATGATATTGGCGGATCTACATCTAGTTCAAAGGAGAGGTTGAAGAAGGCTGTAAAAATATTGGAGTACAAAAAAAAACTCGAGGATATGGTGAAAGGCCGAGATAAAGTTGGCGGATCCGCATCTAGTTCGAAGGAGAGATTGAAGAGGTTGAAGGCAGCCGTAACAATGTTGGATGAGGCTGCTAAAGGTGTGGAGGGTCTCCTTCATGCTGCCACTGTGCTAGGTATTCATAATCTTTCTGAATCACGGCAAGAAGCTGGTAAAGATTCAAGTCGCGAAACTAGTTCCTTTATAGTTGAAAAAGAGTTGTTTGGCAGGGAAGTTGAGAAGCAAAAGATAATTGATTGGCTAAAGTGGCCAACTGATGCTCGCCTCTCTTCGTTTGGTATTGTCAGGGTGGGTGGATTAGGAAAGACCACCCTTGTACAATTTGCATATCAAGAGATGCGCGGGTCGAATCATTTCGACAAAACAATTTGGGTTTGTGTTTCTACTAACTTCAGTGTTGAAGATATAACGAGAAAGATGCTTGTTGAACTAGGCGAAAATAATTGTAATAATAAACCATTAAATGCGCTTCAAGAGACCTTGGAAAAAAATATACATTTAAAGAAAATTCTTCTCGTTTTAGATGATATATGGGATGATGAGAAAAGGAGCCACTGGGACCAACTGATTGCTCCTTTGAGGTTTGTACAAGAAGGTAGTAGAATCATATTTACTACTAGAATGAAATCAGTGGCAGACTTGCTTGCAAGTGTGATAAGTACAGAGCATGAATCTCTATCATTACTAGACTTAGGAGAGCAAGAGTTGCGATTGCTCTTTCAGAGCTATGCATTTCATGGTTTTAACCTTTATAATCATAGAGATTTGCAAGCAATTGGAGATCAAATACTAAAAATGCTCCTAGGTAGTCCATTAGCAGCAAAGGTTATCGGAAGCTTGCTAAATTCACGTATGGACCACCAGTATTGGAGAAGAGTTTTGAATCAGGGGTCTCTATTTAACTTAGAGCAAGCAAAGGATGTGATGGAGGTTTTGAAATTGAGCTACTACCATTTACCACCAAATTTGCAGGCATGCTTTAGATTTTGTAGCATATTTCCTCAAGATCATCAGTTTGATAAAGATGACTTGATCAAAATGTGGATCTGTTCTGGATTTGTCCCGAAACAATCAAGTCAAGAAGAAAGGCCAGAAGTTATTGGAGAAGATTACTTCAATCTTCTTTTAAGGAAGTCATTCTTTGAATATGTTGAATCATGGGAAGGTGAAACGAGATATGTTATGCATGATTTGGTGCATGAGTTGGCCCAAAACGTTTCCCATGGGGAATGTTGTAGAATACAATGTAATGATAAATCAATTACCATACCTAGAACTGTACGACATGTTTATGTACATGAACATCAATTGGAAAAGGTTTCCCATCTAGAAAATTTACGCAGCTTGGTTGTAACCACTTATTATTCGTATGCCGATCCTTATTCATTTGTTCTTCCAAATAATTTAATTAAGAAAAGTTTGCGCTTATTGAAAATATGTGCATACGAAATAGTGAAATGCCCAAAGAGATAAGCTGTTTGTTACACCTTCGCTACCTATCTACTAGACCTTCTTATGTCATTGATGAAACGTTCAAATACCTCCTTGCTTCAGTTTACAAACTTTATCATTTGCAAGTACTAGAAATTCCGGAGATACAGCTGGAATGAGGCTTCCAAAGGAGGGTGCATTCCATTCAATAATTGACACAACTGGAATGACCAATCTACTTAGGTTGCGTTATATGAGGCTTCCAAAGGAGATAATGCAAACCATTCATGGTGTCCACAAGTTGACATCTCTACAAGAGTTAACGTTTTTTGTTGGACAAGAGAGGGGTCAACGTATAAATGAACTGGGCACACTAAAGAACCTCCGACATTTGTTTATTGAAAACATTGAGAATATAGGAGATCACACTGAAGCTAATAGTGCCAACTTAATAGGGAATAATAATCTCATGTCGCTCTCCCTCAAATGGACCTCAGATAGCAATCCTATTCACTTTGAGAAAATTATTGATTATCTCCAACCCCCTCCCAGTCTCATGGAATTGACAATTAACAATTATAATGGGCAAAGATCTCCTAATTGGATGGAGGATTCACCGCCTTTAAACCTGTTATCCCTCAAATTACTTAATTGTCCTTTTTGGAAAAACCAATTATTTTTTGGGAATATACCATATTTGAAAATTCTTGATATACGTGATTGTCAAAATCTGGACAAGTTACCTGATATGCCACTTTCTCTAAATGAATTCCGAATTTATAATGTGGGCTTGACTTCACTTCCAGCTTTGTACCAAAATTCTGATAATAACACTCCTGCACTAAGAGTAGTGGAGATAGAAATGTGCCCCAACTTATTATCCTTGCATGGATTTCTGCAGCAAGACAATCTAGATTTTCAGTCTATCAAGGAGATAGATGTCAAAACTTGTAAGAATCTCGTACATCTACCAATTGGTGCATTTGGAAAATTTGTATCGCTACAGAATTTAAGAATTTGGGATTGCCCAATGCTAATGGCAGTTGATAAACAGAGCAACCTCCTTCCCATGTCACTCAAATGCCTTACAGTAGAAAACTCTGGTAAAGTTAATGAGCCATTGCTGGAATCAGCATCAAGCCTTCCTACTCTCTCTTATCTTTATATTGGGGATTGTGCAAATATTTCTTCTATTCCCTCCTCAGAAAATGCATTCAGGTCGCTCTATTGGCTACATATATCAGAATGTGAGAAGCTTGTTGAACATTCACCTAGGGAACAAGCACATGGTGCCGACCGAGGAAGTAGCTTGGCTTCTTTTAAGATCAAGAACCTTGAGATTGATAACCTCTCTCTCCTTCTCATCGAACCACTAAGAAGCTTAAGCTTTGTTAGCCACCTTCGAGTTTCCGTTTGTTCATGGATGGAGGCTTTGCTGGAGCAATGGTTACTGCAAAACAGTAGTACCCTCAAGAGGTTGACTCTCTCTTATGTGAGTAATCTCAATACATTTCCTGCTACAATAGTGAGGCTCACTGTGCTTGAAGGGCTGGCAATTTATGGGGCTGATTTGCTGGAGGAGCTTCTGGAGTTACCTGCTTCTCTAAGGGAGTTAGAAATCTCTAATGCAAGCTCTCTGAAGTCATTGCCTGCTTCAATGGCGAGACTCACTACCCTAGAAAGTCTAGAAATTTCGGAAGCTGATTTGCTGGAGGAGCTTCCGGAGTTACCTGCTTGTCTAAGGAAATTAGATATCGGTGGTGCAAGGTCTCTGAAATCATTGCCTGCTACAATGGCGAGACTCACTGCCCTAGAAATTCTAAAAATTTCAAAAGCTGATTTGCTTAAGAAGCTCCGAGAGTTACCTGCTTCTCTGAAAAATAAGTCCATTAGAGGCCGTGGTGGTCGATTGCTCTAACTCATGTTGAAGGAGGAGGAGCTCCTGGGGTTACCTGTTTCTCTAAAAAATAAATCCATTAAAGGCCGTGGTGGCAGGTGGCTTCATAACTTACAAGAAGGTACTTTCTTTTCCAAATTTATTGAATAAATTAAAGGCTCTTACGATAGATTTTTCTATTTTTTTTTATCAGTAAGATATTCTTATTTGTAGATAATTTCTACTGTTGACTCATTCCTGCACAGACAGCAAACAACATAACAGTGCCGACTCAACTGTTAATGTCCAGAGGAATAGAGGGATACTAACATATTTCACCTTCTTTCCAAGCTACTACAGTACCTTCCTGCAAGTATATATCTCACCTTCTTTCCAAGCTATATTTTTTACTTTCTTTATTTAAATTTGATGGATACTAACATATTTTTTACTTTACTTTTTTTTTACTTTCTTTATTTAAATTTGAAATGTGTTAATTAGAAAAATAGCAACTCAAATTAAAAAAAAAAAACACCGAAATTTGCAAGAAGAACTGAAATAACTAAAACTATACAACAAAAAGAAGGTTTACTTAGATAAAAACTTAAAAAGTGAAAGTTCTTTTTAAAAGAACATGCACAAAATTCACAAAGCGTCCAAACAGTACCTGTTTAATTTTTAAACATTTTTTGCGTAAATTCCTTTAAATTTTTTTAAATCATTTTTTAAGTGGTGCTGGCCAGCAGTACCTGTTTTGGTTTTCATACTTTTTAAAAGCATGCAAACTTTTCGTTGCTTTTTGAATATATTTAGTAACAACAATAAAGACCCAATCCCCATCGATAATTTTATCCCTAAAATAAAAAAAATAAAAAAAGACATGATTTTTATAATGGAATTGACAATTCACAATTATAATGGCCGAAGATCTCTTAATTGGATGCAAGATTCACTGCCTTTAAACCTATCATCCCTCAAATTACTTCATTGTCCTCTTTTGAAAAAACCAATTATTTTTTGGGAAAATACCATGTTTGAAAATTCTTGATATAGGTGATAGTCTAAATCTAGACTGGTTACCTGATAGTACCAAAGCCTAACTCAAAAGCAAGAGTGAGGCTATGGTACTATGCATAGCGCAGATTGGTCTGTACTATGAATCATTATTTTTGTTTTCAAAATCCGAAAAGCTGATTTGCTTGAAATTCTATCTATTAGAAAAGTTGATTTACTTGAAAAGCTCCCGGAGTTACCTACTTCTCTGAAATATAAGGAAATTGAAGGCTGTGTTGGCCGATTGATCTTAATATAAGAATACTCTGCTTTCATAACAGATCCCAACTCTGGGAGTAGCTGCTTCTCTGAAACATTATGCTTTCATAACAGAAATAAATCACATACATGCTGTTGGATTTTACCAGCTCCATCATAATAAGGTACTTTCTTTTCAAATTTATGAAATCAATTAAAGGCTCTTACATTAGGTTAGGTTCTTTTTTTTATCAGTAACAATATTTCTACTTGTGACTCTTCTCATTTAAAACTTCAAAATATTTGTAGGGTTCTTCAACTCGACAGTTGCATGTGTTATAGTCTAGAGGACTGGAGGATTATAATACACACTAAAGCTCCATGAGATTAAGCACTAGGAAAAAAGAATGAACACTTGTATGCCATATATGCAGGTATATATATCTCTAAACATAGTACAGACCAATCCGCGCTATGCATAGTACCAAAGCCTCTCACTCAAAAGTAAGAGCGAGGCTATGGTACTATGCATAGCGCGGATTGGTCCGTACTATGGATCATTATTTTTTTTTTTCAAAAATCTTAACGGTTGATTTGAATCATTCAACATGGTCTCCATATGAACATGTACTTGTAAACTAAATTTTACATTTTTTAGAAGTTTTTACTATTTTTTTAGATGGGTAGAAAATCACTGTTTTTGAATGGTCCAGAATTTTCAGATCAAATGATTTTCTATCCATCTAAAATATAGTAAATTATTTTTTTAAATGTAAACTTTAGTTTACGAGTACATATTCATATAGGTTTGGTACTCCATGCAGAGCCTTGTGCTTCTAGGTTTCAATACTGACTCTATGCTATGTGATTTTCTACAAAAATCAGGAATCACTGGTACATCTTTCTCTAGTGATAGTTTATCTTGGTGGCAATAATTCGGGTAAGCTGCATCTCTTCACCCTGTAACTGCATGTGCCTGTGTCTTAGTACAAGGACAGCATGCAACAAATTGGGCTTTTCATCAGGTACTTCTCACTTGATTTATCTTTTCTAAATCTTCATTTTCTTTTGAAGCAATTTTTTTTGCTTAGTTATAAGAGGTGGAGATCGTTGTTCTGCTTTTGAACTAGGTGTTTGTTATCTGTCCTTTGTTGCATTATATTGGTTATTGAGCAAGCCAGGGGCTGGTATTGTTATTAGTAGGAAACTTGAAATACAGCCATGCTGGTTATTATTTCAATCATGAAGGTTTGCAGAATTTTACGTTGAATATTGATTCAATAGTTGACTTAGTGGATTCCATAATTTGTAAATTCTACTATTAGCATAGAGTCTATAGTCATGTAATAGCATTTTCTGCATAATGCACAGCAGGGGCAGTGTCAGTAGAGTAGATGTTATATTTAGATTAAATTATATTTTTATAAAGTAGTGCGTAGTTATTGTTAGGTATAAACTTTTGTAATTTTGTTGTATGAGAAAATACAATCGAGCATTTTGAAAAATCATTTTTTTGTTTATCAGCAGTTTTTCATGGACCAGCAGTTTTCTGTTTACCAGTATTTTCTATTAATAGTTTCTCTATACCAGATTGTACTAGGAAAGGCTGCAGCATACAGCCAAGTTTCGAACATTTTATTCCAAACTGGGACTTGACCATATTTCCAAATTTAGTAAAATTAGAACAAATTACTGCATTTTGATTGCTTTTTTTTTCTGATACATGCGAATCTCCACAGAAGAAACAATATTTTTCTGTTTACATCAATTTGCATGCGTTATGTGGATTGTAATAATACAGCTAGTTCCTTCACATGCAGGATTTATGTGAAACAACACATTTGTTTTCCCTTAGCTGTCGTCCTACCAATAAGAAAATACTTGTTGACTCAGCAAGGTGATTTATCAAACAAACCTTTTTTCTTTCACCCTTTGAGCTTATTTCTTATAACACCAAATATGGGTGAAGCTATTTAATTGGTTTTTTCTTCCTGGATTAGGACATATGAAGGATGTAGCGTATGCTCTTATCATTTATACAGAAATCGAGCCATATAAATTATAAACCCAAGCATCAAATTTATAGGTTTGTTTAGTGCAATTCAAAAGGCCCGATAATGCGCTGATACATGCTTTATGTAAGTCTACATACATTTGTAATTGTGTATAAAAAAGGAAACAGCTTGTCTTGTTTGCTTGCTGATAATTATTAAAATTAACTGATGCAGAGACAGAATACACTTGTCAGCAGTGGCGTAGTGAGAAAATACAATTGGTCATGGCGGAGGTGGAGGTACAACAGCTTCTCAATCAGGACAAGGAGGCCTCACATTTCATCCAGCACATGATTGTTCAAGCCAAGCGATGCCCTTCTGGATCCTTCGGTAAATAATTAATTACCATTTCTGTCTTTCTTCTGTTCTTGGAATTAATTATAGGGTTTACTTTTCCTATTTACTTTTCCTCTCTCTTGTGTAATGTTAGTAGTTCTGATGTCTATTGATCTGATTTGAGAATGGAATTAATTGTACTGGCATCTTCTTTGAGCAGTATTTTGGATAAGAGGTTCCATGGAAATAAGTCATCTTGCTCTTTCCTGATGTATCCCTCCTAGGGGTTTCAATGGTAACATTTTATCCATTTACCTGACAAGCAGTCACTTCGTCAGCAAAATCTCATGCTCTAATCACCTCTTAATTGGGTTAATTTTCAGATTTAATTTTATCTTTTCACAAATTAGGCACTTCAGATTAATTTCGTTCCTTTTCTTTAATATTTGATCTTCGCATGCTGGTTTTAACTGTGCATAGGTCACTCTTTTAATTGGATGAGCTTGGAAAGGAGATTGCTGAAATTATGTTCCAGCTGCACTGGCATTGGCAGTGATCCCATTGCCTCTCTTAATGACACAGCTTTTATTAGCCACATAGGGTTGTGACGGTTCACCTACCTTTGGTTAATGGGTCTTTGTATTAGAGACCAAACATTTGGGTAATTTGTGTCATGGGTCTATTTTCTGTTTTTTTTGTTTTTCATATTCGACCCCAACAATTATTGTAGTTGTCAAAAATTTCAGTTGTCAACATGTCATTTAGAATTTTTCAATTTTAGATTTAGTTGCAAACTGAGGAAAATAATAAAAGAAACGTAAAAGTTATCAATTATTATTGGATATGTTGATACCCAGTATAGAGTTATAGTTAATATGATATTTTTCTTGGAAAATATTAATGCTTAGAATTTCTTGATGAACATGGACATGCAGGTCTAGTAGAGCTAGCAGCTATAGGAGTGTCTATTGCAGTTTTTAATCAAGTGATAGCGAAATGAAAAAAAATAATTGCTGGTAAGGTACTTCATTACTTCTCAAGCAAGACTACTGATCGATTTATTACGAGTATGGATATGTTGCATTGATGTTAAGAAAATCATTTCCTTATGCAATGTAATACTAGACCATGTGGTGGGTGAGCTAGGGGCAAAATTGTCCTTGTCAAGCAAAATCATTTGTCAAACTTTATTCTTAGTTTTAATATAGTAAAAAAATCACTTTATCGGATTGTCCAGAATCTCCTTAAAATAATGATTTTGTATCTATCTTAAAAAATAGTAAAAAAAAATCTAAAAAATATAAAATTTGGTCTTCAGGCATATTTTATTGTGAAGATCATGTTGAGCAGTTCGGATCGACTATTCGGACTTTGAAAATGAAGATAAAGGAGATAAAGAATTAGGTGCAAATGGGAGCATATAATTTTGGGTGCATTGGAACCCTCCTCTATATATATATATATATATAGAGAGAGAGAGAGAGAGAGAGATTGGCTAATATGCTTTTGGTAGCACTTGGGCCGAAGTGCAACCAAGTCGTTTTTCAATTTTCGAAGTTTAAAAAGTCGATCCAAACCGTTAGATGTGATCTCTACATTAAAATGTCCTTGGAGACCAAATTTTACATTTTATGGAATTTTTTCAGTATTTATTAAGCTATTTTAAAAATCGTGGATCCAACGATGGCACGTATTATATCTCAGTAAGTTTGATTTATTCCAACTCTCTCATATATTCTATTTTTCATTTTGTTCTAGATGAAGATATAATTATTTGAGTACTAGGCAAATATTACCTACAGATATCTGATTTCATTGATCCTTCACGGAAGACTACTTCGCCATGTTTGATGTGTTGCCTCAAATTCTCAGGGACATACAGTCCGGTTGAAAGTAGAAATCTCTAGACCTCTCGTGCTCTAATTGGTGACAATTTTCAAAATATGATTTCACTTCTTTTTCTTGTTTTGCCTTGATTTATTTTTAAATTGTTTCTAACTTCTATTATTTTGCGACATTGGAAAGGATTGTGCGATCTTTGGCCAAGAATTGAGAGTGCTGCCAATGACAGAAGAAGAGAAGACAAAATTAATGCAGATGCAAGTACAAGAGGAGCAGACCGACACCTCGTAAGTCTCCTGTTTTGCTTGTGTTGTTGAATACGGTTTAGGAGATTTTGACTATTTGTTTGAAATCACACCAATGTGATAAAAATATGGTGTTATTTCACATATAAACTCTACGCTTCAAACTCTTGAAACTCTGATTTTATGTAAAAAATATAAATAAGTTTGTTTTGATGTGTTGGCCTAGTAGTAACATTCGAAAAAAATTATTTTATTATGTTTGATTGGAATAACATCCCAGTTACAGTTATTAAAAATATGGCTCACAACTGAAAAGTTTATTTAATTGAGTTATTTCCTCAAAACTGGAAAATTTGTTTCAAAAGTGATTGATCTGTTTCAAGGCTGTTTCATATCTTCTGTCTAATATAAATTCATAGTGCAACTGGTGTAAGGATAATTTTACAAAAATCTGAACTGTTTTTACATATTATGGTAAATATGAACTGATCTGATTAATTTCTTATAACATGTAGATATATTGTTACAAAATAAGATATATTTTATAATATTCCAGTATTCTGCACAGTTCAGAATTAAATTTTCCCAACTTCCAGGGTCTTTCCGGTAAAAGTTAAGTGTTGGGAACTGTTAGAACTGAAATTCTGGTAAAATTCAGGGACTTTCTGGCAAATTTATGTGTTCTGACAGGGTTCAGGGGCTTATTTTTGTGTTCTGAACTGTTATTACTGAATTCTGGTAAAATTCAGGGGCTTTCCTACAAGTTTCTGCGTTTTGACAAGATTTGGGGACCTTTATGTGAGGACAAATCTTTTTTGTCACGTTACAGGGACTGATATACAAATCTCTCTGAAAACTGGGTCTTTTAGGGACTGTTCTCTAAAGAAAAGTTCAACTTTTATTAAAACTAGGTCCCTGCTGCTATGGACTGAAATCTGACAGAATAATTACATTTAAGTTCTTTTCTGGACCTACCTGTGACAGCATATAAGGATTCTTACAAAACACTGCCCCAAGAAGCTCACTGCCCCAAGAAGCCTAGAAATTTCAAAAGCTGATTTGGTGGAGGAGCTTCCGGAGTTACCTGCTTCTATGATAACGAAGGAAATTGAAGGCTGTGGTGGCAAATTGCTCTGACTCATGTTGAAAAAGAAAACCAACTAGAAATCAAGAAAACTGATTTGCAGGAGGAGCTTCTAGAGTTACCTGCTTCTCTAATAACGAAGGAAATTAAAGACCGTGGTGTCTTATTTGTGACTCTTCTTGTATTAAAATTTGTAGGTTGTTTCTACTGTTGAATCATTCCTGCACAGAGAAGGCCCACAACATAACAGTGCCAACTCATTCCTACACACCACAAATAACTATTACCGTACCTTCCTTACAGTTATATATCTCACTCTGTTTCCATGCTATCTGTTTTACCTTACTTTCTTTTTTTTAAATTTGAGGGCAGTTAATAAATTCTAGACTAGTTTGCCTAAATTCCCTAAAGCGAATCTTTCCTTTTTATTTATTTTTATTTTTTAGTGGTTCTAGTCAGCAGTACCCATTTTTGTCTTCATACCAACAGTGTATCTTTGCCTTAAGTGGTACCTGTTGAGGAAGATTTTTTTTCGGTTTTCTGAGTGATCTGCTTTAACTTCGATAGGAAAGTATGTTGTCCCAATTTGAATGTTTGTTGTCCCGAATTGAAACAGTCCTCGAACTGCAGCTGGATGTGCAAAATCAAAACAGAGGGGCTGCAGTGCAATTTTACCAATTCAAAGGAAAAAAGTCCAAAATTGCCACAGAGGGGCTGCAGCACAGTTTTAATCCAGCTGAGTAGATCAAATGAAGAAAAAAAAAGTTTTGGAATGCGATTTTCGACATAATACTGGTTATTCGAAATTGGTATTAGTCAGCAAATTCAAATGTTTACACAAAAAACAGAACACTTTGAGAAAACAAAATGTGAAAATTGGATCTATATACACATTGAAAACCATTTGACAGTTTTGCGCTGTCTTACAAGAGTCAGAAAATTAAAAAATGCTTGTGAAAGATATTTATGGAATTTTAAGGGGTAAGCTAGCTCGCAAACTTTTTGTTGCTGACTGAATAGTAACAACAATAATGACCCAATCCTCATTGACAATTTTTTTTTTTTTAAATTATTATTATTATTATTATTTTTTATTATTATTATTATTATTATTTTTTTTTATTATTATTATTATTTTTTTATTTTTTAGTGGTGCTGGTCAGCAGTACCCATTTTGCCTTTAATTGGTACCTGTTGAGGAAGATATTTTTTCGGTTCTCTGAGTGATCTGCTTTCTTTACTTGGATGTTGTCCCAATTTGAAAGTATATTGTCCCAAATTGTATACAGGTGAAGACCGGTTGAAACAGTCCTCGAACTGCAGCTGGAAGTGCAAAATCAAAACAGAGGGGCTGCAGCGCAATTTTACCAATTCAAAGGAAAAAAGTCCAAAATTGTCACAGGGGCTGCAGCACAATTTTAATTCAGCTGAGGAGATCAATGAGGTTAGACTATCAAATGAAAAAAGAAATAAAGTTTTGGCATGAGATTTTCGACATAATACTGGTTATGTGAAATTGGTATTAGTGTGCAAATTGAATTGTTTACACAAAAAACCGAACACGTTGTGAAAAAAAATGTGAAAATTGGATCTATATACACAGTTTTGCGCTGTCTTACAAGAGGCAGAAAATTAAAAAATGCTTGTGAGAGATATTTATGGAATTTTAGGGGTAAGTTAGCTTGCAAAATTTTTGTTGCTGAAATTTTAGTAAAAACAATAATGACCCAATCCTCATTGACAATTTTATCCCTAAAATTAAAAAATAAAAGAAAAAAAGACATGATTTTTGCTACATGGCAATCTATTGAATGAAAAAAACCAGGATTATATTGAATTAAAAAGGCCATGATTATAGATAGAATCTACCATTCATTAACTACCTACAGAGGTACTGGATTTTCATTAACTAGTTTCATTTTCTGATTAGAGATTAGGGAAGCAATGGAGGGAATGCTAGGTGATTTTGTACTGGAAATGATTCACTGGTACAGCCTTCTCTAGCAGAAGTTTATTTTGGGGGCAATGATTAGTGGAAACCACATCCCTACGGCCTGAGTCTATATGTGCCTCTGTCAGAGTACAAGGACAACATGTGACAAATCAGATTTTTACATCAGATTAAATTTGAAGCCTATTGCAGTTGCAAATTGTATACTGAAGAGGTAAAATTTGATGAGCCCAAGGTCTGATCAAAGGTTTAGATTAAATTGTAAGTTGTAAGGCTTTCATTAAACACCTTAAATTTGAGCTTTCATTAAACACATTAAATTTGTAAGTTGTAAGGCTTCACTAGTTTCTATTAATGCTCCTCAATTCGAATCATCCAGACATCCACCGTCTCATTGACAAATAAGTAAACAAAAAGAATACAAGGCATCCTTGATCTTTCTGATTTGGTACCCCTCTTTTTTACTCTACAAACATTTGCCTTTTTCCTAACTGATTACATTGCATACATAGATGACACATGTAACTATACGGTCTATCCGGTACTGGCAACACCGAGATCAGGTTTGCCATCATCTGTCCCAGCACCGAATACGGGCCCCCCAGCTCCTCCAACTTGTTGACCGGAACCCCCGGCTCATCCTTGTCAGACCATATGGCAATCTTCGATGGATCTTCTGTGGCAGAACCCGGTGTAGTGTGGTAGGTAGTGGCAGTGAAAGACCCCTTGGGTTGTGCTCCTTCTGCACCTGACATTGATCTGTTTCTTTTCTTTTTTAACTGCAAAACTGATACCAATGGAAAATAGAAATAGCAAGTAATTAAATATCATTATGATATTTAATGATGGCTAAATTTTGAAAACTACATTCATTTAAACTTTGTCAATATTGCAGTTTTTTTTTACTGGTGGTCCCCACGGTTTCTTGCCATGCATGTGCAATTTTTTAAAATTAAATTGTATTAATTGCAATTGACGAGATCTTTTTCTCTTTTACTGGATTCAGACTCAAGTAGTTCCTCAGGAAGTGGTTCAGATGCCAAAGCCTCAACACTTCATGAAAACAGGGTACATTTTTCTTATTGTGATTGTATCTGTTAGGGCTACTAAGCATCTACTCGATGATAAAAATTTTACTGGTATATTATCTGATGGACATTTTTTCACACTTCATTCTGCAGGAAAAAGCTTCTGGGCCTTCTTCGGATCGTGAAAAATGTAACATAAGTTTGACAGTTTTCTAGCTTACCAGCATAGACTACCTCATGATGTCGATTCTAACACTAGACAGGTACGTATGGTACACATTATTAAATATATATATATATATATATATATATATATATATATATATATATTTATAAAACTACATCCAACTTCCGTATAACTTGTTGTATTATTTTCTAAATACTTTTGTTTTAAAAATGTATAGATGTTCATTGAGGAGGTGATGGAGTTAGTGGAACTAAACCCGCTTAGAAATGCACTAGTTGGGTTACCGGGTGTAAATGGGCTGTCAACAGAGCAGAGGAAAAGGCTAACCATAGCTGTTGAGTTAGTTGCTAATCCATCAATTTCATGGATGAACCGACTTCTGGTCTTGATTCTAGAGCTGCTGCAATTGTTATGAGAGCTATTAGAAATACTGTTAATACGGGACGAACTGTTGTTTGTACCATTCACCAGCTGAGCATTGATATCTTTGAGGCTTTCGATGAGGTGAGAAACATCAATTAATTTTCTTATAATTTTTGTGTGCGCTTTAATTGACATTCATCGCTTATCTTATCTGCTCAGTTTCTAGATGCAGTTGTTCCTGATGAAGAGAGGTGGTGAGGAGATTTATGTCGGTCTATTAGGTCATCAATCGAAAGACCTAATCAGTCACTTCGAGGTAGGCTAATCTGAATAAAAAATTTATATACGGCCATTTTCATAATTTTATTGGTCTAAAGTCAGAAAAAGAGAAATTAATTGTTTGGTTTTCATCTTTTTAGTTAATTCCTGGAGCTGGTAAGATAAAGGATGGAAACAATCCTGCTACATGGATGTTGGATGTGTTGACAATCGCACAAGAGGAAGTTTTGGGGATTGTCTTTGCGGAGACATATCAGAATTCTGAACTCTAAAAGTAAGTTATATTCATAAATAATTACCTGATTACAAATTACTCATATTTTATAAATAATTGATATTACTAACTAATTAATAATTGTACAGGAGTAACAAGGAAATCATAAAGGAATTAAGCAAGCCACCTCCCGGGACAAGCGACCTCTATTTCCCAACCTAGTACTCGCAATCTTTCGTGACACAATGCAAGATGTGTCTCTGGAAACAACATTTGTCTTATTGGAGAAACCCTCCTTATACTGTCATTCACTTCTTCTCTCTAGTTATCGTTTTCACGTTCGGAACAATATTTTGGCGCCTCAGAGGAAAAAGGAATACTCAACAGGACTTGTTCAATGCAATGGGATCAATGTATGCTGCTGTGCTATTTATGGGTATCTCTTATTCTACTTCAGTTCAACCCGTTGTGGCCATTGAGCGATCTGTGTTTTACCAGGAAGAGCTGCCGTCATGTACTCTGCCCTTCCCTCTGCATTTGGACAGGTAGCTGTCTTCTTTCTTTCTTTATTATGACAAAATATAACAAGTTAAATAGGAGAACAAAATCATGCGTACGCATATGATGTATAAAATTAAAGGTCAAAATCATGTTTTTGCTTTTACTATTTTAGAATATCCAACAAAAAAAAGGTTCAACAAGTAACTTAAACAGTTCTTAACAAGTAGGGGATACAAATAAGAAGCACATCTACAATTATAAACTCAATATTTTATATTTTTTTCTATTGTATAATTAAACATTTGGACTACAAGCAACAATCATTTTTTCAGGTTAATATTGTAAAAATGATTGATTTGTTATGAATCTAGTTTGGAAGTTGTACATAATTATGAGCATGTGCGTAGAATATAATTAATATAGGATTTATGCTGTATTTAAAGACCAAATTAACCCAATCTTACAATGAGAGATATTTAAATTTATAAATTAAAATCATTTATTGTAAAATCATTTATTGCAAAATCATTTATAAATTAAAATATTTTTCAATATTTTAAATATTGTAAAATATTTAAAAGGACAATATTATTCTTATTTCAAAATTCTAGTAATTTCTACCCTTCCCTCTTTTTTCTTTGGGTTGCTCAAAATTCCAAAATTAATTGATCCAATCTGACCTGCACATTGAACTTCAGTTTGTCTTCAAAAAAAGGCCTCAGGGACTTGAGTTTATAATATTCATTTGTTTTGTCTTTACAGTACTACCTACAAAAGTAGGACTTAATTTAATATTTCAAAATAAAAACGTCAATTAATAAACCAAACTCATCTCTTTATTTGGTGAAAAAAATTGTGAAATTAGGTGTCAAAAGATCTTAATCCCCCTCCTCCGGAATTCAGATCCAGTGAAGTAATTCAATTTTTGGGTTTTAGATCGGGACCATTTAATACATGGGCTTGTTTAATGCAATTCAAAAGGGCCATATAAATTATAAACCCAAGCATCAAATTTATAAGCTAATTGTTTAGTGCAATCAAAAGGGCCGAGAATGCACTGTTACATGCTTTACATAAGTCCACATACATTTGTAATTTGTGTATAAAAAAGGAAACTGCTTGTCTTGTTTGCTTGAAATTTTAAAAATTAACTGATGCAGAGATAGAATACACTTGTCAGCAGTGGCGTAGTGAGAAAATACAATTGGTCATTGCAGAGGTGGAGGTGCAATATCTTCTCAATCAGGCCAAGGAGGCCTCGCATTTCATCCAGCACGTGATTGTTCAAGCCAAGCGATTCCCTTCTGGATCCTTCAGTAAATAATTAATTAACATTTCTCCCTTTCTTCTGTTCTTGGAATTAATTAGAGGTTTCCTTTTACTACTTAGTTTATTTTTGTGATGTAATTAGTGTAGTTAAATGTGTTGATTATCCTCTCTTTTGTGTAATGTTAGTAGTTCTGATGTCGATTGATCTAATTTGAGAATGGAATAAATTGTACTGGCATCTTCTTTGAGCAGTATTTTGGATAAGAGGTCCCATGGAAATAAGTCATCTTGCTCTTTTGTGGTGTATCCCTCCTAGGGGTTTCAATGGTACCATTTTATTCATTTACCCGACTCATATTGTATTTGATGTCGTGCACATGGGCTGACGAGCAGTCACTTCGCCAGAAAAATCTCATGCTCTAATCACCTCTTAATTGGGTTAATTTCTATTTGCATCTGGTTGCTAAGCAGTTGCTCGATTTAATTTTATCTTTTTACAAATTAGGCACTTCAGATTAATTTCGTACCTTTTC
The DNA here is from genome assembly GCA_024447655.1 of Carex scoparia. Taxonomy (NCBI): domain Eukaryota; kingdom Viridiplantae; phylum Streptophyta; class Magnoliopsida; order Poales; family Cyperaceae; genus Carex; species Carex scoparia. Next base: position 11,247,840 of record JAJHPE010000004.1, on the reverse strand, counting down.
TTTAATAGTTAATCTTCGTAAGTTCGATGCTGGTTTTAACTGTGCATAGGTAACTCTTTAAATTGGATGAGCTTTGAAAGGAGATTGCTGAAATTATGTTCCAGCTGCACTGGCATCGGCAGTGATCCCATTGCCTCTCTTGTTGGCACATATTTTATTAGCCACATAGGTTTGTGACTGTTCACCTACCTTTGCTTAGTGGGTCTTTGTATTAGAGACCAAACATTTGGGTAATTTGTGTGATGGGTCTATTCTGTGTCTTCTTCTTTTTTTTTCATTCGACCCCAACAATTATTGTAGCTGTCAAAAATTTCAGTTGTCAACTTGTCATTTAGAATTTTTCAATTTTAGATTAGTTGCAAACTGAGAAAAATAATAAAAGAAGGGTAAAAGTTATCAACTATTATTGGATAATGTTGATGCCCAGTATAGGATTATAATTAATATGATATTTTTTTTTTGGAAAATATTAATGCTCCGAATTTCTTGATGAACATTATTTTCTGAATTCTGAAATTGTACAAGTCAGAAGAGTTATAAAAAAAGCAGGCCATACTATCTAAACTGTGCTCTCTTTCCCCAAAATCTGTCGAGGCCCATTAATTATTCAAACGTGGATCCTTATATATGAAAATAATTAATGGGCTTCGACCCAATTTAGGCCCGAGACCTGATTTGTTAAATCAGGTGTTCCATCTTCTCTTTATTCTCTCCTTTCTTCATCTAAAAACCCTTCAAATTTAAATCTCAACAATTCAATGCAATCTAATCCATTCAATTCCTCTAACTACTATTTCTTTGTCTTACTTGTTGCCAGATCCATAATTTCTGACAGCTTCTATCCCTTTACACAGGTAATTAATTAACCAATTCCTAATCACATCTATGCAAAACCATTTCATTAATTATTAACTCACGTAATTAATTACTTAATTATGTCAACATATCATACCAGCATAAATTTGTTTCTTGACCACTTGAATCGCGGCATTGTACGATCAAGGGAAGTCTCCATTCCTTCTCAGATGATATATTTTCTCATGTGTTAGTGCTTTGATTCATGATGTTCTTTGTTAATTAATAAGTTAATTTTTAATTTTGCTATTAGTTAAAACAAAGAGGCGGATTAATGTGCTTCCATAAACATTTCAGTCCAAATGTTTATGTGTGAAATTTTAAATTTTTATATACAAAACATCAACTTAGTAGCTCAATAAATTTGTAGAATACTACCTTTTATTATTTTTAAGAATTTGTTAATATCTTTTATGATTTTTGAAAGATGGTCTAAAAATAATAAAAAAATATATCAAGTTTGGCATGCCCTTTTGTTTGTAAGCTTGTTTCTTATTTAAAAAAAATGAATAGAATTACGTAGACTTATTTAATAATTTAACTAATATTTTGAGGCCATTACTATCAAAATAAAGGTGTAAAAAGAACAATAATGGCGGTTATTTTGTTATTAAGTCCTTGTTTTTTGTGTTGATTTCAAATAGGTCCCCATTAATTCTTTTCTGTTGGGTTGGTGTTTCGAGAGAGACCTGAAATTTGAGTTCCCAAATTTAATAAATATAATTTATGTAAGCAGATTTAAAAACTTTGACGCACATATCTTTTTAGATAATTGCTTCTTTAGTTTTCTAAACTATGTTAACAACTTTTACTGAATTAATTTAGTTAATTATAAAATTCCCGTTTTGCTCATTTAATCACATTATTTTAATATTTTTACTATATTACTATAAAAAATATTTTCAAAATTAATAGACTTTTTGTGCATATCGTTTTTGTTTTTAAATCATCCGAACTTTTACACTGTGTTTCATTAATGTAAATTTTATATTATTTTTCGTGTTTGTGCATTTTAAGACGTGTTTAATATTATTGAAATATATTTCCTTCTGAATTAAGAAATAATTCTAGTACTTACTGACTACCATTACATTTTTGTATTAATAACTTTTAAGTTGAACTTTTCACATTTTTTAAAAATATTTCAATGGTACAGTTTGGTCCTTGCATGTATATCTTGTATAAACTACCATTAAAATTATAACCAATTTAAATTATCAATTTTCAAGCTGGCCTTTTCATAATTTTTTCTTCCCATTAAAATTATCAGTTTTAAATTGAAGAAATGTAAATCGTTATAGCGTATAAACTATGCAGCATAAGCTCATGATTAGGGTAATTTATTCAACCACTTTTGCATATCGATCTCTGTAATTTATTATTTATATATGAATCACCAAAAATCTCAATATACTAATGATACACACACAACAAAGTATGTATATCAACGTCAGTTTTATTATGGCAATTTCGGGGGATAATAAAAAAGTCTATAGGCCCAGGTGTTGGTAACATTATTAATTAGGGGAAATTTCATGTAAAACCCTACATTTTTTTGAATATTTTCCTCTATAGAATTCATAGTATCATATTTACCCCTCTAGATTTTAAAAACTCACAGTGTTATCCATTTTATTGTCTTTTCTATTAAAACTCATACAAAATTTATAAATTACGTACCTATTTTACCATTTATTTTAAAAATAAAATTTATGTAGCATGTTTAAGAAAAATGTTGGTCTTCTAATTTGTCGGGTTTCTAATCCATATCTGATTAAGTTCTACATATTTAGAAAATATCTGGATCCGTATTCTAAATTATCCTTATTTGTTTAGTTCGGATCCGGATTATGAACAAATTCGGAGTGGATATCCGTCGGATAATCCGGTTCCGTTTATACCCCCCAATATTTTATACATTTTAAATGAGTTTCAATAGAAAACACTGTAAATGAGTAAATTTGTGAGTTTTTGCAATTTTAAAGGGTAAATATGATATTATAAATTTGATTGGGGGAAATGTAATTTTCAAATTTTTGAGTCGGGAAAAAAAATCAGTAATTTAATTTGGACAAATTTTGTCGGGACTATATAACCTTTAAAAATTCTGATCTTATAATATTTCATTTGTTGAATCAATTATTGGTGCTCACAACTACAATGCTATTTAAAATATTTTGTACATTAGAGGAAGCATTACACTGGAGTTTTAAAAATTTAGATCCTATTAGTCTTAGTCAATACAGCATTGGGTAACGCTGCTTATACTTCCAGAGTTCCAGTCATTTAATCTCTACACAATATGGTGCTACATTGTGCATGCCACATAGGATCTCGATGATCTACAACAGTGTAGTAGACTTGAATGTTTCAACTGCATAATTGCCAAGTATTTTCATGTTCTATGCGACTAAATCACCAAGTAATTTCTGGTTGTCATCTCAATCTGTTTCTCCCAATCTCTAATCTTGGTATCATCTTCGTTTCTTCCCAGTTTTATTACTTTTATTTTATCATTAAAAGAATTAATTAGTTGCCTTTTGTTTTCTTCATTTCTCTATCTCTGTTCTTTTTCATTCCCAATCAGAACTAGCAAAAAAGGCGAAAAAGAAAGAAAGACACAAAAAACAACAGCTTTGATTTCAGGAGAAGAAGGAACTTGAAGATGGCAAGCTGGCCGGATTATGCTGTTTCAAAAATAGGCAAGTTGGCAGGTTTCACTGTTTCAAAAGCTGGTGAGTCTGTTGTTGATAACTTTGTCAGTACAGCTTATTCCCGCTTTTGTGACCGTATGAGGCCAGCCGACACCGAAGCCGAGATAAAGAGGCTACAGACAGCTCTTCCCCAGATTACAGCTGTCATAGGGATTGCTGAGGCTCTGAAGATGAAGGACCCAAATACCGGCTCATGGGTCAACCAATTTAAGAAAGCTTCTGAAGCATCCCAAGCTGTGCTTAATGAGTTGGAGAACAGAAACCGAGATGAGGATGGTGGATCTGCTTCTAGTTCAAAGAAGAGAAAATCACATCCTATCAATGATGATACTTTGAAGAGGCTGAAGGTGGCTGTAACAATGTCAGATCAAGCAACTGCTGACATTGACCGTCTCCTCCGACTTGGTACTATGGCAGGAATTCATGGTCATTCTGAATCACAGAAAAAGGTTGGGGAGGTTTTATGGCGGGAAAGTACTTGCTTTTTAACTGAAAGAGAGGTGTTTGGCCGGGAAGTTGAGAAGAAGAAGATAATTGATTGGCTGGATCGACCAACTGATCATGATACTTGTCTCTCTTCTTTTGGTATTGTGGGGGTGGGGGGACAAGGAAAAACCACCCTTGTGCAATTTGTGTACCAAGAAATCTCAAAGGTAAAGAAATTTGAAAAAACAATTTGGGTTTGTGTTTCCAACAACTTCAGTGTTGAAGAAGTAACGAGAAGGATGATCAGTGATACTCGTGATTGTGATAGATCATTAAATGCACTTCAGGAGACCTTGAAAGAAATGATAATTTCAAAGAAGGTCCTTCTCATTCTAGATGATGTTGCGGTTGATAACAGGAAGAGTGACTGGGAGCAAATATTTGCCCCTTTGAGGTTTGTAGAACAAGGGAGTAAAATCTTATTTACAACTAGAAAGAAATGTGTGGCTGACTTACTTGCCAGTGTGATAAACACGGAGTATGAATCTTTAGAATTACAAGGCTTAGAAGAGCAAGATTTACGATGTCTCTTCTACAACTATGCTTTCTGTGGTTCTAATCCTGACAACTATAGGGATTTGCAAGAATTTGCTAACCAAAAACTAAATTTGCTCCGAGGTAGTCCATTAGCAGCAAAGGTGATTGGAAACTTATTGAATTCAAACATGGACTACCATCATTGGAGAAGAGTTCTGAACCACGAGTCTCTACTTAACTTAGAACAAGCGGACAACATTATGAAGGCTTTGAATATCGTCAAAACTCATTTTAAATAAGGCTTTGAAAGAATGGTTGGATTACTACCGTTTACAAGCAAATTTGCATGTATGCTTTAGGTTTATTTGATAAAAATTGTTTTCAATCGCCTTGTAAATAGTCATGCTTTGAATGTTCTAAAACATTCTTTGGGAGATATATATGCTATATATGGATGATTTGATGTGGCTTAACATTACATATCTATTCACCTATCGGGTAATAACAACAAAAGTATCTAATCCCATTGAACAACGAGTCCTTATTACATATCGTTGTTTGAAGTTAATTAATCTGATTGATTTTAGAGTTGATTTCACAAAGTAACTTGGTGAACTTAGGAGCACCATAGTTCTTCACGTATGTATATATGTATATGTGTGTGTGTATATATGTATATATGTGTGTGTATGTATATTATATGAACATAAATATTTTAACTAGCACGCTATAGTATTTTCAGACTTTAAAAGTTATACCATTATCGTTGTTTTAAGCGCTACAATATTTTTTAACATTGCCGCTATAACACAATAATCGTTATTTAGAATCTAAAGAGCAATTTTGATGAATATAAGTGTCAAAGAGGAGGATTCAAATGCCTCCATTTTTAAAAACTTTAATAACTCAAATTCTAGAATTTAAAAGTCAAAATAAAACCGTTGGATATGATCTACATCATTTTATCTATGCACATGTAAACAATTATGACATTCCAACTTTTTTTTTATCGTCATCAAGAACTTATAAAAAATGCACTAATGTAGATAATTTAGAGACGTTGATTTTTCAACTTATTGGTTCACATATAAACAAAATTGAAATGGAATAGTTTTTTATGAGCACATAGAAAAAACAACATAGATCACATTCAATGATTTTATTTTGAACTACTAAAGTCTTTAAAAATGAAGTCACCATGGAGACATTTGATCCGACATCATTGTCAAATTACATAGTAAAAGTTCTCTTTTAACTCAAAATTAATTTACGGAAGCGGAGGAAGCGGAGGGAGGGTTGGGATAACTGAGGCCCTCATCAATGGGCTTATCTATATATCTGAAATTTGATTGGGTGGATCTGAAAAGGGAATCCGTTTATATGTAATGCTATTGGTCGACGAGTCGTTGATGTGGGATTATAGTGGGACCCCGCTGTTTTAACAGGATAATTTATATATATATATATGGCGTAGATTGTGTACTATGTAGACTAATCAATAGCGTCTTCACCAATCGTATTCACGTGGGGTCAATTGATAATATATTGTACTTAATTAATTATTTGATCCACTGTGTGCATGATAAATTACCACCAAAATGTAGGCTGCCTAAGATTGGGCCACATGAAAAATTACCAGGTCAAGAAAATTAACATCTTATGGCACATATTGCACGAATTATTATTTATAATATCACCATTTTATAATTTTAGACGTCAATAAAATTTCAAAAGATATCAATTTAGACGTGTCTAAAATTATTTACCTGTTACATTTACATATCCGTCATAAGGTTATCTCATATTTTGCGTGACTTTTTGGGAAATCTCAATAATTGTAACAAAATCTACACGGCGCATGCATCCTTCACAAAAAAATCAGACAAAACAATGTGCACATATGGACATATGTACTTGTCTGTTTTAATTTAAACACAAACAGTTGGTGTCGAACTTGTTGACTAAGTCAAAATTCATTTTGTAAGTTATCGATCGGTAGCTGTTTGGAATTTTTTTATACTAATGTTTTTGAATATCATATAATACAAACATGGTTGCAGAAAATGCAAATTTATATGCTATTCTAGAATCCACAATTTGCAATTATAAAATTCATAAATAATGTTTTCAACTGCCACATTAATTATCCGAACCACAATATATAACGCATATTTAATTATTGCATAATGACAAATTTATTATTGAAAAAAAACCTAGTTTTCGCATAAATAATTAATGCATAGTTGGTTACACATAGTCGACAAAAATTAATCGGAAAGCATTTGGGGATAACCGTGTGAGACTTGAGGGGTACATAACTATAATATTTCGATTGTATATGAACATTTTTATCTGACGGTTTTATATGTAAATAAGTGTAAACCACCAGAGTACAGGACCATAATTCTTCTTATCTTTTAATTACACTTTAGTGTTTTTTATCCTTTTTTTCCCATATTTTTGAACTTTTTGTTTTCCATCTAAGTAAACAACCTCAATAATTACTACGAAAAGACGGCGAAAGAAAGAAGTTAATTACTTACAGGCAAACACACACACACACACACACACCCCCAAGGAAAGTTATGTAGAGGACTTTGAAGTCTCATAATCTAGAAGGGAAGATATTTGGAGAACATCCAACCACAACCACAAGTGTTTTCGTCTACCTTGGCAACTGGTTGGATAATTATGATTCCTGCAAGTGTTATCTCAAGTCATACATTATTTTGTTTGATTTTTCTCCATTTTGAAATTTCGTCAATCCTGTTGTGCGATTTTGAATTGTAAAATTCGCTTGGTGTATGTTTAATTAATTATGAAAACAAATGCTAGTGTAATATATATATATATATGGTACTATTATTCACTCAGAACCCGTCATTATTAGTTTTTAAAGGTTATTTATGAGAATTGTCCCGGATTGATTGATTGTAGTATTGTTATCGCTAATACGAATACAATGTTGTGCAACATTTATAGTTTCAATGTTTTAATTTCAACACATCTGACGGTTGTTGTATCTATGTGCATTAAGGGCCACGGCTGAAGAATAAAACCTTGTTTTTCATGAAATAGTGGTACCATAACAGAGTCCGTGTCCTCCCAGGTATGTGAGGTACAATTTTAAAAAATGGTTGGCTCAGATTAATCCAAGCTAGACCAAACTCAACCGGTACCTATTGTGACAATATATAGGGGGTGTGCTTTGAGATTTGCGCCAAGTTTAAAGAACGGTCTGAATTGAGATAGGAGTAGGTCCGATGGGCATCAGACCTACTTTTAGGTTCAATTAGCTCTAATACCGTACGATTATCATTGAGATTTGTGTGCACGGAAACTGAAAAATACTTACAAGAATTTTAATGAGTTCACACGAATCTTGATGCAGATCTGATGGTCATTTCACCCATCGAATATGGTAGGTCCGATGGGCATCGGAACTACTCTCAATTCGTCTGAATTTGCCACTTGCATCTCTAAGTACCTGGGGTGAAACGGATTCCCATGTACCACCGGTTTTTCTAAGCCACCATCCCAACAATTTGATGTAGGTCTTAATTCTCACATAAAGCTATTTTTATCTCATTTCTGAACGCATCCCAAAACCATAAACTCAAACCAAATAATGTTTTTATTATCGTAGAATGGATGGTACTTGGATTATTTCTTTTATTGGATTTCAACTACTAAGACATTAGACACCAAATGATGGTAAAATCTAGACGGCACAAGCATCCTTGACAAAAAAAAATCAGAGGCATCAAGCTCCATTCAATGTGCAGATATGTATAGATTACTATATGATATTAAAATGGATATATATGTGCCGTTCCATCATGAGTAGATTGAAAAGGTTCATGGATGCACGGGGTTTTTTTAACTTATTTTTTAGAAATACTTTTGGTTTATGCATTTGCAATTTGATGGGTGTGTGATGATTGATTTATAATTTGTTTAGAATTAGATAGTGATTTGCAATTTTGTGTCGTTTTTTCTTTTATGTTTTACAACTTTCTTTTTTTTTTTTTTTGAAGGATGGCTTTAAGCCAACAGACAAGGTTTATTTACAAAATACAACCTTCAGTTAGTGTTAATGATAACGGGTGCTTGCTTGAGTGTCAACAAAACATAATCTAAAGGGTTGGGATGCAAATCTTATGAATTATTTTCATGTTTAAAAAGAAAGTGGATGTCACAAATTAGTAACACGAGCGAATTATTTAAATAGAAAACAAATATAAATTATTGTAAAAAATACTATGTATAAATCAACATATTATTTTAATAAATTTAATTAAACTTATTTTTTATAGAAATTAAAAATCAGCAGATGCAAATACATAAGTATAAAAAAGTCACTGCAGTCATAAAAAAAAATATTTAATATTTATTTTTGCAGATCTATTGTTGCCAAAACATTTTATCTGATGGTTTTTTTCCCATATTTTTGAACTTTTTTTTTCCATCTAATTAAACAACCTCAATAATTATTACGAAAATATGGCGAAAGAAAGAAGTTAATTATATACTTAGAGGGCCCTCCCAAGGAAAGTTATGTAGAGGACTTTGAAGTCTTCAAAGGAAGTCTTATAATCTAGAAGGGAAGATATTTGGAGAACATCCAACCACAACCACAAGTGTTTTCGTCAACCTTGGCAACTGGTTGGATAATTAAGTTTTCTGCAAGTGTTATCTCAAGCCATACATTATTTGGTTTGATTTTTCGCCATTTTGAAATTTCCTCAATCCTGTTGTGCAATTTTGAATTTTAAAATTCGCTTGGTATATGTTTAATTAATTATGAATACAAATGCTAGTGTAATATATATGGTACTATTATTCACTCAGAATCCGTCAGTATGAGTTTTGAAAGGATATCACTTTGAAAGGTTATTTATGAGACTTGTCCCAGATTGATTGATTGTAGTATTGTTATCGCTAATACGAATACAATGTTGTGCAAAATTTACAGTTTCAATGTTTTAATTTCAACACATCTGACGGTTGTTGCATCTATGAGGACAAAGGGCCACGGCCGAAGAGTAAAACCTACTTTTCGGGAAATAGTGGTACCATAATGTACCAGAATCTGTGTTCCCCCAGGTATGTGAGGCACAATTTAAAAAAATGGACAGCCCAGATTAATTCCAGCCAGATCAAACTCAATCCGGAGCCTATTGTGACTATAGGAGGTGTTCTTTGAGATTTGCGCTAAGTTAAAAGAACGGTCTGAAGTTGCCACTTGCATCTCTAAGTACCTCGGGTGAAACGGATTCCCACATGTACCACTGGTTTCTCTAAGCCACCATCCCTACAATTTGATATAGGTCTTAATTCTCACATAAAAGCTATTTTTTTATCTCATTTGGGAACTCTTGTGTGGTAATTACTTTACAATTAGTCTAATTTTTAATCCATAAACTTTGTCTGCAATTTAATTTGTTCTCATAGTAGGTCTCTTTGAATAAAAGAGAACCATGATAAGCCAAAATAATGTATAGACATATATGTTTTGTTTAATGTACATATTTTAATTCTCCCATTTGTTCTCATTTGTCTCAATAACTCTCTCCTAATGGATCCCAAAACTATCCGACCCAATTAAATTCAAAACTCGAAACCTAAAACCCAAAATCCAATAACGTCTCGGTTTTGTTATGTTTGTTCAACATTATAGATAGGTGTAAAAACCAGATCTATAATTTTTCTAGCCTTCTATACATCAATGAAATGAATGTTAGATTTTTAGAGTAATTTTAAATTTAAATTGAATGTTTGATTTTTTTTTTATTAATTGGACGAGTACGGATCATCACAATTTAAGGATTAATAGAACAAGTATAATTGATAATATAAATTAAAGAAATTATATTAATTTTTTGAATGAAGATGGAGAACGAGTGAATGATATAATTAAGTCAATTAAATATACTCTAATTAATTAAATTAAATTGGGTGGAAGAGAATTAAGAGGAATGGCCGGACTACTTGTGAAACGGACTTGTGAAATGGACTTGAAATGGACTTAATATCCACAAATATCCACAAATATCCACAAATATCCAACTAGCATCAATTTAATTTAATTTAATTAATTAGAGATGGACTTAATATCTTCATTTATTCTAAGCTAGAAAAGAAACAAATATCCACAAATATCCAACTAGCACAAATATCCACAAAACAAAGAAAAGAAACAAAATAATGTATAGACATATTAGTTTTGTTTAATGTACATATTTTAATTCTCCCATTTGTTCTCATTTATCCAACTAGCACAACTAGAGTACAGGACTATCCGACCCAATTAAATTCAAAACTCAAAACCTAAAATCCAAAATCCAATAACGTCTCAGTTTTGTTATGTTTGTTGAACATTATAGATAGGTGTAAAAACCAGATCTATAATTTTTCTAGTCTTCTATACATCAATAAAACGAATGTTAGATTTTTTTATATATTAGATTTTTTGGAGTAATTTAAAATTTAAATTGAATGTTAGATTTATTTTTATTAATTGGACGAGTATGGATCATCAAAATTTAAGGATTAATAGGAAGTATAATTGATAATATAAATTAAAGAAACTATATTAATTTTTTGAATGAAGATTGAGAACGAGTGAATGATATAATTAAGTCAATTAAATACACTCTAATTAATTAAATTAAATTGGGTGGAAGAGAATTAGGTGAAATGGCCGGACGACTTGTGAAACGGACTTGTGAAATGAACTTAAATGAGATGGACTTGTGAAAATAGACCACAAGTAATTATAACTAATATGATAATTTAGAGCTTATTCGGATGTCTCCATTTCCATTAGAATCAATTAATGAGTGAAATTTGAAGCTAGCAGATATAAATGAATACGTAAAATGAAAAAAATTATATATTATGCATATCTGAAATTTTTTATTATTAAAAAAAATATACGTATGAAATTAAAAACTATAAATTTTGAGGTCTTTCATGAAAATATTAGAAGACCTTTCAACTCCCTCTCGTCAACTGTGATAGGTCTGGTCAATTACCCAATTGCAGGACCATTAATTTATTTCTAACAATAATTATATATATGATATTTCTGTTCCCGACTCTCTCTCTCTCTCTCTCTCTCTGATCTCTGATCTCTCGCTCTCTCGTTTGTATTTTCCAAATCTCTATTTCTCATCTCAGCCCTCTGCTCGATCTCTTGCCATCAGGTACACGGTATTCCCTTACCAAAATCACTAATTCTCATCTCTCTTGCTTATATTTACAAACCAAGCTCTGCCTTCTGCTACATATCTTCATTCTCAATCACCAATTTGGTACAGCCTCTGTAATTCACCTGCCGGGATTGTAACTCTGTTATTCTACAACAATGCAAAAGCTTTGAGATTTTGAAGTCAAGCTCTAGACTGGTACGTTCTATTCACCTTTTACACAACTAAATTTAATCCACGGCTATCTCTGTTACTGCATTCAATCTCTATTCATCACTTCTCTTTTGCAATCTTTGTTTCCGACTCTCTCTGATCTCTTGCCGTAGGGTACACGTCCAAATCTTCATCTCAGCCCTCTGCTCGATCTGTTGCCATCGATATCTCTTTCCAAAATCTCTATTTCTCATCTCTTGTTATTTATCATTTCCAAGCAACACTAGCAAGGAAAAAAGAAAAATATCGAAAAAAAACAGGGCAGAGGAAGCTGCCGCAGTAGAAGAAAGAAGAAACTTCAAGATGGCTCTTTCAAACGCTGCCTGGACCATTGCTGAGTGGGCTGGGTCAGCTGTTGTCGGAAAACTTATCGAGACGGGTTTTACGTACTTGCGTGACCATGTGCTGCCAGCTGACAATAAAGCCGAGCTCGAGAGGCTCAAGGAAGCTCTTCCCCAAATCAAAGCTGTCATGAGCATTGCTGAAGCACTCAAGGTGAAGCACCCGGATGCTATCCCATGGGTCGAGCAGATTAGGCAGGCTGTTGAAGCATCCGAAGATGTGCTTGATGAGTTGGAGTACAAAAAACTGGAGGATAAGGTGAAAGACCGAGATGAGGCAAGTGGGTCCGCTTCTAGTTCAAAGAAGAGAAAACTATCTACTATCAATGATGATACTCTGGAGAGGTTGAAGAAGGCTGTAACAATGTTGGATCAGGCTGCTAACGGTGTGGAGAATCTCCTTCGACTTGCCAAGAGCTTAGGTATCCATGATCTTTCTGAATCACGGCAAGAAGCCGGTAAAGTTTTAAGTCGTGAAACTAGTTCCTTTTTAACTGAAACAAAGGTGTTTGGCCGAGAAGTTGAGAAGGAAAAAATAATTGGTTGGCTTAAACAACCAACAGATGGTCCCCTCTCTTCTTTTGGTATTGTCGGGGTGGGTGGACTTGGGAAGACCACCCTTGCACAATTTGCATATCAAGAGATGCATGGGTCGAATCATTTTGACAAAACAATTTGGGTTTGTGTTTCTACAAACTTCAATGTTGAAGATATAACGAAAAAGATGCTCGGTGAATTAGGCGAAAGTAGTTTTAATGATAAACAATTAAATGCACTTCAAGAGACCTTGAAGGAAAAGATACATTCAAAGAAACTCCTTATCATTCTGGATGATCTCTGGGATGATGAGAAAATGAGTGACTGGGAGCAATTGGTTGTTCCTCTGAGGTTTGTACAACAAGGGAGCAAGATTTTATTTACAACTAGGATGAAATCTGTGGTAGACTTGCTTAAACGTGTGATACATACAGAGCATGAATCTCTAACAATACAAGGCTTAGAAGAGCAAGAGTTGCGATTGCTCTTTGAAAGCTATGCATTTTATGGTTTTAACCTTTATAATCATGGAAATTTGCGAGAAATTGGAGTTCAAATACTAAAAATACTCCGAGGTAGTCCATTAGCAGCAAAGGTGATCGGAAGCTTACTGAATTCACGTATGGACGAACAGTATTGGAGAAGAGTTTTGAATCAGGGGTCTCTATTCAATTTAAAGCAAGCCAACAATGTGGTAGAGGTTTTGAAATTGAGCTACTACCATTTACCATCAAATTTGCAGGTATGCTTTAGATTTTGTAGCATATTTTCTCAAGATCACGAGTTTGATAAAGATGATTTGATCAAAATGTGGATTTGTTCTGGATTCGTCCGGCAACAATCAAGTCAAGAAGAAAGGCCAGAAGATATTGGGGAAGATTACTTCGATCTTCTTTTAAGAAAGTCATTCTTTGAATTACGTTCAAATAAAGAGAAAACATGGTATACTATGCATGATTTGATACATGAATTGGCCCAGAACGTTTCCTACGGGGAATGTTGTAGAATAGAGGATAATAATGAAGGTAGTACCATACCTAGCACTATACGTCATGCGTTTGTAGATGTAAGGGCAATTGACAGGGTCTCTCATCTTGAGAATTTACGTAGCTTGGTTATTTATGGTTGTGATGACCTGAGTTCATTAAACAAATTAATCAGGAAACCTTTACGTTTATTAAAAGTAGAAGCATTTGATGGTACCCTTGAATTGCCGAAAGAGATAAGTTGCTTCGTACATCTTCGCTACCTATCCATTGGTCCAGTTTTCAAGGATGGAGAAATTCAGTTCTCGTCCCTTGGTTCAATTTACAAACTTTACCATTTGCAACTGCTAGAGTTTTCACCAAATAGTAAAAATACAACCCATCTGACAATTGAAACAACCGGAATAACTAATCTACTTAGGTTACGTTACATGAGACTTCCCAATCACATAATAAAAACAATTTGTGCAATCCACAAGCTAACATCCCTTCAAGAGTTAACCTTTTGTATTGGAAAAGAGATTGGTTATCGTATAGATGAATTGCGCACACTAAACAATCTTCGACACCTTTCCATTAAAAACATTGAGAATATAGGGGATCATACTGAAGCTGAGAGAGCCAATCTATTAGGGAAGAATAATCTCATGTCGCTCTCATTGAAATGGACAATAGAGAGCAATCCTATTCACCCTGAGAAACTCATTGATCGCCTCCGACCCCCTCCAAGTCTCATGGAATTGACAATTAAGAATTATAATGGCCAAAGATGTCCTAATTGGATGGAGGATTCACCGTCTTTAAACCTATCATCTCTGAAATTACTTAATTGTCCTCTTTGGAAAAACCAATTATTTTATGGGAATATGCCATATTTGAAAATCCTTGATATACGTGATTGTCAAAATCTGGTCAAGTTACCTGATATGCCACTTTCTCTAATTGAATTTCGAATTTTTAATGTGGGATTGACTTCACTTCCGGCTTTGTACCAAAATTATGATAATAACACTTCCGCACTAAGAGCAGTGAAGATAAAAAGGTGCCCCAACTTAATATCTTTGCATGGATTTCTGCAGCAAGACAATCTACATTTTCCAGCTATTGAGAAATTAACCATCACAGGTTGTGAGAGATTGGTACACATGCCAACTCATGGGTTTGGGAAGTTAACGTCCTTGAAATACTTGAAAATTATGGATTGTCCAAACCTAACCGAATATCTCACTTTGCTGCCACTTTCTCTAATTGAATTCCGCATCAAGAACGTGGGATTGAGTGCTCTTCCAGAATATTATCAAAGTCCTAACTCTAGCAGTGGCCCATCAACTTCGTCACTAAAAATAGTGGAGATAGAAAATTGCCAAAACTTAAGATCCTTGAACGGATTCCTGCAGCAAGATAACATAGATTTTCCAGCTATTGAGGAATTAACCATCAGAGGTTGTAAGAGATTGGTACACCTGCCAACTCATGGGTTTGGGAAGTTAACGTCCTTGGAATACATGGAAATTATGGATTGTCCAAACCTAACTGAATTTCCCACTTTCCTGCCACTTTCTGTAACTCAATTCCGCATCAAGAATGTGGGATTGAGTGCTCTTCCAGAATATATTCAAAGTGCTGACTCTAGCAGTGGCCCATCAACTTCGTCACTAAAAATAGTGAAGATAGAAAACTGCCAAAACTTGATATCTTTGAATGGATTCCTGCAGCAAGACAACATAGATTTTCCAGCTATTGAGAAATTAACCATCACAGGTTGTAAGATATTGGTACACTTGCCAACTCATGGGTTTGGGAAGTTAACGTCCTTGGAATACATGGAAATTATGGATTGTCCAAACCTAACCGAATATCTCACTTTGCTGCCACTTTCTCTAATTGAATTCCGCATCAAGAACGTGGGATTGAGTGCTCTTCCAGAATATTATCAAAGTCCTAACTCTAGCAGTGGCCCATCAACTTCGTCACTAGAAATAGTGGAGATAGAAAATTGCCAAAACTTGATATCTTTGAATGGATTCCTGCAGCAAGACAACATAGATTTTCCAGCTATTGAGAAATTAACCATCACAGGTTGTAAGAGATTGGTACACCTGCCAACTCATGGGTTTGGGAAGTTAACGTCCTTGGAATACTTGGAAATTATGGATTGTCCAAACCTAACCGAATATCTCACTTTTCTGCCACTTTCTCTAATTGAATTCCGCATCAAGAACGTGGGATTGAGTGCTCTTCCAGAATATTATCAAAGTCCTAACTCTAGCAGTGGCCCATCAACTTCGTCACTAGAAATAGTGGAGATAGAAAATTGCCAAAACTTGATATCTTTGAATGGATTCCTGCAGCAAGACAACATCGATTTTCAGTCTATCGAGAAGATAGAAGTTGATAGTTGCAAGAATCCCGTACATCTACCAATGGGTGCATTTGGGAAATTTGTATCGCTACAGGAGTTAACAATTTTGGATTGCCCAATGCTAATGGCAGTTGATAAACAGAGCACCCTCCTTCCCATGGCACTCGAAAACCTTTCAGGATGCAAGAAGCTCATTGAACATTCATTTAGTGAACAAGCACATGCTGCCGACCGAGGAAGTAGCTTGGCTTCTTTAAAGATCGAGAACCTTGACATTGATAACCTCTCTCTCCTTCTCATCGAACCACTAAGAAGCCTAAGCTTTGTTAGCAAACTAGATGTTTTCTGTTCAGGGATGGAAGCTTTGCCTGAGCAATGGTTTCTGCAAAACAGCAGTACCCTCAAGAGGTTGAATCTCTGGGATGTGACAAATCTCAATACATTGCCTGCTACAATGGCGAGACTCACTGTGCTTGTAGAGCTGACAATCTATTTGGCTGATTTGCTGGAGGAGCTTCCGGAGTTACCTGCTTCTCTAAGGATGTTAGAAATCTCTGGTGCAAAATCTCTAAAGTCATTGCCTGCTACAATGGTGAGACTCACTGTGCTTGAAGAGCTGAAAATCTCGCAGGCTGATTTGCTGGAGGAGCTTCCGGAGTTACCTGCTTCTCTAAGGAAGTTATATATCTGGGGTGCAAAATCTCTAAAGTCATTACCTGCTACAATGGCGGGACTCACTGCCCTAGAAACTCTAGAAATCGATGGGGCTGATTTGCTGGAGGAGCTCCCAAAGTTACCTGCTTCTCTGAAAGAAAAGAAAATTGAAGGCTGTGGTGGCCGATTGCTCTGACTCATGTGTTGAGAAAACAAAACCATCTAGAAATCAAGAAAGTTGATTCGCTAGAGGAGCTCCTGGTGGCAGGTGGCTTTTCCGAAACACTCTGCTTTCATAATGCTTTATTAATAAGGTACTTTCTTTTCCAAATTTATTGAATAAATTAAAGGCTCTAGCAATAAATTTCTGACTCTTCTAGTAATAAATTAGTAAGGTACTTTTGTCAGTAAGATATTCTTATTTGTGACTTTCTTGTTTCAAACTTGAAAAACTTTGTAGATTATTTCTACTGTTGACGCATTCCTGCACAGACAAGGCCCACAACATACAGTGCCAACTCATTCCTATGCACTACAAATAACTACTACCGTACCTTCCCTGCAGGTATATATCTCACCTTGTTTCCAAGCTATCTGTTTTACTTTAGTTTCTTTTTTTTTAATTGGAGGGATACTAACATATTTCAAATTTTTAACTCTCCCTATGTCTAAACGATGTAGCTGGTCCCAAGTTTAACAATAAAATATTTGAAATGACTTAGTTAGAAGAATAGCAACTCAAATTAAAAAAAAAAAAAAATAGACATCGATATTTGCAAAAAGAACTGAAATAACTAAAACTCTAAAACAGAAAGAAGATTTATTTTGATAAAAAAAAAACGAAAGTTCTTATTTAAAAGAACATGTACAAAATTCACAAAGCGTCAAAATTGCATTTCTAACAAGTTCTACTTTATTGGGACTTGTTTGCCTAAATTCCCTCAAGTGAATCTTTATTTTTTTTTTTCTGTTTTTTTTAGTGGTGCTGGTTAGCAGTACCCATTTTGGTTTTCATACCACTAGTGTATCTTTGCCTTTTCGGTACCTGTTGAGGAAGATTTTTTTCTTTTTCGGTTCTCTGAGTGATATGCTTTCTTTACTTGGATATAGGAATGTATGTTGTCCCTATTTGAAAGTATGTTGTCCCGAATTGTATACAGGTAATGCAGCTGGAAATGCAAAATCAAAACAGAGGGGCTGCATCACAATTTTAATCCAGCTGAGGAGATCAATGAGGTTAGACTATGAAATGAAAAAAAAAGAGTTGTTATTAGTCATATGTCTAGTTCAATAGTACAACCCTATTTGCCACAGGAGATATTTGCGAACAAGTATAATAAACAATATTGGTTTAATTGGATCTGTATAGTTTTGGCATGAGATTTTGGACATAATACTAGTTATGTGAAATTGGTATTAATGTGCCAATTCAATTGTTTACACAAAAACATAACACGTTGAGAAAAAAAAAATGTGAAAATTGGATCTATATACACATTGAAAATCATTTGACACTTTTGCGCTGTCTTACAAGAGGCAGAAAATTAAAAAATGCTTGTGAAAAATATTTATGGAATTTTAAGGGGTAAGCTTGCAAAATTTTTGTTGCTGATTGACAATTTTATCCCTAAAATTAAAAACAAAAAGACATGATTTTGGCTACATGGCAATCTATTAATTGAATAAAAAAAAAAACAGGATTATATTGAATGAAAAAAGCCATAATTATAGATAGAATCTAGCATTCATTAACTACCTACAGAGGTACTGGATTTTCATTAACTTGTTTCATTTTCTGATTAATATTCTGATTAGAGATTAGGGAAGCATTGCGTTGCTACAATGGTGAGACTCACTACCCTAGAAAGTCTAGAAATTTCAAAAGCTGATTTGCTGGAGGATCTTCCGGAGTTACCGACTTGTCTAAGGAAGTTAGATGTCGGTGGTGCAAGGTCTCTGAAGTCATTGCCTGCTACAATAGCGAGACTCACTGCCCTAGAAATTCTAAAAATTTCAAAAGCTGATTTGCTTGAGAAGCTTCCAGAGTTGCCTGCTTCTCTGAAATATAAGGAAACTAGAGGCCGTGGTGGCCGGTTGCTCTGACTCATGTTGATTTGCAAGAGGAGCTTCCGGGGTTACCTGTTTCTCTAAAAAAATAAGTCCATTAAAGGCCGTGGTGGCAGGTGGCTTCATAACTTACCAACTCCATATTAGTAAGGAACTTTCTTTTCCAAATTTATTGAATAAATTAAAGGCTCTTGCAATAGATTTTTCTTTATTCTTTTTTTATCAGTAAGATATTCTTATTTGTGACTCTTCTTGTTTCAAACTGCAAAAACTTTGTAGGTTATTTCTATTGTTGACTCATTCCTGTACAGACAAGGCCCACAACATAACAGTGCCGAGTCGACTGTTGCATACATGTTAATGTCCAGAGGAATAGGGGATTATAATACGCACAGGTTCTATACCATATATGCAGGTATATATCTCACCTTCTTTCCAAGCTATCTATTTTACTTTACTTTCTTTATTTTAATTTGAGGGAAAAAGGGGGAGGGTTAACAATAAAAAAATTTGAAATGTGTTAATTAGAAGAATAGCAACTCAAATTAAAAAAAAAACACCCCAAATTTGCAAGAAGAACTGAAATAACTAAAACTATACAACAACTAAGATAAAAAGTGAAAGTTCTTTTCGAAAGAACAAGCACAAAATTCACAAAGCGTCCAAAGATTACCTGTTTGCATAAATTCCTTTTCCTTTTTATTGTAAATCATTTTTTTAAGTGGTGTTGGCCAGAAGTACCTGTTTTGGTTTTTTCATACCAATAGTATATACTTTGTTAAGAATGCAAACTCGTTGCTTTTGGAATATATAGTAACAACAATAATGACCCAACCCTCACTGACAATTTTATCCCTAAAATAAAAAAATGACATGATTTTTGCTACATTACATTCTATTGAATGAAAAAAGCCATGACTATAGATAGAATCTAGCATTCATTAACAACCTACATAGGTACTGGATTTTCCGTAACTTTTTTTCATTCACTGGTACAGCCTTCTATAGCAGAAGATTATTTTGGTGGCAATGATTCATGTAAACCTTATCTCTACAGACTGAGTCTGTATGTGCCTCTGTCGGAGTACAAGGACAACATGTGACAAATCAGTTTTTACATCAGGTTAAATTTGAAGCCTATTGCAGTTCCAAATTGTATACTGAAGAGGTTACATTTGGTGAGCCCAAGGCCTGATCAAAGGTTTGAATTAAATTGGCACACAAGTTTAATTTTGGTTACAATATATATATCAGTATTTAATAACACTGGCACTGGCGCATGCTTCTAATGCCGTTTACCGCATCCTGACCTTATATAAAGAATATAAAAATTAAGCTCAACTGGTTGATAGTTAATTAATTCAGTGATTTAGCATGATCTTAAAGAGAATTAATTATCAACCATTTGAGCTTTCATTAAACACCTTAAATTTGTAAATTGTAAGGCTTCACTAGTTTCTATTAATGCTCCTCAATTCCAATCATCCAGACATCCACTGTCTCGTTGAGAAATAAGTAAAAAAAAAAGAAAGAAAGAATACAAGGCATCCTTGATCTTATCTGATTTGATACCCCTCTTTTTTACTCTACACATCACTTGCCTTCTTCCTAACTGATTACATTGCATACATAGATGACATGTGTAACTATACGGTCTATCCGGTACCTGCAACACCGAGATCAGGTTTACAATCATCTGTCCCAGTGCCAAATAGGGGCCCACCCAAGATGGCCTCATCCTTGATCTTATCCTCCAACTTGTTGACCGGCACCCCCGGCTCGTCCTTGTCAGACCGTATGCCCAGCTTCGGTGGGTGTTCTGTGGCAGAACCAGGTGCATTGTGGTAGGTAGTGGTGATGAAAGACCCCTTGGGTAATGCTCCTTGTGCACCTGACATTGTTTTTTAACTGCAAAACTGATACTGATGGAAAATAGAAATAGCAAGTACTGAAACCTGAACTGAAGTACAGTGAGATTTGGTTTGCAGAAATTGAACGAAACAAAGGCAAATGGGGAAAAGGTTTATATGAAGAAGCTACTAGCTAAGGGTTGAATTTGGGGGCAACCCAACACGTAGGAGAGTTGACTAACACATGTCAGTAAGATTTTTATGAAGAAGCTTCTTGGGTTAGTCCCTAATATGAATTTGCGATTGACATTTGCTATTAGTCCCTAATATGAGGATGATTTATATGAATTTTCTATTGACATTTTAGATCCTTCTTGGGATAGTCCCTAAAAGAAATTTGTTCCAGAAATTATAATAGATTATCACGTATGATATTTAAGGATTGTTAAATTTGGAAAAGTATATTCATTTAAACTTTGGTACTCATGTTCCTTAATATCTTGGTCAATATTGCTGTTTTATTTTACTAGTGGTCACTACGGTATCTTGCCATGTGTAATTTTTTAAATTCAAATTGTATTTATTGCAATTGACGAGATCAATTTGTCTTTTACAGATTCAGACTCAAGTAGTTCCTCAAGAAGTGATCAGATGACAAAGCCTCAACACTGCATGAAACAAGGTACATTTTTTTATTGTAATTGTATTTGTTAGGACTACTAAGCATCTACTCGATGATAAAAATTTCTGGTATATTATCTGATGGACATTTTTTTACACTTCATTCTGCAGGAAAAAGCTTCTGGGCCTTATTCGGATCATGAAAAAAGTAACATAGAGCTTAGTTAGCATATGCCTACTCACCTGCTTTTCCAACTCTGTATTTGGGCTTGCTTACCAGTGTTGACTGTTTTATAGCTTACCTGATCAAAATTGCCACAGAGGGGCTGCAGCACAATTTTAATCCACCTGAGGAGATCAATGAGGTTAGACTATAAAATGAAAAAAAAAAAAAAAAAAAGAAGGTTTTGGCATGAGATTTTCGACATAATACTGGTTATGTGAAATTGGTATTAATGTGCAAATTCAATTGTTTACACAAAAAACCAAACACTTTGAGAAAAAAAATGTGAAAATTGGATCTATATACACATTGACAATCATTTGACAATTTTGCGCTGTCTTACAGGAGTCAGAAATTTAAAAAATGCTTGTGAAACTTTTCATTGCTGATTGACAATTTTATCCCTAAAATTAAAAAATTAAAAAATTAAAAAAGACATGATTTTTGTTACATGGCAATCTATTGAATGACAAGACCTTGATTATACATAGAATCTAGCATTCATTAACAACCTACAGAGGTACTGGATTTTCATTAACTTTTTTCATTTTATGATTAATATTCTGATTAGAGATTAGGGAGGCAATGGTGACAATGCTAGGTGATTTTGTACTGGAATCATGATTCACTGGTACAGCCTTTTCTAGCAGAAGTTTATTTTGGTGGAAATGATTCGTGGAAACCGCATCCCTATGGCTTGAGTCTCTATGTGCCTCTGTCGGAGTACATCAGGTTAAATTTGAACCCTATTGCAGTTCTAAATTGTATACTGAAGATGTTAAATTTGGTGAGCCCAAGCCCTGATCAAAGGTTTGAATTATATTGGCACACAAGTTTAATTTTGGTTACAATATATATCAATATTTAGTAACACTGGCACTGGCACTGGCACTGGCGTATGCTTCTAATGCCATTTACCGCATCCTGACCTTATATAAAGAATATAAAAATTAAGCTCAACTGGTTGATAGTTAATTAATTCAGCGTTTTAGCATGACCTTAAAGAGAATTAATCATCGACCATTTGAGCTTTCATTAGACACCTTAACTTTGTAAATTGTAAGGCTTCACTAGTTTCTATTAATGCTCCTTAATTCCAATCATCCAGACATCCACCATCTCGTTTAGAAATAAACAAAAAGAATACAAGGCATCCTTGATCTTATCTGATTTGGCACCCCTATTTTTTACTCGACAATCACTTGCCTTATTCTTAACTGATTACATTGCATACATAGATGGCACATGTAACTATACGGTCTAGCTGGTACGGGCAACACCGAGATCGGGTATACCATCATCTGTCTCAGCGCCAAATACGGGCCAGTATTCGGACTTCTTCACTTATCAGTACAGATCTGCTTTGTTGCTTTCCTTGACTTACCTTCCCGAAGGAACTTATCCTTGATCTTATCCTCCAACTTGTTGACCGGCACCCCTGGCTTGTCCTTGTGCAGTGTGGGTTTTCTGTGGCAGAACCTGGTGCAGTGTGGTAGGTAGTGGTAGTAAAAGACCCCTTGGGTAATGCTCCTTGTGCACCTGACATTAATTTTTTTTTTTTTAACTGCAAAATTGATACCGATGGAAAATAGAAATAGCAAGTACTTAAATATCATTATGATATTTAATGATGGCTAAATATGGAAAAGTATTTGGTACTCACGTTCCTCAATATCTTGGTCAATATTGCTGTTTTTTTACTTGTGGTCCCCACGGTTTCTTGCCATGCATGTGCAATTTGTTAAATTCAAATTGTATTAATTGCAATTGACAATATCTTTTTCTCTTTTACAGGATTCAGACTCAAGTAGTTCCTCAGGAAGTGGTTCAGATGCCAAAGCCTCAACACTGCATGAAAACAGGGTACATTTTTTTATTGTGATTGTATCTGTTGGGGCTACTAAGCATCTACTCGATGATTAAAAATTTACTGGTATATTATCTGATGGACATTTTTTCATACTCTGCTTTCGTAACAGATCCCCAACTCTGGGAGTTAGCTGCTTCTCTGACAAATAAGTCCATTAAAGGCTGTGGTGGCAGGTGGCTTCTCTGAAACACTATGCTTTCATAACAGAAATAAATCACATACATGCTGTTGGATTTTACCAGCCCCATCATAATAAGGTACTTTCTTTTCAAATTTATGAAATCAATTAAAGGCTCTACATTAATTTGGTTCTTTTTTTATCAGTAACAATATTTCTATTTGTGACTCTTCTCATTTAAAACTTCAAAAAATTTGTAGGGTTTTTCAACTCCACAGTTGCATGTGTTATAGTCTAGATGAATGGAGGATTATAATGAATACTTGTATGCCATATATGCAGGTATATATATCTCTGAATGTAGTACGGACAAATCCGAGCTATGCATAGTACCAAAGCCTCTCACTCAAAAGTAAGAGTGAGGCTATTGTACTATGCATAGTGCAGATTGGTCTGTACTATGGATCATTATTTTTGTTTTCAAAATCCTAACGGTTAGTCTAAACCATTCAACATCGTCTCCATATGAATATGTACTTGTAAACTAAATTTTACATTTTTTAGAAGTTTTTTTACTATTTTTTTAGATGGATAGAAATTCACTGTTTTTGAATGGTCCAGAATTTTCAGAGAAATGATTTTCTATCCATCTAAAATATAGTATTTTTTTTCTAAAAATCTAAATTGTTGAAAATAAGAATTGATCTGAGCCTTTCATCATCGATCAAATAGAATAGGAATAGGTGAACAATATATAAGATGTACAGTAACTACAACACTATAGCATTCCAACAGTAAAATAAGAACTGTTGGAAACCTTTAGTATAAATAGGATCTAGGAACATGTAAAAACATATAGAAAATATAATCAATAAAAAGCTTTCATGTTTTCTCCTCAGAATCATCTGTCTCGTAAAATTCTACATAAACTTTACTTTATGAGTACATATTCATATAGGTTTGGTATTCCAGGCAAAGCCTTATGCTTCTAGGTTTCAATACTGACTGCTGTGTGATTTTCTACAAAAATTAGGAATCACCGGTACATCTTTCTCTAGTGATAGTTTATTTTGGTGGCAATGATTCGGGTAAGCTGCATCCCTTCGCCCTGTAATTAAATGTGCCTCTGTCTTAGTACAAGGACAACATGGGACAAATTGGGCTTTTCATCAGGGTACTTCTCACTTGATTTATCTTTTATAAATCTTCATTTTCTTTTGAAGCAAATTTTGATTGCTTAGTTATAAGAGGTGGAGACCGACATTCTGCTGTTGAACTAGGTATTTGTTATCTGTCATTTGTTGCAGTATCTTGGTTATTGTACCAGCCAGGGGCTGGTATTGGTATCAGTTGGAAACTTGAAATACAGCCATGCTTGTTATTATTTCAATCATGATTTTGTGGTTTGCATAATTTTACGTTGAATATTGATTCAATAGTTGACTTAGTGGATTTAGTAAATTCTATTATTAGCATAGAGTCTATAGTCATGTAATAGCATTTTCTGCATAATGCACAGCATGGGCAGTGCCAGAAGAGTAGATTAAACTGTATTCTTCGAAAGTAGTGCATGGTTATTGTTAGGCATAAAGTACTTAAAGTAGGTATAAACTTCTGTAATTTTGTTGTATGAGAAAATACAATCGAGCATTTTGAAAAATCATTTTTTTTGTTTATCAGCAGTTTTCTATTGGCCAGCAGTTTTCTGTTTACCAGAATTTTCTATCAATAGTTTCTCTATACCAGTTTGTACTAGCAAAGGCTGCAGCATACAGCCAAGTTTCCAACATTTTAGCCCAACTTGAGACTTGACTGTATTTCCAAATTTAGGAATTGCATACAGTAAAATTAGAACAAATTACAGCTTTTTGAGTGCTTTTTTTTCTGATACATAAGAATCTCCACAGAAGAAACAATATTTTTCTGTTTACATCAATTTGCATGTGTTATGTGGATTGTAATAATACAGCTAGTTCCTTCACATGCAGGATTTATGTGAGACAACACATTTGTTTTCCCTTAGCTGGCCTCCTGCCAATGAGAAAATGCTTGTTGACTCAGCAAGGTGATTTATCAAACAAACCTATTTTATCACTTGTAAAGAAATCGAGCCATATAAATTATAAACCCAAGCATCAAATTTATAGGCTTGTTTAGTGCAATTAAAAAGGGCCGAGAATGTGCTAATACATGATTTACGTAAGTCCACATACATTTGTAATTGCGTATAAAAAAGGAAACAGCTTGTCTTGTTTGCTCGTTGATAATTATTAAAAATTAACTGATGCAGTGACAGAATACACTTGTCAGCAGTGGCGTAATGAGAAAATACAATTGGTCATGGCGAGATGGAGGTGCAACAGCTTCTCAATCAGGCCAAGGAGACCTCACATTTCATCCAGCACATGATCATTCAGGCCAAGCTATTCCCTTCTGGATCCTTCGGTAAATCATTAATTACCATTTCTCTCTTTCCTCTGTTCTTGGAATTAATTATAGGGTTTACTTTTATTACTTAGTTTATTTAAGTTTGTGATGTAATTAGTGTAGTTAACTGTGTTGATTATCCTCTCTCTTGTGTAATGTTAGTAGTTCTGATGTCGATTGATCTGATTTACCCGACCCGTATCGTATTTGATGTCGTGCACATGGGCCGACAAGCAGTTGTTTCACCAGCAAAATCTCATGCTCTAGTCACCTCTTAATTGGGTAAATTTTCATTCTATTTGTGTCTGGTTGCTAAGCAGTTGCTCAATTTAATTTTATCTTTTTACAAATTAGGCACTTCAGATTAATTTCGTTCTTTTCTTTAATAGTTGATCTTCGTATGCTGGTTATAACTGTGCATAGGTCACTCTTTAAATTGGATGAGCTTGCAAAGGAGATTGCTGAAATTATGTTCCAGCTGTACTGGCAATGGCAGTGATCCCAATGCCTCTCTTATTGACACAGCTTTTATTAGCCACATAGGTTTGTGACTGTTCACCTACCTTTCATTAATGGGTTTTTGTATTAGAAACCAAACATTTGGGTAATTTGTATTATGGGTCTATTTTGTGTCTTCTTTCTTTCATTCGACCCCAACAATTATTGTAGTTATCAAAAATTTCAGTTGTCAACATGTCATTTAGAAATTTTAATTCAATTTTAGATTTAGATGCAAACTGAGTAAAATAATAAAATAAGGGTAAAAGTTATCAACTATTATTGGATATGTTGATGCCCAGTATAGAGTTATAATTAATATGATAATTTTTTTTGGAAACTATTAATGCTTAGAATTTGTTGATGAACATGGACAGGTCTAGTAGAGCTAGCAGCTATAGGAGTGTCTATTGCAGTTTTTAATCAAGTGATAGAAGGTGGGATGTGAAACGGAGTTGAGAATGGAGATGGATGTGCCATAAATTATAATTAATGGACAAAAGCGAAAGTTCATTATGGAAATTTTCATACTTTTCATTTACGCGTCGGAAAATAAGCATGGTTTATATTTTTGTTAAGTTATATGTGCAAGTTAATATTAATGCCTTTTGTATTGCTTATTGCAATTTTTGTTATTTTAGTAATCGTGCTTTGTTGACTATTATATGTATGTCATTGGTTATAAAGATTTGTAGATGTTTATTCAATGTATATGTTTCATAAAAAAAAATATTATATCATTTTGTATATTGCATCTATTCTTAACAATGTTGTAAAATGCGGTTTTGTTCATGCATGCGGAAGGCCACTGCATACCGCATATGCGGTATGCGGCCGCATATGCGGAATTTCATGCGGACTTTAAACTATATGTTAATATATTTTCACTCAAAACATGCAATATATTCCAATTAAAATCATTCAAACAATAAATTTGCACATATGCAAACCAATATGCGGACATATGCGGCCCAATCGCACATATGTAGACCAATATACGGATATATGCGGCCCAATATGCGGCTGTATATGCGAAACCTCATATTTGAGACTGCATGAAAATTTTTATACGGAATTGGACTGCATACGCATATGCGGCCGCATGAACCGTATTTTACAACACTGATTCTTAACACATGAAATCATGTTTAAAGCAAATTTATGTTTGTACTGACATTTTATAATGATCTGTTAGATGATGTGCATGTTTGATTAGCTAGCTAGGGTTAGTGTATTGCAAACAGTCCGGTCCAGTCCGGTCCAATCAGGACCCGGCCAATTGACACGTCCACGGTTCCCCTTTATTATTGGAACTGCTATTTTGAAAGCAAAATTTGTAATATTTTATTATCCAATTTATTATTGACATTGTGCATTTAATGCGCACTAATAAAACAATATAAAAAAATGCAATATGAAATTTAAATGTCGATACACTAATTAAAAAATAGAAACATAACTTAAGATCATGAGCTATACAATTTAAATGCAAGTTTCTTTCATTTGAATACAACTCTAATTTATAGGAGTAAAAGTATAAAAACAAATCATATAATTTTATTTTTTTTTGAAACACTGATAGAAGCTATCAGCCGACAAATCATATAAATTTAAAAATATATATAGTTATTAAAAAAAATAGATATAACATATTTAAAAATAGATCTAACACATTAAATAAATCTAACATATTAAAATCAAAATAAAACCAAATTTAAAACTAAATCTAACATAACATATTAAAAAATAGATCTAACATATATAAAATAGATCTAACATATTATAAAAAATAGATCTAACATATATAAAAATAGATCTAACATATTAAAAATGAATTTAACATAGTAAAATAAATCTAGCATTCAATTTTGGGATCCAATTACTCTACAAAAATAAATCTAACATAAACTAAATCTAAATTACACTCCAAAATCTAAGAAAAAATAAATTTAACATAAACTAAATATAACATAAAGTAAATCTAACATTCAATCTAAATTTTAAATTACTCTACAAAATCTAACAAAATTTAATAAAAAGTAGGTGCTGAAGTGCTATCGCCAACCGCTATCTGTAATTATGTAATTATGTTTGCGTCTTTGAGGAATTAAATAAATTTACAACTAAATCTTTTTTTTGTTAACAATGAAATATAATTTTGAGAATAATAAAAATTACAAAAGTTCAATAATAATGAGAGATTGAGAATAATGAAAATTTGAGAAGGATGGGGTTGAATTTATAGAGGGTTTATTGGGAGGGGAAATTAAACTAGTAGGGTATAGGTGGTTTAGGTCTGGGTTTAGGCAGGTCCGGTTCGGTTTTACACGGTCCGGTCCAATTTTGCACAGTTCCACAGGTTAATCCGGTCCGGTTCTACACGGTTTTAGTGAAAAAATTCGATCAAAACTCTTGCTAGACCCGTTTCTAGCCAAGGTTCAGTCCGGTCCGGATTTGAGACACAATCTGGATCTGAACTATGGGTGAATGGGTGATCCGATTTGGTTCTGGACCGGGCGTTTCTTTACAATACACTAGCTAGGGTGCATGATTGAAGCCTCCTAAGAGGATCCAACGAACAGCACTTAATTTCTCAGTTAGATTATGTTTTGACTTGACTTCTGACTTGATGCTGTTAAGGTTAGGAATGGAGCTATATGGAGATTATTTATATGGCTATAAACTATAGTCAAATTATAGTCAAATTAATACACTGGTTTTCTTTTGTCTTCTCTGTAAGATATTAGTATTTTTCCGGTTATTGTGGATAGTTAATCGTAGTATTATGTGGAGTATTTTCTTAAATTTTGTTTATAATGCGGAGAATATATTGAAAAATTGTATTGAAAAAAAATTCTAGATCATTGTAGGATAGATCGAAGTATTAATTATGCATTCTTGTAATTAAAATCATTACATTCACCGAAAATAAAATTTACGGATTCATGAAAATAAAAAATTTCAATCCTCACTAGAGGAAATAAAATAATTAATCTAGCTAGATGGGACGTTAGTAGATGGATTCTCTCTCCTCTCTGATTTTTCTCGATTTTCAACGATTTTTGTTCAATTTTTCCTTTTCAAATCTTTTTTGTGATATGGACTTCATTACCAAACAATCAGCAGGTAGATAACAACAAATCCTTGGCTCTAAAAGGATTTTATAAGAGATTTGCACAGGTAGATAACATGAAATACGAAGCATTCCGTAAAGTAACTCAAATTTTGTGTTCGAATCCAGACTGCTCAATTTGCTCTAGAACGAATATTAAAGACCCCATACATCTACATCGGATTTAATTGATTCGAATTCTAATTGGACAGTCCGGATCTAAACTCAAAATTTGAGTTATTTTAGGGGATCCAGACTCCATTTTACGTGAGCGTGGTCGGCATGCTCTAGTAGGTGTTGCGTGACACAATTGGACCTGTGATTTTTATTCATGTCCACCATTCACTGAAATTCGCCAACTATGACCGCCAAAACTAAATTCTATCAAAACTACCCAAACCGGCTATTAAATTGCCGGTCCCTAGTTTTTTTTTGTTTGGAAAAAGTTATAATTTATTTATTTATTTTTATTAAAGTTTTAGAAATTTTTTATGGTTTAATACAAATTATTTAATACCTAACATAACACGTCCAGTTTTACAACAACTGCAAAATATATTTTGGTGGGCATAGTTGGCGGATTATATTGAATGGTAGGCATGAATAAAAATCACGGCAATTGGACGAGTACGGATCATCAAAATTTACTGATTAATATAAAAGGTATAATTGATAATATAAATTAAAGAAATTATATTAATTTTTTGAATGAAGATTGGAAACTAGTGAATGATATAATTAAGTCAATTAAATATACTCTAATTAATTAAATTAAATCGGGTGGAAGAGAATTGGGTGGGATGGCCGGACAAGTTGTGACACGGACTTGAGAAAAATCAAAAGGGCAAAAGGAACCAGTTAAAGGAAAAAAATATCGAAAAATAAAAAAGACCAAAATGGAGGTTTCCATTAACACTTGAAATGGAGAATGGGAATAAAGTTCTATTCGGAGGCGGAAGCTCTCCTGTTCTCATTTAATCAAACAAGTGCAGCTGTCTCACATTTAATCAGACAAGGGGAGCCCACGCCATTTAATCAGGCAAGTGGAGCCCACGCCAAGGAGCCCATCATTTCCGACTGAAGGGTCCGATGGTTCAAAAGTCTCTGTGCGCCATGTTCATTTTGTATTAATAATCTTTCTTCTTCCTCATGAAACATCTCCAAAATCAGAAAAATAAATCGGAGTGTCGGAGAATTACGATCCAACGGAAGAATCGGTGCAAACTCATAACTCAGTCTGAAATCGGTGCAAACTCGGTTCCTCTCAACACTGTTCAACCCGGTTTTACCCCTAAAACTTGCTCTCCGCGTAAATCGGCTCGGCCTGGTCTGATTCTGGTCCAAATCGGCGGATTCCAGACCGACTCGGCTGAGTTTGCCTTCTATGGCTTTTTCAACCATTACAAGCCTCGCTGGTTCTGCTATTTCGACCATTACTGAGTGGGCGGGGTCTGCTCTTGTCGGGGAATTTCTCACCATTGGTTTTTCGTACTTGCGTGACCGTGTGCTGCCAGCCAACAGCGAAGTCGAGCTAAACAGGTTACAGGAAGCTCTTCCCCAGATCAAAGCTGTCATGGGCATTGCCGAAGCTCTGAAGGTGAAGGATCCGAATACAAGTGAATGGGTCAAGCAGTTTGGGGAGGCTGTTGAAGCATCTGAAGATGTGCTTGATGAGTTGGAGTACAAAAAGCTGGAGGATATGGTGAAAACCCGAGATGAAGCGGGTGTATCCACTTCTTGTTCAAAGAAGAGAAAAGTAAGTGCTCTCAATGATGATACGCTAGAGAGGTTGAAGAAGGCTCTAACAATGTTGGACCAGGCTGCCTCCAAGACAGAGCATCTCCTCCAACTTGCCAAGAGCCTAGGTATCCATGATCTTTCTGAATCACAGCAAGAAGCCAGTAAAGTATTAAGGCCCGAAACAACTTCCTTTTTAATTGAAACAAAGGTGTTTGGCCGAGAAGTTGAGAAGGAAAAAATAATCAGTTGGCTTAAACGACCAACTGATGCTCGCCTCTCTTCTTTTGGTATTGTCGGGGTGGGTGGACATGGGAAGACCACCCTTGCGCAATTTGCATATCAAGAGATGCATGGGTCAAATCATTTTGACAAAACAATTTGGGTTTGTGTTTCTACTAACTTCAATGTTGAAGATATAACGAGAAAAATGCTCGGTGAATTAGGCAAAAGTAGTAGTGGTAAGCCATTAAATGCACTTCAGGAGGACTTGAAGAAAAAGATACATTTAAAGAAACTTCTTATCATTCTAGATGATATCTGGGATGATAAGAAAATGAGTGACTGGGAGCAATTGGTTGCTCCTTTGAGGTTTGTACAACAAGGGAGTAAGATTTTATTTACAACTAGAATGAAATCTGTAGCAGACTTGCTTGAAAGTGTGATAGGTACAGAGCATGAATCTCTAGCATTACAAGGCTTAGGAGAGCAAGAGTTGCGATTGCTCTTTCAGAACTATGTATTACGTCGGTTTAATAGTGACAATTATACCGATTTGCAAGTAATTGGAGATCAAATACTAAAAATGCTCCGAGGTAGTCCATTAGCAAAAGGTGATCGGAAGTTTATTAAATTCAAATATGGACCACCAGTATTGGAGAAGAATTTTGAAGCATGGGTCTTTATTTAACTTAGAGCAAGCGAAGGATGTTGTGGAGGTTTTGAAATTGAGTTACTATCATTTACCAATAAATTTGCAGGTATGCTTTAGATTTTGTAGCATATTTTCTCGAGATCATAAGTTTCATAAAGATGAGTTGATCCAGATGTGGATTTGTTCTGGATTTATCCCAGGCAACAATTATGTCAAGAAGAAAGTCTAAACGATATTGGAGAATATTACTTCAATCACCTTTTGAGAAAATCATTCTTTGAATTACATTCAGATAAAGGGGAAATATGGTATACTATGCATGATTTGATACATGAATTGGCCCAGAACGTTTCCTATGGGGAATGTTGTAGAATAGAGGATAATAATGAAGTTAGTACCATACCTAGCACTGTACGTCATGTGTTTGTACAGTGTCTATTGGGAACTGAAGTTGACAAGATCTCTCATCTTGAGAATTTACGTAGCTTGGTTATTTATCGTTGTTATAACCTATGTTCATTAAACAATTTAATCAAGAAACCTTTATGTTTATTAAAAATGAACATATATAGTGATACCGTTAAATTGCTGGAAGAGATAAGTTGCTTGGTACATCTTCGCTACCTATCCATTCGTCTAAATTGGAGGAGTCAACCATTTCGGTACTCGTTCCTTGGTTCAATTTACAAACTTTACCATTTGCAAGTGCTAGAGTTTTCAACAGAGAGTAAAAATACATCCCATTCGAGAATTGAAACAACTAGAATAACTTGATCTACTTAGTTTACGTTACATGAGGCTTCCCAATAACACAATAGAACCAATTTGTGCAATCCACAAGTTGACATCCTTTCAAGAGTTAACCTTTTTTATTGGAAAAGAGATTGGTTATCGTATAAATGAATTGCGCACACTAAACAATCTTCGACACCTTTCCATTGAAAACATTGAGAATATAGGGCATCATACTGAAGCTAAGAGTGCCAACCTATTAGGGAAGAATAATCTCATGTCGCTCTCCTTGAAATGGACAATAGAGAGCAATCCTATTCACCCTGAGAAAATCATTGATCGCCTCCGACCCCCTCCAAGTCCCATGGAATTGACAATTGAGAATTATAATGGCCAAAGATGTCCTGATTGGATGGAGGATTCACCGTCTTTAAACCTATCATCTCTGAAATTACTTAATTGTCCTCTTTGGAAAAACCAATTATTTTATGGGAATATGCCATATTTGAAAATCCTTGATATACATGATTGTCAAAATATGGTCAAGTTACCTAATATGCCACTTTCTCTAATTGAATTTCGAATTAGTAATGTGGGCTTGACTTCACTTCCAGCTTTCTACCAAAATTCTGATAATAACACTTCCGCACTAAGAGCAGTGAAGATAAAAAGATGCCCCAACTTAATATCTTTGCATGGATTTTTGCAGCAAGACAATCTAGATTTTCCAGCTATTGAGAAATTAACCATCACAAGTTGTGAGAGATTGGTACACATGCCAACTCATGGGTTTGGGAAGTTAACGTCCTTGAAATACTTCAAATTGAATATTATGGATTGTCCAAACCTAATCAAATTTCCCACTTTGCTGCCACTTTCTTTAACTGAATTTCGCATTAAATGCGTGGGATTGAGTGCTCTTCCGGAATATTATCAAAGTCCTGACTGTAGCAGTGGCCCATCAACTTCGTCGCTAAAAATAGTGCAGATATTTAACTGCCAGAACTTAAGATCTTTGAACGGATTAATGCAGGAAGACAACATAGATTTTGAGTCTATCGAGAAGATAGTAGTCAAAAGTTGTGAGAATCTCATACATCTACCAATGGGTGCATTTGGGAAATTTGTATCACTACAGAATTTAAAAATAAGTGGTTGCCCAATGCTAATGGCAGTTGATAAACAGAGCACCCTCCTTCCTATGGCACTCAAAGACCTTTTAATAAATAACTGCGGTAAAGTTGATGAGCCACTGCTGGAATCAGCATCAAGTCTTCCTACTCTCACTTCTCTTTGGATTATTAATTGTGCAAATATTTCTCGTTTTCCCTCCTCAGAAAATGCATTTAGATCTCTCAACAAGCACATGGTGCCAACCGAGGAAAATCACTGTTTTTTACTAACTTTTACATTTTTTAGAAGTTTTTACTATTTTTTTTATGGGTAGAAAATCACTGTTTTTGAATGGTCTATAATTTTCAAATCAAATGATTTTCTATTCATCTAAAATATAGTAATTTTTTTTTAAATGTAAACTTTAGTTTACGAGTACATATTCATATAGGTTTGGTACTCCAGGCAGAGCCTTATGCTTCTAGGTTTCAATACTGACTTTATGCTATGTGATTTTCTACAAAAATCAGGAATCACCTGTACATCTTTCTCTAGTGATAGTTTATCTTGGGGGCAATGATTCGGGTAAGCCGCATCTCTTCGCCCTGTAACTGCATGTGCCTCTGTCTTAGTAGAAGGACAACATGGGACAAATTGGGATTTTCATCAGGGTACTTCTCACTTGCTTAGTTATAAGAGGTGGAGACCGTTGTTCTGCTTTTGAACTAGGTGTTTTTTATCTGTTATTTGTTGCAGTATC
This sequence comes from Carex scoparia, assembly GCA_024447655.1. Lineage (NCBI taxonomy): Eukaryota > Viridiplantae > Streptophyta > Magnoliopsida > Poales > Cyperaceae > Carex > Carex scoparia. The sequence continues at coordinate 11,213,002 of JAJHPE010000004.1, read as the reverse complement.
TTGGTTATTGTATTGGTATTAGTTGGAAACTTGAAATACAGACATGCTGGTTATTATTTCAATCATGATTTGTGGTTTGAAGAATTTTACATTGAATATTGATTCAATAGTTGACTTAGTGGATTTCATAATTAGTAAATTCTATTATTAGCATAGAGTCTGTAGTCATGTGATAGCATTTTCTGCATAATGCACAGCATGGACAGTGTCAGAAGAGTAGATGTTATATTTAGATTAAACTGTATTTTTAGAAAGAAGGGTGTGGTTATTGTTAGGTATAAATTAGTACCTAAAGTAGGTATAAACTTCTGTAATTTTGTTGTAAGAGAAAATACAATCGAGCATTTTGAAAAATCATTATTTTGTTTATCAGTAGTTTTCTATTGACCAGCAATTTTCTGTTTACCAGTATTTTCTATCAATAGTTTCTCTATACCAGTTTGTACTAGCAAAGGCTGCAGCATACAACCAAGTTTCCAACATTTTAGCCCAAACTGAGACTTGACCGTATTTCCAAATTTAGGAATTGCATATAGTAAAATTAGAATAAATTACAGCTTTTTGAGTGCTTTTTTTTATCTGATGCATAAGAATGTCCACAGAAGAAACACTATTTTTCTGTTTACATCAATTTGCATGCGTTATGTGGATTGTTATAATACAGCTAGTTCCTTCACATGCAGGGTTTATGTGAGACAACACATTTATTTTCCTTTAGAGGGCCTCCTGCCAATGAGAAAATGCTTGTTGACTCAGCAAGGTGATTTATCAAACAAACTTATTTTCTTTCACCCTTTGAGTTTATTTCTTATATATCACCAAATATTGCGAAGCTATTTAATTGATTTTTTCTTCCTGAATTAGGACATATGAAGGATGTAGAGTATACTCTTAATATTTGTGCAGAAATCGAGCCATATAAATTATAAACCCAAGCATCAAATTTAATTGCTTGTTTAGTGCAATTTAAAAGGGCCGAGAATGCGCTAATACATGCTTTACGTAAGTCCACATACATTTGTATTTTTGTATATAAAAGGAAACAACTTGTCTTGTTTGCTTGTTGACAATTATTAAAAATTAACTAAAGCAGAGACAGAATACACTTGTCAGTACGTAGTGGCGTAGTGAGAAAATACAATTGGTCATAGCGGAGCTTGAGGTGCAACAGCTTCCCAATCAGGCCAAGGAGGCCTCGCATTTCATCCAGCTCATGATTGTTCAAGCCAAGCGATTCCCTTCTGGATCCTTCGGTAAATAATTAATTACCATTTCTGTCTTTCTTCTGTTCTTGAAATTAATTATAGGTTTTACTTTTACTACTAAGTTTATTTAAGTTTGTGATGTAATAAGTGTAGTTAACTGTGTGGATTATCCTCTGTCTTGTGTAATGTTAGTTGTTCTGATGTCGATTGATCTGATTTGAGAATTGAATTAATTGAACTGGCATCTTCTTTGAGCAGTATTTTTGATAAGAGGTTCCATGGAAATAAGTCATCTTGCTCTTTCCTAGGGGTTTCAATGGTACAATTTTATCCATTTACCCGACCCGTATCGTATTCGCATTAAAATCTCATGTTCTAATCACCTCTTAATTGGCTTAATTTTCATTCTATTTGCGTCAGCTGGCTGCTAAGAAGTTGCTCGATTTAATTTTATCTCTTTAGAAATTAGGCACTTCAGATTAATTTCGTTCCTTTTCTTTAATATATAGTTGATCTTCGTATGCTGGTTTTAACTATGCATAGGTCACTCTTTAAATTGGATGAGCTTGGAAAGGAGATTGCTGAAATTATGTTCCAGCTACACTGGCATTGGCAGTGATCCCATTGCCTCTTTTGTTGACAGGTTTTATTAGCCACATATAGGTTTGTAACTGTTCACCTACCTTTGGTTAATGGGTCTTTGTATTAGAGACCAAACATTTCGGTAATTTGTTTCATGGGTACTCTATTTTGTGTCTCTTTTTTTTTTCATTCGACCCCAACAATTATTGTAGTTGTCAAAAATTTCAGTTGTCATCATGTCATTTAGAATTTTTCTATTTTAGATCTAGTTGCAAACTGAGGAAAATAATAAAGAAGGGTAAAAGTTATCAACTATTAATGGATATGTTGAAGCATAGAATAGAGTTATCATTAATATGATATTTTTTTTTTGGGAAATATTAATGTTTAGAATTTCTTGATAAACATGGACAGGTCTAGTAGAGCTAGCAGCTATAGGAGTGTCTATTGCAGTTTTTAGTCAAGTGACAGAAGGTGAGATGTGAAACGGAGTTGAGATGGATGTGCCATAAATTATAATTAATGGACAAAAGCGAAAGCTTCATTATGGAAATTCTCATACTTTTCATTTACGCGAAGGAAAATAAGCATGGTTTATATTTTTGTTAAGTGATGTGCAAGTTAAGATGAATGCCTTTTGTATTGCTTATTGCAATTTTTGTTATTTTAGTAATCGTGCTTTGTTGACCATTATATGTATGTCATTGATTATAAAGATTTGTAGATGTTTATTCAAAGTATATGTTTCATAAAAAAAATATACTATATCATTTTGTATATTACATCTATTTAACGAAAATTTATGTTTGTACTGACATCTTATAATGATCTGCTAGATGATGTGCATGTTCGATAAGCTAGCTAGGGTTAGTGTATTGTAAACGGTCTGGTCAGGACCTGGCCGGTCCACAGTTCCCATTTATTATTGGAACCTCTATTTTGAAAGTAAAATTTGTAATATTTTATTGTCCAATTTATTATTGACACTGTGCATTTAATGCACACTAATAAAACAATATAAAAAAAATGCAATATGAAATTTAAATGTAGATACACTAATTAAAAAATGGAAACATGACTTAAGATGATGAACTATACAATTTAAATGCAAGTTTCTTTTATTTGAATACAACCCTAATTTATAGGAGTAGAAGTATAAAAACAAATCATATAAATTTAAAATTATATATAGTAATTATAAAATAGATGTAACATATTTAAAAATAGATCTAACCCATTAAAAAATAAATCCAACATATTAAAATCAAAATAAATCCAAATTTAAAACTAAATCTAACATAACATATTAAAAAATTGATCTAACATAAAAAAAAAAAAATAGATCATACATATTAAAAATGAATCTAACATATGTAAGATAAAATAAATCTAACATTCAATTTTGGTGTCCAAGTACTCTACAAAAATAAATCAAACATTCATTTAAATTTTAATTAAATTACACTATAAAAATAAATCTAACATAAACTAAATCTAAATTACTCTACAATTAAAATCTAAGAAAAAATAAATTTAACATAAACTAAATATAACATAAAATAAATCTAACATTCAATTTAAATTTTAAAATACTCTAAAAATGTAACAAAATTTAATCTAAGATAAACCAAATCTAACCTTCAAATTTTGCGGGAGGTGCCAAGTGATATTGCCAACCGCTATCTGTAATTTTGTTTGTGTCTTTGAGGAATGAAATAAATTTGCAACTAATTTTTTTTTTAACAATGAAATATAATTTTGAGAATAATGAAAATAATAAAAGTATGATAATAATGAGATATTGAGAATAATGTAAATTTGATGTGAAAATTTGAGAAGGATAGGGTTGAATTTATAGAGGTTTTTTTGGGACGGGGAAACTAGCTGTTATTTTTCAAATTTTGAATTTTGAATTTTGAAATTATAATAAAAAAAAATTCTGGGGTGGGTCCGGGTTTAGGCGGGTCTAGGTGGGTCCGAGTCCGGGTCTAGACGGGTTGGTCCTGGTTTAGGCTAGTCCGGTCCAGGTATAGGCGGGTTGGTCCGGTATAGGCAGTTTAGGTCTGGATTTAGGCGGGTCCGGTTCCGTTATACACGGTCTAGTCCGGATTTGGTCCGGTCCAATTCTACACAGTTCCACATCATTGTAGAACAGATCGAAGTATTAATTATGCATTCCTGTAAAATAATTACATTCACCGAAAACAAAAAAAAGTTTAATCCTTACAAGAGGAAATAAATTAATTAATCTAACTAGATGGGGTGTTAGTAGATGGATTCTCTCTCCTCTCTGAATTTTTCCCGATTTTCTACGATTTTTGTTCAATTTTTCCTTTCGAATTTTTTTTGTGATATGGACTTCATTACCAAACAATCAGCAGGTAGATAACAATAAGTTCTTGGCTCTAAAAGGATTTATAAGATATTTGCACAGGTAGATAACATGAAATACGAAGCATTCCGTAAAGTAACTCAAACTTTGAGTTTGAATCCAGACCACCCGATTTGCTCTAGAACGAATATTAAAGACCACTTACATTTACATCGCATTTAATTGATTCGAATTCTAATAGGACAGTCCGGATTTAAACTCAAAATTTGAGTTACTTTACGAGATCCGGACTACTTTTTACATGAGCGTGGTTGGCATAGCAGGCGTTGCGGGGGACAATCAGATGAGTACGGATTATCAAAATTTACGGATTAATAGAAAAAGTATAATTGATAGTATAAATTAAAGAAATTATATTAATTTTTTGAATAAAGATTGGGAACGAGTGAATGATATAATTAAGTCAATTAAATATAGTCTAATTAATTAAATTAAATCGGGTGGAAGAGAATTAGGTGGGATGGTCGGACAACTTGTGTAACGGACTTGAGATTGATATGCCATAAATTCGAGTCACATTTTTCAACGGAGGAAAATATTTATGGTCTATATTTTGCCAACAACTGTTTAAGTAATTTATAACTAATATGATCTGCACTAATAATTTAGAGCTTATTCGGATGTCTCCATTTCTATGAGAATCAATTAATGGGTGAAATTTGAGGCTAACAGATATAAATGAATACATACACTGAAAGAAATTAAATATTATGCATATCTGAAAATTTTTATTATGTAAAAAAATATACGTATGAAATTAGAAACTATAAAGTAGATAATTTTGAGGTCTTTCATGAAAATATTAGAAGACCTTTCAACTCCCTCTCGTCAACTGTGATAGGTCTGGTCAATTACCCAATTGCAGGACCATTAATTTATTTCTAACAATTACCCAATTTTGAGGTCTCTTTAGAAAGCAGGTGGGAAGGAAAGGAGTGCTGATGATGACTGGTTCGATTATTATCTACCAACCACATTCAATATATCTAGCAATCTCTTTTTCCTTTTCTGCAACCTCTATTTCTGACTCTGCCACTCTCTCTCTCATCTATCCATCTCTTCTCTTTTGCAATCTCTGTTTCCGACTATCTCTCTCTCTCTCTGATCTATGATCTCTTGCTCTCTCCAAAATCACTAATTCTCATCTCTCTTGCTTATTTACAAACCAATCTCTGCCTTCTGCTATTTTCATTCTCAATCTGTTCTCTCACTCACCAATTTGGTGCAGCCTCTGTAATTCACCTGCCGGGATTGTAACTCTATTATTCTACAATAATGCAGAAGCTTTGAGATTTTGAAGTCAAGCTCTAGACTGGTACGTTCTATTCACCTTTTACCCAACTAAATTCAATCGCCACCTATCTCTGTTACTGCATTCAATCTCTCATCTCTTCTCTTCTGCAGCTCTGTTTCCAACTCTCTCTGATCTCTTGCTGTAGGGTACACATCCAAATCTCTGTTTCTCATCTCAGCCCTCTGCTCGATCTGTTGCCATCGATATCTCTTTCCAAAATATCTATTTCTTATCTCTTGTTATTTATCATTCCCGAGCAACACTAGCAAGGAAAAAACAAAAATATCAAATTAAAAAACCAGGGCAGAGGAAGCTGCCACAGTAGAAGAAAGAAGAAACTTAAAAATGGTTATTTTAACCATTGCTGGGTGGGCGGGGTCTGCTGTTGTTAAAGAAGTTATCAGCGTGGGTTTTTCGTACGTACGTGACCATGTGCTGCCAGCCGACACCAAAGCCGAGCTAAAGAGGCTAGAGGCAGCTCTTCCCAAGATCACAACTGTCATGGGCATTGCCGAAGCACTGAGGATGAAGGACCCAAGTGCTCGCCAATGGGTCAAGCAGTTTAGGCAGGCTGTTGAAGCATCTGAAGATGTGCTTGATGAGTTGGAGTACAAAAAACTGGAGGATATGGTGAAAGGCCAAGATGAGGTTGGCGGATCTACATCTAGTTCAAAGGAGCAGTTGAAGAAGGCTGTAAAAATATTGGAGTACAAAAAAAAACTGGAGGATATGGTGAAAGGCCGAGATAAGGTTGGCAGATCCGCATCTAGTTCAAAGGAAAGATTGAAAAGGTTGAAGGCAGCCGTAAAAATGTTGGATGAGGCTGCTAAAGGTGTGGAGAATGTCCTTCAAGTTGCCACTTTGCTAGGTATTCATAATCTTTCTGAATCACAGCAAGAATCCGGTAAAGATTCAAGTCGCGAAACTAGTTCTTTTTTAACTGAAACAAAGGTGTTTGGCCGAGAAGTTGAGAAGGAAAAAATAATTGGTTGGCTTAAACAACCAACTGATGCTCGCCTCTCTTCTTTTGGTATTGTCGGGGTGGGTGGACTTGGGAAGACCACCCTTGCGCAATTTGTATATCAAGAGATGCATGGGTCAAATTATTTCGACAAAATAATTTGGATTTGTGTTTCTACTAACTTCAGTGTTAAAGATACAACGAGAAAGATGCTTGGTGAATTAGGCGAAAGTAGTTTTAGTGCTAAACCATTAAATGCACTTCAGGAGACCTTGAAGGAAAAGATACATTTAAAGAAACTTCTTATCATTCTAGATGATCTCTGGGATGATGAGAAAATGAGGGACTGGGAACAATTGGTTGCTCCTTTGAGGTTTGTACAACAAGGCAGTAAGATTTTATTTACAACTAGAATGAAATCAGTGGGAGAATTGCTTGAAAGTGTGATAGGTACAGAGCATGAATCTCTAGCATTACAAGGCTTAGGAGAGGAAGATTTGCGATTGCTCTTTCAGAACTATGCATTCCGTCGGTTTAACAGTGACAATCATACGGATTTGCAAGCAATTGGAGATCAAATACTAAAAATGCTCCGAGGTAGTCCATTAGCAGCAAAGGTGATCGGAAGTTTATTAAATTCAAATATGTACCACCAGTATTGGAGAAGAATTTTGAAGCATGGGTCTTTATTTAACTTAGAGCAAGAGAAGGATGTTGTGGAGGTTTTGAAATTGAGCTACTACCATTTACCAGCAAATTTGCAGGTATGGTTTAGATTTTGTAGCATATTTCCTCAAGATCATAAGTTTGATAAAGATGAGTTGATCCAAATGTGGATTTGTTCTGGATTTATTCAGCAACAATTATGTCAAGAAGAAAGTCCAGAAAATATTGGAGAAAATTACTTCAATCACCTTTTGGGAAAATCATTCTTTGAATTACATTCAAAGAAAGGGAAAACATGGTACACTATGCATGATTTGATACATGAATTGGCCCAGAACGTTTCCTATGGGGAATGTTGTAGAATAGAGGATAATAATGATGGTAGTACCATACCTAGCACTGTACGTCATGTGTTTGTACGGTGTTGTCATGCAACTGACAGGGTCTCTCATCTAGAGAATTTACGTAGCTTGGTTATTGATGATTGTTCTGACATGAGTTCATTAAACAATTTAATGAAGAAACCTTTGCGTTTATTAAAAGTAAAGGTATTTTGTCGTACCGGAGTTGCATTGCCGAAAGAGATAAGTTGCTTGGTACATCTTCGCTACCTATCCATTGGTCCAGTTTTCAAGGAGCAACCATTTCAGTTCTCGTTCCTTGGTTCAATTTACAAACTTTACCATTTGCAACTGCTAGAGTTTTCAACAAATAGTAAAAATACATCCCATCCGAGAATTGAAACAACCGGAATAACTAATCTACTTAGGTTACGTTATATGAGGCTTCCCAATAATATAATAGAAACAATTTGTGGACTCCACAAGATGACATCCCTTCAAGAGTTAACCTTTCGTATTGGAAAAGAAATTGGTTATTGTATAGATGAATTGCGCACACTAAACAATCTTCGACACCTTTCCATTGAAAACATTGAGAATATAGGGGATCATACTGAAGCAAAGAGTGCCAATCTATTAGGGAAGAATGATCTCATGTCGCTCTCTTTGAAATGGACAAAAGAGAGCAATCCTATTCACCCTGAGAAAATCATTGATCACCTCCGACCCCCTCCAAGTCTCATGGAATTGACAATTGAGAATTATAATGGCCAAAGATGTCCTAATTGGATGGAGGATTCACCGTCTTTAAACCTATCATCCCTCAAATTACTTAATTGTCCTCTTTGGGAAAACCAATTATTTTATGGGAATATACCATATTTAAAAATTCTTGATATACATGATTGTCAAAATCTGAACAAGTTACCTGATATGCCACTTTCTCTAATTGAATTTCGAATTTTTAATTCGGGATTGACTTCACTTCCGGCTTTGTACAAAAATTATGATAATAATACTTCTGCACTAAGAGTAGTGGAGATAGAAAGGTGCCCCAAAATATCCTTGCATGGATTTCTACAGCAAGACAACCTAGATTTTCCAGCTATTGAGAAATTAACCATCAAAGGTTGTGAGAGATTGGTACACCTGCCAACTCATGGGTTTGGGATGTTAACATCCTTGAATATTGTGGATTGTCCAAACCTAACCAAATTTCCCACTTTGCTGCCACTTTCTCTAACTAAATTCCGCATCAATTGTGTGGGATTGAGTGCTCTTCCAGAATATTATCAAAGTCCTGACTCTAGCAGTTGCCCATCAATATCGTCACTAAAAATAGTGGAGATACAAAACTGCCAATACTTGAGATCTTTGAACGGATTCCTGCAGGAAGAGAACATAGATTTTCAGTCTATCGAGAAGATAGAAGTCAAAAGATGCGAGAATCTAGTACATCTACCAATGGGTGCATTTGGGAAATTTGTATTGCTCCAGAAATTAACAATATCGGATTGCCCAATGCTAATGGCAGTTGAAAAACAGAGCACCCTGCTTCCCATGGCACTCAGATATCTTTCAATAGAGAACTGCGGTAAAGTTGATGAGCCACTTCTGGAATCAGCATCAAGCCTTCCTACCCTCACTAATCTTTGTATTTCGGATTGTAAAAATATTTCTTGTATTCCTTCCTCAGAAAATGCATTCAGATCTCTCAATGACCTACATATATCAGGATGCAATAAGCTCGTTGAACATTCCTCTAGGGAGCAAGCACATGGTGCCGACCGAGGAAGTTGCTTGGCTTCTTTAAAGATCAAGGAGCTTTACATTGATAACCTCTCTCTCCTTCTCATCGAACCCCTAAGAAGCCTAAGCTTTGGTAGCAGCCTAATTGTTTCTAATTGTTCATGGATGGAGGCTTTGCTGGAGCAATGGCTTTTGCAAAACAGAGGTACCCTCAAGAATTTGAGTCTCTGGGATGTGAGAAATCTCAATACATTGCCTGCTACAATGGTGAGGCTCACTGTGCTTGAATGGCTAGCAATCTCAAGAGGGGCAGATTTGCTGGAGGAGCTTCCGGAGTTACCTGCTTCTCTAAGAGATATATATATCTGGAATGCAAGCTCTCTGAAGTCATTGCCTGCTACAATGGCGAGACTCACTACCCTAGAAACTCTAAAAATTACAAAAGCTGATTTGCTTGAGGAACTCCCAGAGTTACCTGCTTCTCTGGAAGATAAGTATATTGAAGGTTGTGGTGGCCGATTACTCTGACTAATGTTGAAAAAACAAAACCATCTAGAAATCAAGAAAGTGGATTTGCTGGAGGAGCTCCTGGTGGCAGGTGGCAGGTGGCTTTTCTGAAATACTCTGCTTTCATAATAGAAATAAATCAGATACATGCAGGTGGCAGGATAATGCTTTATCAATAAGGTACTCTTTATCCAAATTTATTGAATAAATTAAAGGCTCTAGCAATAGATTTTTGACTCTTCTATCAATAAATTAATAAGATACTTTAATCAATAAGATATTATTATTTGTGACTCTTCTTGTTTCAATCTTCAAAAACTTGAAAAACTGTTGACTCATTCCTGCACAGACAAGGCCCACAACATAACAGTGCCAACTCATTCCTATGCACTACAAATAACTACTACCATACCTTCCTTGCAGGTATATATCTCACTCTGTTTCCATGCTATCTGTTTTACCTTTCTTTTTTTAAATTTGAGGGCAGTTAATGAATGCTAGACTCGTTTGCCTAAATTCTGCCTATGGGCTTTTCCTCAAAAAAAAAAAAAGTTTGCCTAAATTCCCTAAAGCGAATCTTTCCTTTGTCTTTTTTTTTTTTTTTTTTTTAGGGGTGCTGGTACCCATTTTGGTTTTCATACCAGTAGTGTATCTTTGCCTTTAATTGGTACCATTTGAGGAAGATTTTTTTTCTGTTCTCTGAGTGATCTGTTTTCTTTACTTGGATAGGAAAGTATATATGTTGTCCCAATTTGAAAGTATGTTGTCCTGAATTGTATACAAGTAATGACCAGTTGAAACAGTCCTCGGACTGCAGCTGGAAATGCAAAATTAAAACAGAGGGGCTGCAGCGCAATTTTACCAATTCAAAGGAAAAAAGTCCAAAATTGGCACAGAGGGGCTGCAGCAGAATTTTAATCCAGCTGAGGAGATCAATGAGGTTAGACTATAAAATGAAGAAAAAAAAAAAGTTTTGGCATGAGATTTCGACATAATACTGGTTATGTGAAATTGTTATTAATGTGCAAATTCAATTGTTTACACAAAAAACAGAACACGTTGAGAAAAAATGTGAAAGTTGGATCTATATACACATTGAAAATGCTTGTGAAAGATATTTTTGGAATTTTAATGGGTAAGCTAGCTTGCAAACTTTTTGTTGATGATTGAATAGTAACAACAATAATGACCCAATCCTCATTGACAATTTTATCCCTAAAATAAAAAAAAGACATGATTTTTGCTACATGGCAATCTATTGAATGAAAAAGCCATGATTATAGATAGAATCTAGCATTCATTAACTTGTTTCATTTTCTGATTAATATTCTGATTAGAGGTTAGGAAAGCAATGGTGGGAATGCAAGGCGATTTTGTACTGGAATCATGATTCACTGGTACAGCCTTCTCTAGCAGAAGTTTATTTTGGTGGCAATGATTCGTGGAAACCACATCCCTATGGCCTGAGTCTGTATGTGCCTCCATCGGAGTACATGGACAACATGTGACAACATGTGACAAATCAGGTTAAATTTGAACCCTATTGCAGTTCCAAATTGCATACTGAAGAGGTTAAATCTGGTGAGCCCAATTTTGGTTACAATATATATCAATATTTAATAGCACTGGCACTGGTGTATGCTTCTAATGCCGTTTACCGCATCCAGACCTTATATAAAGAATATAAAATTCAAGCTCAACTGGTTGATAGTTAATTAATTTAGAGCTCTATTATTATATTAAAGAAAATTAATTATCAACCATTTGAGCTTTCATTAAACACCTTAAAATTGTAAATTGAAGGCTTCACTAGTTTCTATTAATGCTCCTCAATTCCAATCATCCAGACATCCACCGTCTTGTTGAGAAATAAGTAAACAAAAAGAATACAAGGCATCCTTGATTTTATCTGATTTGGTACCCCTCTTTTTTAACTCTACAATCACTTGCCTTCTTCCTAACTGATTACATTGCATACATAGATGACACGTGTAACTATACGGTCTATCCGGTATCGGCAACACCGAGATCAGGTTTACCATCATCTGTCCCAGTGCCAAATACGGGCCCACCGAATCCGGCCGCCGCTTTGATCTTATCCTCCAACTTGTTGACCAGCACCCCCGGCTCGTTCTTGTCAGACCGTATGGCAATCTTCGGTGGGTCTTCTGTGGCTGAACCCGGTGCAATGTGGTAGGTAGTGGCGGTGAAAGACCCCTTGGGTAATGCTCCTTGTGCACCTGACATTGATTTTTTTTTTAACTGCAAACTGATACTAACAGAAAATAGAAGTAGCAAGTACTGAAACCTGAACTGAACTAGGGTGAGAAATGGGGAAAAGATTTATTTTAAGAAGCTACTAGCTAAGGGTTGAATTTGGGGGCAACCGAACATGTAGCAGAGTTAATTAACATATGTCCGGAAGATTTATATGAAGAAGCTTCTTGGGTTAGTCCCTAATATGAATTTGCGATTGACATTTGATATTTGTCCCTAATATGAGGATGATTTATATGAATTTCCTATTGACATTTTAGATACTTCTTGGGTTAGTACCTAAAAGAAATTTGTTCCAGAAATTATAATAGATTGTCACGTATGATATTTAAGGATGGCTAAATTTGGAAACGTACATTCATTTAAACTTTGGTACTCGTGTTCCTTAATATCTTGGTCAATATTTCTGTTTTCTTTTACTATTGGTTCCTACGGTTTCTTGCCATGTGCAATTTTTTAAATTCAAATTTTATTTATTGCTATTGACGAGATCAATTTCTCTTTTACAGATTTAGACTGAAGTAGTTCCTCAGGAAGTGGTTCAGATGACAAAGTCTCAACACTGCATGAAAACAGGGTACATTTTTTTTAATGTGATTGTATCTGTTAGGGCTACTAAGCATCTACTCAATGATAAAACTTTTACTGGTATATTATCTGATGGACATTTTTTCACACTTCATTCTGCAGGAAAAAGCTTCTGGGCCTTCTTCGGATCGTGAAAAAAGTAACATAACTTTCACCGTTTTACAGCTTACCACTACAGACTGGAAACATAAAATTTCTCCGGGACTGTCTTTTCTCGTGACCATTGGCTAAGAAACCAAAAAAATTAAAACAAGGGAAATACCAATGACCAACTTTTTTGTTGTACCAGTAATAACTCAGTACTGTATTGTGCATTTTAGTTAGTCTCTTCTTAACAGGTCTAAAATCTAAATTTCTCTTGCCTTTGATAATGCAATGAGATGAGATAATAAAATTATTTACCTAATAACTATTGTATTCTTGTTATGCATACAGAATCTTGTAATGGTTCGAAACAACGGATGACCTCTCAAACTTTGCCAATAACATGGATGCTCAAATAGATGGTAAGTTTCCTCAAAAGAAAGAAAAAAAAAAATGAAAGTCAGCCTTCCTATGTGATATAAATCTGAGAGGATACTAAGTGTTATCATATCCTGCATGAAATAATATAGGGGACAGTGATTCTGCCAAAAAGCCAGAACCTGACTCAGTGTCCTAGAAAGTCTACAAATTTCAAAAGCTGATTTGCTGGAGGAGTTACCTACTTCTCTGAAGTCATTTCCTACTTTCAAAAGCTCCCGGAATTACCTGCTTCTCTGAAATATAATGGAATTGAAGGCTGTGGTAGCAGGTGGTGGCTGATTGTGGTGGCCGATTGCTCTCAATATAAGAATGCTCTGCTTTCATAACAGATCCCCAACTCTGGGAGTTAGCTGCTTCTCTGAAACGCAGGTGGATCTGTTATGAAAGAAGAAATAAATCACATACATGCCGTTGGTGACTTATTGAAATGCTATGCTTTCATAACAGAAATAAATCACATACATGCCGTTGGTACTTTCTTTTCAAATTTATGAAATCAATTAAAGGCTCTTATATTAGATTTGGTTCTTTTTTTTATCAGTAACAATATTTCTATTTGTGACTCTTCTCTTTTAAAACTTCAAAAAAATTGTAGGGTTTTTCAACTCGACAGTTGCATGTGTTATAGTCTACAGGAATGGAGGATTATAAAACACACTAAAGCTCCATGAGATTAAGCACTAGGAAAAAGATTAAACACTTGTATGCCATATATGCAGGTATATATATCTCTGCATGTAGTACGGATCAATCCGCTCTATGCATGGTACCAAAGCCTCTCACTCAAAAGTAAGAGTGAGGTTATGGTACTATGCATAGCGCGGATTGGTCCGTACTATGGATCGTTATTTTTGTTTTCAAAATCCTAACGGTTGATCTGAACCATTCAACATGGTCTCCATATGAATATGTACTTGTAAACTAAATTTTGTATTTTTTTACAAGTATTTTGCTATTTTTTTAGATGGGTAGAAAATCACTGTTTTTGAATGGTCTAGAATTTTCAGATCAACTAATTTTTTCCATCTAAAATATAGTGAATTTTATTTTAAAATGTAAACTTTACTTTACGAGTACATATTCATATAGGTTTGATACTCTAGGCAGAACCTTATGCTTCTAGGTTTCAATGCTGACTTTATGCTATGTGATTTTCTACAAAAATCAGGAATCACTGGTGCATCCCTTCGCCCTGTAACTGCATGTGCCTCTGTCTTTGTACAAGGACAACATGCAATGAATTGGGCTTTTCATCAGGGTACTTCTCACTTGATTTTTCTTTTCTAAATCTTCATTTCTTTTGAAGCAAATTTTTTGTTTAGTTGTAAGAGGTAGAGACCAGCATTCTGCTTTTCATCTAGGTGTTTGTTTTCTGTCATTTGTTGCAGTATCTTGGTTATTGTACCAGCCAGGGGCTGGTATAGGTATTAGTTGAAAACTTGAAATAAAGCCATGCTGGTTATTATTTCAATCATGATTTGTGGTTTGCAGAATTTTACGTTAAATATTGATTCAATAGTTGACTTAGTGGATTTCATAATTAGTAAATTCTATTATTAGCATAGAGTCTACAGAAGAAACAATATTTTTCAGTTTACATCAATTTGCATGCGTTATGTGGATTGTAATAATACAGCTAGTTCCTTCACATGCAGAGTTTATGTGAGACAACACATTTGTTTTCCCTTAGCTGGCCTCTGCCAATGAGAAAATGCTTGTTGACTCAGCAAGGTGATTTATCAAACAAACCTATTTTCTTTCACCCTTTGAGTTTATTTCTTATATCACCAAATATGGGTGAAGATATTTAATTGATTTTTTCTTGCTGAATTAGGACATATGAAGGATGTAGAGTATACTCTTAACATTTGTATAGAAATCGAGCCATAGAAACTATAAGGGCCGAGAATGCGCTGGTACATGCTTTACGTAAGTCCACATACATTTGTAATTGTGTATAAAAAAGGAAACAGCTTGTCTTGTTTGCGTGTTGATAATTATTAAAAATTAACTGATGCAGAGACATAATACACTTGTCAGCTGTGGCGTAGTGAGAAAATACAATTGGTCATGGCGGAGGTGGAGGTGCAACAGCTTCTCAATCAGGCCAAGGAGGCCCCTCGCATTTCATCCAGTACATGATTGTTCAAGCCAAGCGATTTCCCTCTGGATGCTTCGATAAATAATTAATTACCATTTCTCTTTTTCTTCTGTTCTTGAAATTAATTATAGGGTTTACTTTTACTACTTAGTTTATTTAAGTTTGTGATGTAATTAGTGTAGTTAACTGTGTTGATTATCCTCTCTCTTGTGTAATGTTAGTAGTTTTGATGTCGATTGATCTGGTTGGACAATGGAATTAATTGTAATGGCATCTTCTTTGAGCAGTATTTTGGATATGTTGATGCCCAGTATAGAGTTATAATTAATATGATATTTTGTTTGGAAAATATTAATGCTTAGAATTTCTTGATGAACATTATTTTCTGAATTGTGAAATTGTACAAGTCAGAAGAGTTAATAGAAAGCAGAGGCTATCAGGCTGAGCAGCTCCGCTTGGCTGGGTATCAAAAAAGCAGGCCATACCATCTCAACTGTGCTGGATCCTTATATGTGATAATAACTAATGGGCCTCGACCCGATTTTGGGCCGATACCTCATTTGTTAAATCAGGTGCTCCATCTTCTCTCTATTCTCTCCTTTCGTCCTCTAAAAATTCTTCAAATTTAAATCTCAACAATCCAATCCAATCCAATCCATTCTATTCCTCTAACTAGTCTTTCTTTGTCTTACTTGTTGCCAGATCCAAAATTTCTGACAGCTTCTATCTCTTTACACAGATAATTAACCAATTCCTAATCACATCTATGAAAAACCATTTCATTAATTATTAACTCACCTAATTAATTACTTAATTAATTATGTCAACATATCATATCATCATTCATAAATTTGTTTCTCGACCACTTGAATCTCGGCGATTGTACAATCAACGGAAGTCTTCATTCCTTCTCAGATGATACATTTTCTCATGTGTTAGTGCTTTCATTCATGATGTTCTTTGCCAATTAATAAGTTAAGTTTTAATTTGCTATTAATTAAAACATAGAAGCTGACTAATGTGCTTCCATAAACATTTCAGTCGAAATGGTTACACGTGAAATTTTAAGTTTTTATATACAAAATGTCAACTTAATAACTCAATAAATTTGTTATTTTAAAAATTTGTAGAATACTAATTTTTATTATTTGTTAGATTTTTTTACTATTTTTATGATTTTTAAAAGATGGTCTAAAAATAATAAAAAAAATATCAAGTTTGGTATGCCCTTTTGTTTGTAGGCTTGTTTCTTAATTATAAAAAAAAATGAATAGAATTACGTATATTTATTTAATAATTCAACTAATATTTTGAAGTCATTAGTATCAAAATGAAGGTGTAAAAAGAACAATAATGGCTGTTATTTTGTTATTAAGTCCTTGTTATATGTCTGGATTGAAATTGGTCCCCTTTAATTCTTTTTTGTTGGGTTGGTGTTTCAAGAGAGCGACCTGTAATTTGATTTCCCAAATTTATTAAACATTATTTATATAAGCTGATTTAGGAAATTGGACACACATATCTTTTTAGATAATTGCTTCTTTAGTTTTCTAAATTATGTTAACAACTTTTACTGAATTAATTTAGTTAATTATAAAATTCCTATTTGTTCATTTCAGCAAATGATTTTAATTTTTTTTTGCTATATTACTATAAAAAATATTCTCAAAATTAATAGACTTTTTGTGCATCGTTTTAGTTTTTAAATCATCGGAATTTTTGCAGTGTGTAACATTAATGTAAATTTTATATTATTTTTCATGTTTGTGCATTTTAAGTACCGTTTAATATTATTGAAATATATATTTCCTTCTGAATTAAGATATATTTCTAGTTCTTACTGACTACCATTACATGTTTATATGAATAACTTTTAAATTAAACTTTTCACTTTTTTTTAATATTTTAATGGTGCTGTTTGCTCCTTACATGTATATCTTGTATAAACTACCATTAAAATTATAGCCATTTTAAATTATCAATTTTCAAGCTGGTCTTTTCATAATTTTTCCTTGCCATTAAAACACCATAAGTGGAATTTTGAATGCTCCTACAGGACCTACACCTCTCACTACTACAAAAAACGTCTTCCTACACTGCACCTTATACACGGATTTTCTCAATTTTATAAAAAAACGTGTATGAAATAAGATTTTTCTAGTGTTCTAGGAATCCTACACGAATATTAATTTAAAAATCAGTGTCCGTGTGGAAATTAATCTTTTATACACGGATATTTCATTAAATATCCGTGTAGAAATAGTGAGAGAGCTACACGGATTTTCAGTTACAAATCCGTGTAGGAAGGGTGATTCTTCATCTTCCTACACGGATATTCAACTAAATATCCGTGTAGGATAGCCCACGGATGTGAAATTTTATTAAATGTTACCCAAATATTTTATTATATTATGTCATATTCCTACACGGATATGTAGTTAAATATCCGTGTAGGATTTCCTTTTTTTTATTTTTTTAAATATAATATACTTTCAATTTCATATTTTGTTATTATTTAAATATAAAAATGAACATGTTTTCATTGCTGTGAAGCTCTTTAAATATTCATTCTTATAAATTAAGAAATTTATTCATTTAGATATGAACTTTGTAAATATTAATTTCTTTATAATTTATGTATTCATTCTTGTACACTATTTTACAAATAAAAATATTCATCACTGTGTTAGAAATATTAAATATTAACAAATTTAAAATTGTACAATTAATACAGAAAATAAATGCAGAAGAACAAAAATGAAAACAAGTAAACTTTCATATATTACTACTGATATAAATATTACAAAAGTTACCCAAAAATTGATATAATAAAACCAAAAAAAAGAAACTCCTACAATAACAAAAAAAAGAAACTCTAAACAACAGATTTTTTCTTTGTGCGACGAATGTAGGGCTTTGGTGGCGGATGGCCCCTGGGGCTGCGACGTAGGCGAGTTGGCCATGGTGGCCATGGCCAACTTCTAGGATAACCTGGTGGTGGTCGTTCGTAACCGGGTGGGATCCAAGGCACTGGCTTGAAGTCCTCTGGAATTGGTGGTAGTGCCTCAACAGGATGTTCTTCATCGACATTTGACATTTTTTCACTTAGAGAAATTAAGATAGGTTTAAGAGGAACCAATTCGGAAGATATATAGGGATTAAGGTGACTCTTCGTTTTTCTGTGTTTATTTTCGGTATATTCAATATTAAATTTGTAATTAATTACATAGGGCGCGCATGTTTTGAAATAAATATGCATGTCCCTGGCAAGAAGTTGTACCGATCTTTTCCTACACGGATAGTTACGTAAATATCCGTGTTGAAAGACTATTCCTACACGTATATTTAATAAAAACCGTGTAGGAAAAGAGGAGAGCTACACAGATATGTACTTAAATATCCGTGTAGGATACCTATTGCACACGGATTTGTAATAAAAATCCGTGTAGGAAACCTTGCACACGAATCCTTGCCCACTAGATTATATCTTCCGAAATTTTGTAAGTCCCCAGTTCACTTCTTCTTCCTCTGATTTTAAAATTCTTCCAAGTCCGAGTTCAAAACCCTCACCTTTGGTCCGCTGCACTTTCTCTTCTCTCTTCTCTTTGTCTCTCTCTCTCTTTCTTTTGTCAGGGTTTAGGTGGTGTGTGCACCTCCATTGCTGCCTCTCTCTCTTTCTTTTGTCAGTTCACTTCTTCCTCTAATTTTGTTTGAAGACTTTTGGTAATTTACATAGAATCCAACTGCCTCTAAGGTACCTCTCTTGTTACTAACTCAAATTATAATTGTAGTATAACCGGAGACAAGCTGCTTACTCACCCGAGCAAGTCGACGAAGTGAGAGGGATGTGGGCAAGGTGGTTTATTTCCCAATTTTGTACTCCACAATATGGATTCGTATAAATTAATTTGTGTAATTATTAAATTTGAATTGTTATGTTGTTTTGGCAATTTCTATCTGTTTTGGGTTAAAAAAACATTATGATATTATATATAATGGCTAGCAAAAGTGGAGGCTAGCCAAAAATAGAAAAAAATACAAAAAAAAAGAAAATTGTACACGGATATTTGAAAAAATCCGTGTAGGATGTGTTAAAAATAAAAATTGATTTAGGATCTTCCTACACGAATTTGTACTAAAAAAAACCATGTAGGAATATATTTCATACACGGTTTTTTGTTAAAAAACCGTGTAGCTCCATACCCTAGCTACACGGATATTGAGTACAAAATCCGTGTAGGATTAGTGTAATCGTACACGTATAAATTATCCGTGTGTAAATGGTGGACTTTCCTACACTCCAGTATCGCACACGATTCCAAATCCATGTAGCTCTTCAGTTAAAGGCCGTGTACAAACTGTTTTTTTGTAGTAGTGTCTACTTGTGATTGCTTGAGTTTGGCCTCCTCCAAAAAGTGTTACGAAATTAAAGACTTAAGGGGTAAATAAGAAATTAGAGATGTCTTGAAAGGTATGTAGAAAGTTAACCCAAATGTGTTTAAAACTAATGATTCGCGGTACATCATGCAAGCACCAATTTGGTATGCAGAAATTAATCATCTTTGCCACCGGAAATTCTCCAAGAAATGATGAATGATGCATGAACATGGCAAACCAACATTGGATTCTTCATCCGAGATCATCTCAGCATGGTGGCTGAAGATAAGTGCAACGACCGAGTTGTTGTTGTTGGATGTTCCTAAATAAAAATTGTAGCAAATTAGTTAAGAAAATTTGTCAATTGCTAGTTCCAAAAGATTAAGAAGATTATATCTCTTGATATAATCCTGAGCTTTTAAAATTTTAGTTAGTCAAATTGCTCGCAGTTACAGTAGCAATTAACCATTATGATTTTGGGATCAATTTTGTCATTTCAAATATAATTGTGGATGCTCATGGTGAAACACAGGTTACTGATACGTGATATTGATAGATAAGTGGTGAGGTTAAAGTGATTTAGATTAGTATATGTAATTGTGAGATTCCATGTTGGAGGATTCAAGTAAATAAAATGAAATAAAAGGTGAAAAGATGAGCATATAAATGAAAATTTTATCTTACCAAACAAGTTTTATATAATTTTTGTGTGTTTTTATATTCACCTTTAGTGTTTTTATTTTTTTTGTACAAAGACACAAACAACTTGGATGGTCTTTCGCACTTTTGTTTCTATAATTTTAATAAAATGGGTGGTATTATCTGATTGGATAAAAAAAAAAATATGAACTTTACGAACCATGCATGAAAAAATAATAGGAGATTGATTTAGAGTTCATATTGAAATGTGAAACATTGATTTGATAAAGGACAAATTATGATTCATATATAGTTTTTTTTTTTTTGGTAGATCCAGAATATATAGTTAACTATATTTTTCTCTCCATTGATTGATCGATCACTATATTCTATTATGGCAAATTCTCTACCTTGATTGATCCGTTGTCTCTTGCTTTTATCTTGTTTTGGTACATTTTTTATAGTGATTATGTCTTATAGATGGACACATCACTATACCAAATTTCATTGTTTATATTAAACTGACAGCAAGTGCTGTATAAGTTCAACCAAAACGTCCTAGTGGAATATAAAATATTCTAATAAAAACAAATGTGCATACTATAAAATATTCTAATAAGTTCAGCCAAAACGTCATAGTAGGTAGGATAGAGAAGGAAATACGTGACACGCCGTGACGTGACGTGACAAATACACTGTGATTTGATCATATGATGTGACGTGACGTGATCAACTTTTTTTTTCACGTGACGTGACGTGATATGATTAAAATGATGGCAGATGGTCACGTCACGTGTAATCACGCCGTGATCATACGTGACGTAAATTAATCATGTCAATTTTTTATATTTTAATTTAAATTATTGAAAATTTAGAAAAAATATATGAAAAATATGAAAAAATCTAAAATAAGTAAATAATGTTGCAAGAATTATTTTTTTAGAAAAGACTGGTGGGCATCTGACATTACTTTAAAAATTAAAATTAAAAATATTCATAAGACTAAACTAGAGAGAATAAAAATCAGTATTACATAAGTACCAATATCACTGAATCTATACTAAAAGAAATATGAATACTCTATATTTCATACAGTGACGTGACGTGACGTGTAATTTTCGTTGGAATGCGGTTACGTCACGCGACACGTGAGTCACGTCACGTAAAGACACACGTGACGTGATGTTTTGTGACGTAACTAGTCACGCTGTGACAAATTTTTTTGTCAGGATAGGGATCACATAAAATAATAGGACAAGGGTCCTCTCTCTCTTCGCGATTGTATATAATATAAATAAAGTGCTTCTCAAAGGATTAAAGTAATTGAAGTAATAAAGTGTTTCTCCGAAAATCCAATATAGTTTACTGACAGTGTGGTGGGTCACTGACGTTTCCTCTCTATCTATTTTACCAATTACTTGTTTTGTATTCCTATCTGCAGGGATTGTAACTCTGTGAATGTCACATATCATCTGTCATTCTCCAGTAATGCAAAAGAGGAGCAGGGGAGAGGGTTTTGGTTCAGCGTTTCCTAAAAATTAAGCTAACAGAGCACTCTGTTAATCATTTTCTCGATGATCACAAGCGCAAATCTTTTAGCAAATCAAATGGTTGCGGACTTGACCACACTTCTACTAAAGTGCTACTAAAATCATGTTAGTCAAACTCTATATATATATCCTTGTCTTCTTCCTGACTGATTACATAGCACAAGCCAGATCGGTATCAAAATTTAATCTATTTGAATCCGTCAGCGCCTCTTACTTTTCCCAGTAGCTCTTGATTTTGTCAAAGGGCAATACTTTCGTCAAAACTAAATCTATTTGAATCCGTTGGTTCTTGCTTTTACCTTACTTTGGTACATTTTTATAGTGATTATGTTTTATAGATGGACACAGGTACCACTATACCAAATTTCATTGTTTATATTAAACTGACAGTAAGTGATGTATAAGTTCAACCAAAACGTCCTAGTGGAATATAAAAAAAATATAATAAAAACAAATGTGCATATTAGAAAATGGACGGATTGCAGAGTAGGTATCACATAAAATAAAATGACAAGGGTCCTCTCTCTCTCTCTCTCTCTTGTTGATGGTATAATTATAAATAAAGTGCTTCTCCCAGGCAAAAGTAATTGAAGCAATCAAGTGTTTCTCCAAAAAATCAAATACAACATTTACTGACAGTGTGGCGGGTCACTGAAGCTTTCACTTTGCCTTTCTTTACCATCTACTTGTTTTATTTATCTATCATGCAGGAATTGTAACTCTGTGAATGACACACAGCGTCTGTCATTCTACAATAATGCAGAAGACTTGAGATATTTTGTAATCAAGCTCTAACTTGCAATCTTGTTCATCTCTTCTCTTTTGCAATCTTGTTCTATATATTCTAGCTCTGTTCATCTCTTCTCTTTTGCAACTAGATTCAATCTATCTTGATCTTGTTTCCAAACTGTTCAACATATAAGAGATCAAATTTTATATATTTTTAAAAAAAAATTAGTATTGTTATTTTGAAATAAATTTTGAACCATTAAAAAACAACATTTTTTAAAAATTCTAAATAAATACTAAAAAAAGTTGCAAAAAAAAAATGTAAAATTTGGTCTCCAATAACATTTTAATATGGAGATCTTGATGAACAGTTTGGATCGACAATTAGAATTTTGAAATTGCAAAAATGACTTATTAACATATGGTGTCAAGATGTGTCACCGTAAAATGGTGTAATTGGATCCCTCCTCTTATTAAAATTAATAATTAGGTTATATATATTACACATAATAATAAACTTTTTTTATCTTTTTATTCTCACGGCATGTAAAAATATGAATAAGAATATTTTTTATTTTTTTTGTTCTTGACCTACGGGGTAAATTAGATTTGAAATATAACCTTTTCAGATTATGTACATACAAAATTAAGTAGGTATTATAAAAAAAAAAATAACAATTAATATTTGAACTTTGTCAAAATTAGAAACATTTTAAAAAATTTTGAAAGAGAAAAATACAAGTTAACATAAGTTTTCTCCAATAACTTATGTAATCATCTCGTTCTTTTTCTTCTTTTGCAGAATAATTTTGCATGTACAACCTGAAAAAAAAAATTATTTAACTATAAGGATTTGGAATCCTTCAATGACCAAGAATTGGGATTAAATCTCCCTCCCTCGTTCTCTTCCTCTGTACCAGTTGTTATCTGTACCTTTAAATTAGAAATATCATTGGGTAACACTAAAATAAGCACTAATTAATTAGCACCTTTGTGTAAAGTAAGCACTAAAGTAGCATGCGGATGTGAACACAGATAAACGAAACGGGCTCTGTCGCTTCCTGGTACCTTTTATATATGCTGAAAAACTTGTTTGTTGGAATTGGCATTTTTTAGCAGGATTTGAGAGGAATTGGGGATTTGATATTGTTTTCAAAAAGATTGGTAAACATCTCCGAGGAAAAGAAAAAGAAAAGGAAATGAAAAGGTCGATTTCTCAAAAATTGAATATCAAATATCCATTAAAAAGTTAACATTTGCTAAAAGTTGATCAACAATCTTCCCAATCCAAAAAAAAAAAAACCATCCGACAGTTTTTAAAAGGAAGTACTTTTCAGAGTGAAAAAGTGGAGGAATCATGTGGGTAGGGGCTGTGTATGACAAAGTGCTTCTCACAAAATCTAATACAGCATTTAGTGAGTGTGGCGGGTCACTGACTAGTCATCTGCAGGGATTGTAACTCTGTGAATGCCACAAAGCATCTGTTATTCTACAATAATGCAGTAAGACTTGAGATGTTGCAGTCAAGCTATAGGCAACTAAATTTAATCCCCAGCTATCTCTGCTCATCTCTCCTCTTTTGCAACTAATTCTCATTTTGCATTCTCTGTTTCCAACACGTTTGTATTTTCCAAATTTCTAGTTCTCATCTCTCTTGCTTATTAACCAACCAATCTCTGCCTTTTGCTATCTTCATTCTCAATCTGTTCTCTCAATCACCAATTTGGTACAGCCTCTGTTATTCACCTGCCGGGATTGTAACTCTGTTATTCTACAATAATGCAAAAGCTTTGAGGTTTTGAAGTCAAGCTCTAGACTGGTACGTTCCATTCACCTTTTGCACAACTAAATTCAATCCCCGTCTATCTCTGTTACTGCATTGATTCAATCTCTATTCATCTCCTCTCTTTTGCAACTCTATTTCCGACTCTCTCTGATCTCTTGCCGTAGGGTACACGTCCAAATCTCTGTTTCTCATCTCAGCCCTCTGCTCGATCTATTGCCATCAATATCTCTTTCCAAAATCTCTAATTCTCATCTCTAATTCGTAAGCAACACTAGCAAGGAAAAACAAAAATCCAGAAAAAAAAAACACAGAAAAAAAACAGCGGCTTTGAGGAAGCTGCCACAGTAGAAGAAAGAAGAAACTTCAAGATGGTTCTTTCAACCGCTGCCTGGATGATTGCTGAGTGGGCTGGGTCCGCTGTTGTCGGAGAACTTATCAGCACAGGTTTTACGTACTCGCGTGACCATGTGCTGCCAGCTAACAGCAAAGCCGAGCTAAAGAGGTTACAGGCAGCTCTTCCCAAGATCGCAACTGTCATGGGCATTGCTGAAGCTCTGAAGATGAAGGACCCGAGTGCTCGCCAATGGGTCGAGCAGTTTAAGCAGGCTGTTGAAGCATCCGAAGATGTGCTTGATGAGCTGGAGTACAAAAAACTGGAGGATATGGTGAAAAACCGAGATGAGGCAAGTGGATCCGCTTCCAGTTCAAAGAAGAGAAAACAATCTACTATCAATGATGATACTTTGGAGAGGTTGAAAGAGGCTGTAACAATGTTGGATGAGGCTGCTAACGGTGTGGAGGGTCTCCTTCAAGCTGCCACTGTGCAAGGTATTCATAATCTTTCTGAATCACGGCAAGAAGCCGGTAAAGATTCAAGTCGTGAAACCAGTTCCTTTCCAAATGAAAGAGAGCTTTTTGGGCGAAAAGGTGAGAAGCACAAGATAATTGATTGGCTAAAGCGGCCAACTGAAGCCCACCTCTCTTTGTTTAGTATTGTCGGGGTGGGTGGACTAGGAAAGACCACCCTTGTACAATTTGCATATCAAGAGATGCGCGGGTTGAATCATTTTGACAAAATAATTTGGGTTTGTGTTTCTACTAACTTCAGTGTTGAAGATATAACGAGAAAGATACTTGTTGAACTAGGTGAAAATAATTGTAATAATAAATTACCATTAAATACACTTCAAGAGACCTTGGAAAAAAATATACATTCAAAGAAAATTCTTCTCGTTTTAGATGATATATGGGATGATGAGAAAAGGAGCCATTGGGACCAACTGATTGCTCCTTTTACGTTTGTACAAAAAGGTAGTAAAATCATATTTACTACTAGAATGAAATCAGTGGCAGACTTGCTTGCAAGTGTGATCAATACAGAGCATGAATCTCTATCATTACAAGGCTTAGGAGAGCAAGAGTTGCGATTGCTCTTTCAGAGCTATGCATTTCGTGGTTTTAACCTTTATAATCATAGAGATTTGCAAGTAATTGGAGATAAAATACTAAAAATGCTCGTAGGCAGTCCATTAGCAGCAAAGGTGACCGGAAGCTTGTTGAATTCACGTTTGGACTACCCGTATTGGAGAAGAGTTTTGAATCATGGGTCTCTATTTAACTTAGAGCAAGCAAAGGATGTGGTGGAGGTTTTGAAATTGAGCTACTATCATTTACCAGCAATTTTGCAGGTATGCTTTAGATTTTGTAGCATATTTCCACAAGATCACGTGTTTGATAAAGATGATTTGATCAAAATGTGGATTTGTTCTGGATTCATCCGGCAACAATCAAGTCAGGAAGAAAGACCAGAAGATATTGGTGAAGATTACTTCAATCTTCTTTTAAGGAAGTCATTCTTTGAATTACATTCAGATGAAGGGAAAACATGGTATACTATGCATGATTTGATACATGAATTGGCCGAAAACGTTTCCTATGGGGAATGTTGTAGAATAGAGTATAATAATGAAGGTAGTACCATACCTAGCACGGTACGACATGTTTATGTACATGAACGTGAAATGGAAAAGGTCTCCCATCTTGAAAATTTACGCAGCTTGGTTGTAACCGGTTTTTCGAATCCATTTGTTCTTCCAAATAATTTAATTAAGAAAAGTTTGCGTTTGTTGAAAATATTGGCATTCAGAAATAATGAAATGCCCAAAGAGATTAGTAGTTTGGTACACCTTCGCTACCTGTCCGCAGAGGCACATGGACCTTATTTTGTCCTTGCTTCAGTTTGCAAACTTTATCATTTGCAAGTACTAGAAATTTCAGGAGATTTTTATAATTTAGCATTTGATGTAACTGGAATTACCAATCTACTTAGGTTGCGTCATATGAGGCTTCCAAACAAGATAATGCAAACCATCCATGGAGTCCACAAGTTGACATCTCTCCAAGAGTTAACGTTTTTTGTTGGACAAGAGAGGGGTCAACGTATAAATGAACTAGGCACAGTAAAGAACCTCCGACATCTGTTTATTGAAAATATTGAGAATATAGGAGATCATACTGAAGCTAAGAGTGCCAACTTATTAGGGAAGAATAATCTCATGTCGCTCTCCCTCAAATGGAACTCAGATAGCAATCCTATTCAATCTGAGAAAATCATTGATTATCTCCAACCCCCTCCCAGTCTCATGGAATTGACAATTAATAATTATAATGGTCAAAGATCTCCTAATTGGATGGAGGATTCACTGCTTTTAAACCTATCATCCCTTAAATTACTTAATTGTCCTCTTTGGAAAAACCAATTATTTTCTGGGAATATACCATATTTGAAAATTCTTGATATACGTGATTGTCCAAATCTGGACAAGTTACCTGATATGCCACTTTCTCTAATTGAATTCCGAATTTATAATGTGGGCTTGACTTCACTTCCAGCTTTGTACCAAAATTTTGATAATAACACTCTTGCACTAAGAGTAGTGGAGATAGAAATGTGCCCCAACTTATTATCCTTGCATGGATTTCTACAGCATGACAACCTAGATTTTCCAGCTATTGAGAAATTAACCATCAACGGTTGTGAGAGATTGATGCACTTGCCAACTCATGGGTTTGGGAAGTTAACATCCTTGAAATACTTAAAGTTAACAAATAACCCAAAGCTAGTGGCGATGGATTTTCAAGGCTACCTCCTACCAACAAAACTTCAACAACTTTACATGGGAAACTGTGGTGAACTTGATTTACCAGTACTTGAGGCATCATATGGTATCACTACTCTCACTGAGCTGAATTTAGGAAATGCAAATATTATATCCATTGCTGCTGCAGAAAATTCATTTAGATCTCTTAAAAGCTTGAAAATTATGGATTGTCCAAACCTAACCGAATTTCCCACTTTGCTACCACTTTCTATAACTCAATTCCGCATCAAGAACGTGGGATTGAGTGCTCTTCCAGAATATTATCAAAGTCCTGACTCTAGCAATGGCCCATCAACTTCGTCACTAAAAATAGTGGAGATAGAAAACTGCCAAAACTTAAGATCTTTGAATGGATTCTTGCAGCATGACAACATAGATTTTCAGTCTATCTTCTCGATAGAAGTCATGAGTTGCAGGAATCTCGTACATCTACCAATGGGTGCATTTGGGAAATTTGTATCGCTACAGAATTTAGGAATTTCGGATTGCCCAATGCTAATGGCAGTTGATAAACAGAGCACCCTCCTTCCCATGGCACTTAAATACCTTTTAATAAGAAACTGCGGTAAAGTTGATGAGCCACTGCTGGAATTAGCATCAAGCCTTCCTACTCTCACTTCTCTTTGGATTTCTGAGTGTGCAAATATTTCTCGTATTCCCTCTTCAGAAAATGCATTCAGATCTCTCAATTTTCTACATATATCAAAATGTGAGAAGCTCGTTGAACATTCCTTGAGGGAACAAGCACATGGTGCCGACCGAGGAAGTAGCTTGGCTTCTTTAAAGATCAAGAAACTTCGCATTGATAACCTTTCTCTCCTTCTCATTGAACCACTAAGAAGCCTAAGCTTTGTTAGCCACCTTCAAGTTTCCAGTTGTTCATGGATGGAGGCTTT
This sequence comes from Carex scoparia, assembly GCA_024447655.1. Taxonomy (NCBI): domain Eukaryota; kingdom Viridiplantae; phylum Streptophyta; class Magnoliopsida; order Poales; family Cyperaceae; genus Carex; species Carex scoparia. The sequence continues at coordinate 11,184,676 of JAJHPE010000004.1, read as the reverse complement.
GCTGGAGCAATGGTTTTTGCAAAACAGCGGTACCCTCGAAGAATTGACTCTCATTTCTGCGAGAAATCGCAATACATTGCCTGCTATGATGGCGAAACTCGCTGACTTTGAAGAGCTGACAATCGTGAGGACTGATTTGCTGGAGGAGTCTTCGGAGTTACTTGCTTCTCTATGGGAGTTAAAAATCCATGATGAAAGTTCTCTGAAGTCATTGCCTGCTACAATGGTGAGACTCACTGTGCTTGAAAAGTTGACAATCGGGCGGGTCGATTTGCTGGAGGAGCTTCCAGAGTTACCTGCTAGTCTAAGGAAGTTAGTAATCCATGGTGCAAAATCTCTAAAGTCATTGCCTGCTACAATAGCGGGACTCACTGCCCTAGAAACTCTAGAAATCTATGGGGCTGATTTGCTTAAAAAGCTCCCAGAGTTACCTGCTTCTCTAAGGAAGTTAAAAATCCTTGGTGCAAAATCTCTAAAGTCATTGTCTACTACAATGGCAAGACTCACTGCCCTAGAAACTCTAGAAATCTATGGGGCTGATTTGCTTGAAAAGCTCCCAGAGTTACCTGCTTCTCTGAAAGAAAAGAAAATTGAAGGCTGTGGTGGCCGATTGCTCTGACTCATGTGTTGAGAAAACAAAACCATCTAGAAATCAAGAAAGTTGATTCGCTGGAGGAGCTCCTGGTGGCAGGTGGCAGGTGGCTTTTCCGAAACACTCTGCTTTCATAATGCTTTATTAATAAGGTACTTTCTTTTCCAAATTTATTGAATAAATTAAAGGCTCTAGCAATAAATTTCTGACTCTTCTAGTAATAAATTAATAAGGTACTTTTGTCAGTAAGATATTCTTATTTGTGACTTCTTGTTTCAAACTTGAAAAACTTTGTAGATTATTTCTACTGTTGACGCATTCCTGCACAGACAAGGCCCACAACATACAGTGCCAACTCATTCCTATGCACTACAAATAACTACTACCGTACCTTCCCTGCAGGTATATATCTCACCTTGTTTCCAAGCTATCTGTTTTACTTTAGTTTCTTTTTTTTTTAATTTGAGGGATACTAACATATTTCAAATTTTTAACTCTCCCTATGTCTAAACGATGTAGCTGGTCCCAAGTTTAACAATAAAATATTTGAAATGACTTAGTTAGAAAAATAGCAACTCAAATTAAAAAAAATACACATCGATATTTGCAAATAGAACTGAAATAACTAAAACTCTAAAACAAAAAGAAGATTTATTTTGATAAAAAAACAAAAGTTCTTATTTAAAAGAACATGTACAAAATTCATAAAGAGACAAAATTGCATTTCTAACAAGTTCCACATTATTGGGACTTGTTTGCCTAAATTCCCTAAAGCGAATCTTCTTTTTTTTTTTTTTTTCTGTTTTTTTTAGTGGTGCTGGTAAGCAGTACCCATTTTGGTTTTCATACCACTAGTGTATCTTTGCCTTTTCGGTACCTGTTGAGGAAGAAATTTTTTTTTTCGGTACCTTCAGTGATATGCTTTCTTTACTTGGATAGGAAAGTATGTTGTCCCTATTTGAAAGTATGTTGTCCCGAATTGTATACAGGTGATGACTGGTTGAAACAGTCCTCGAACTGCAGCTGGAAATGCAAAATCAAAACAGAGGGGCTGCATCGCAATTTTAATCCAGCTGAGGACATCAATGAGGTTAGACTATGAAATAAAAAAAAAAAAAGTTGTTATTAGTCATATCTCTAATTCAATAGTACAACCCTATTTGCCACAGGAGATATTTGCCAACATGTATAATAAACAATATTGTCTTAATTGGATCTGTATAGTTTTGGCATGAGATTTTGGACATAATACTAGTTATGTGAAATTGGTATTAATGTGCAAATTCAATTGTTTACACAAAAAAAAGAACACGTTGAGAAAAAAATGTGAAAATTGGATATATATACACATTGAAAATCATTTGACAGTTTTGCGCAGTCTTACAAGAGGCAGAAAATTGAAAAATGCTTGTGAAAGATATTTATGGAATTTTAAGGGGTAAGCTTGCAAACTTTTTGTTGCTGATTGACAAATTTATCCCTAAAATTAAAAACAAAAAGACATGATTTTTGCTACATGGCAATCTATTAATTGAATTAAAAAAAAAACAGGATTATATTGAATGAAAAAAGCCATAATTATAGATAGAATCTAGCATTCATTAACTACCTACAGAGGTACTGGATTTTCATTAACTTGTTTCATTTTCTGATTAATATTCTGATTAGAGATTAGGGAAGCATTGCCTGCTACAATGGTGAGAGTGACTCACTACCCTAGAAAGTCTAGAAATTTCAAAAGCTGATTTGCTTGAGAAGCTTCCAGATTTGCCTGCTTCTCTGAAATATAAGGAAATTAGAGGCCGTGGTGGCCGATTGCTCTGACTCATGTTGATTTGCAAGAGGAGCTTCTGGGGTTACCTGTTTCTCTAAAAAAATAAGTCCATTAAAGGCCGTGGTGGCAGGTGGCTTCATAACTTACCAACTCCATATTAGTAAGGAACTTTCTTTTCCAAATTTATTGAATAAATTAAAGGCTCTTGCAATATATTTTTCTTTATTCTTTTTTTATCAGTAAGATATTCTTATTTGTGACTCTTCTTGTTTCAAACTGCAAAAACTTTGTAGGTGATTTCTATTGTTGACTCATTCCTGCACAGACAAGGCCCACAACATAACAGTGCCGAGTCGACTGTTGCATACATGTTAATGTCCAGAGGAATAGAGGATTATAATACGCACAGGTTCTATACCATATATGCAGGTATATATCTCACCTTCTTTCCAAGCTATCTATTTTACTTTACTTTCTTTATTTTAATTTGAGGGATACTAACATATTTCAAAATTTTAACTCTCCTTAGATAAAAGGGGGAGGGTTAACAATAAAAATATTTGAAATGTGTTAATTAGAAGAATAGCAACTCAAATTAAAAAAAAAACACCCCAAATTTGCAAGAAGAACTGAAATAACTAAAACTATACAACAACTTACATAAAAAGTGAAAGTTCTTTTCGAAAGAACAAGCACAAAATTGACAAAGCGTCCAAAGATTACCTGTTTATTGGGACTAGTTTGCATAAATTCCTTTTCCTTTTTATTTTAAATCATTTTTTTAAGTGGTGTTGGCCAGAAGTACCTGTTTTGGTATTTTCATACCAATAGTATATACTTTGTTAAGAATGCAAACTCGTTGCTTTTGGAATATATAGTAACAACAATAATGACCCAACCCTCACTGACAATTTTATACCTAAAATAAAAAAATGACATGATTTTTGCTACATGACAATCTATTGAATGAAAAAAGCCATGACTATAGATAGAATCTAGCATTCATTAACAACCTACATAGGTACTGGATTTTCCGTAACTTTTTTCATTCACTGGTACAGCCTTCTCTAGCAGAAGTTTATTTTGGTGGCAATGATTCGTGTAAACCGTATCTCTACAGACTGAGTCAGTATGTGCCTCTGTCGGAGTACAAGGACAACATGTGACAAATCAGGTTTTTACATCAGGTTAAATTTGAAGCCTATTGCAGTTGCAAATTGTATACTGAAGAGGTTACATTTGGTGAGCCCAAGGCCTGATCAAAGGTTTGAATTAAATTGGCACAGAAGTTTAATTTTGGTTACAATATATATATCAGTATTTAATAACACTGGCACTGGCGCATGCTTCTAATGCCGTTTACCGCATCCTGACCTTATATAAAGAATATAAAAATTAAGCTCAACTGGTTGATAGTTAATTAATTCAGTGATTTAGCATGATCTTAAAGAGAATTAATTATCAACCATTTGAGCTTTCATTAAACACCTTAAATTTGTAAATTGTAAGGCTTCACTAGTTTCTATTAATGCTCCTCAATTCCAATCATCCAGACATCCACTGTCTCGTTGAGAAATAAGTAAAAAAAAAAGAAAGAAAGAATACAAGGCATCCTTGATCTTATCTGATTTGATCCCCCTCTTTTTTACTCTACACATCACTTGCCTTCTTCCTAACTGATTACATTGCATACATAGATGACATGTGTAACTATACGGTCTATCCGGTACCTGCAACACCGAGATCAGGTTTACAATCATCTGTCCCAGCGCCAAATAGGGGCCCACCCAAGATGGCCTCATCCTTGATCTTATCCTCCAACTTGTTGACCGGCACCCCCGGCTCGTCCTTGTCAGACCGTATGGCCAGCTTCGGTGGGTGTTCTGTGGCAGAACCAGGTGCATTGTGGTAGGTAGTGGTGATGAAAGACCCCTTGGGTAATGCTCCTTGTGCACCTGACATTGTTTTTTTTTTTTTTTTTTTTTTTAACTGCAAAACTGATACTGATGGAAAATAGAAATAGCAAGTACTGAAACCTGAACTGAAGTACAGTGAGATTTGGTTTGCAGAAATTGAACGAAACAAAGGAAAATGGGGAAAAGGTTTATATGAAGAAACTACTAGCTAAGGGTTGAATTTGGGGGCAACCCAACACGTAGGAGAGTTGACTAACACATGTCAGTAAGATTTTTATGAAGAAGCTTCTTGGGTTAGTCCCTAATATGAATTTGCGATTGACATTTGCTATTAGTCCCTAATATGAGGATGATTTATATGAATTTTCTATTGACATTTTAGATCCTTCTTGGGATAGTCCCTAAAAGAAATTTGTTCCAGAAATTATAATAGATTATCACGTATGATATTTAAGGATTGTTAAATTTGGAAAAGTATATTCATTTAAACTTTGGTACTCATGTTCCTTAATATCTTGGTCAATATTGCTGTTTTATTTTACTAGTGGTCACTACGGTATCTTGCCATGTGTAATTTTTTAAATTCAAATTGTATTTATTGCAATTGACGAGATCAATTTGCCTTTTACAGATTCAGACTCAAGTAGTTCCTCAAGAAGTGATCAGATGACAAAGCCTCAACACTGAATGAAACAAGGTACATTTTTTATTGTAATTGTATTTGTTAGGACTACTAAGCATCTACTCGATGATAAAAATTTCTGGTATATTATCTGATGGACATTTTTTTACACTTCATTCTGCAGGAAAAAGCTTCTGGGCCTTATTCGGATCATGAAAAAAGTAACATAGAGCTTAGTTAGCATATGCCTACTCACCTGCTTTTCCAACTCTGTATTTGGGCTTGCTTACCAGTGTTGACTGTTTTATAGCTTACCAGTACAGACTGGAAACATAAAATTGCTCCAGGAATGTCCATTGGCGAAGAAACCAAAACAATTAAAACAACGGAAATACCAATGACCAACTTTTTTGTTGTACCAGTAAAACTCAGTACTGTATTGTGCATTTTAGTTACTCTTCTCAACAGGTCTAAATTTATCTTGCCTTTGATATTGCAATGAGATTAGATGATAAATTTTTTTACTTAATAACCATTATATTCTTGTTATGAATACAGAATCATCTAACGGTTCGAAACAATCAGATGCGGATGACCTGTTAAACTTAGCCAATCCTACTAACATGGATGCTCAAATGGATGGTAAGTTAACTCAAAAAAAAGAAAAAAAAATGAAAGTCAGCCTTCCTATGTGATATAAATCTGAGAGGATACTAAGTGTTATCATATCCTGCATCAAATAATATAGGGGACAGTGAATCTGCCAAAAAGCCAGAACCTGACTCACTGTTATCCTCCTAGAAAGTCTACAAATTTCAAAAGCTGATTTGCTGGAGGAGTTACCTGCTTCTCTGAAGTCATTGCCTACTACAATGGCAAGACTCACTGCCCTACAAATTCTATCTATTAGAAAAGCTGATTTGCTTGAAAAGCTCCCGGAGTTACCGGCTTCTCTGAAATATAATGAAATTGAAGGCTGTGGTGGCCAATTGCTGCTTCTCTGAAAAGTAAGTTCATTAGAGGCTGTGGTGGCCGATTGCTCTCAATATAAGAATGCTCTGCTTTCATAACGGATCCCCAACTCTGGGAGTCAGCTGCTTCTCTGAAAAATAAGTCCATTACAGGCTGTGGTGGCAGGTGGCTTCTCTGAAACACTATGCTTTCATAACAGAAATAAATTACATACATGCCGTTGGTACTTTCTTTCCAAATTTATGAAATCAATTAAAGGCTCTTATATTAGATTTGGTTCTTTTTTTATCAGTAACAATATTTCTATTTGTGACTCTTCTCATTTAAAACTTCAAAAAAATTGTAGGGTTTTTCAACTCGACAGTTGCATTTGTTATAGTCTAGAGGAATGGAGGATTATAATACACACTAAAGCTCCATGAGATTAAGCACTAGGAAAAAGAATGAACACTTGTATGCCATATATGCAGGTATATATTTCTCTGAAGGAAGTACGGATCAATCCGCGGTATGCATAGTACCAAAGCCTCTCACTCAAAAGTAAGAGTGAGCCTATGGTACTATGCATAGCGTGGATTGATCCGTACTATGGATCATTATTTTTTTTTTTTCAAAATCCTAACGGTTAATCTGAACCATTCAGCATGGTCTCCGTACGAATATGTACTTGTAAACTAAATTTTACATTTTTTAGAATTCTTTTGCTATTTCTTTAGATGGGTAGAAAATCACTGTTTTTGAATGGTTCAGAATTTTCAGATCAAATGATTTTCTATCCATCTAAAATATAGTAAATTTTTTTTTAAATGGAAACTTTAGTTTATGAGTACATATTCATATAGGTTTGGTATCTAGGCAGAGCCTTATGCATTTATGTTTCAATTTGACTTTATGCTATGTGATTTTCTACAAAAATCAGGAATCACTGGTACATCTTTCTCTAGTGATAGTTTCTCTTGGTGGCAATGATTTGGGTAAGTCACATCCCTTCCCCTTGGAACTGCATGTGCCTCTGTCTTAGTACAAGGACAACATGGGACAAATTGGGATTTTCATCAAGGTACTTCTCACTTGATTTATCTTTTCTAAATCTTCATTTTCTTTTGAAGCAAATTTTTTTGCTTAGTTATAAGAGGTGGAGACCGTCGTTCTTCTTTTCAACTAGGTCTTTGTTATCTGTCACTTGTTGCAGTATCTTGGTTATTGTACCAGCCAAGGGCTGCTATTGGTATTAGTTGGAAACTTGAAATACAGACCTGCTGGTTATTATTTCAATCATGATTTGTGGTTTGCAGAATTTTACGTTGAATATTGATTCAATAGTTGACTTAGTGGATTTCATAATTAGTAAATTCTATTATTAGCATAGAGTCTATACTCTATAGTCATGTAATAGCATTTTCTGCATAATGCACAGCTGGGGCAGTGTCAGAAAGTCATGCGTGGTTATTGTTTGGTATAAATTAGTACTTAAAGTAGGTAACTTCTGTAATTTTGTTGCATGAGATAATACAATCGAGTATTTTGAAAAATCATTTTTTTGTTTATCAGCAATTTTCTATTGACCAGAAGTTTTCTGTTTACCAGTATTTTCTATCAATAGTTTCTCTATACCAGCATACAGCCAAGTTTCCAACATTTTAGCCCAAACTGAGACTTGACCGTATTTACAAATTTTGGAATTGCGTATAGTAAAATTAGAACATATTACAGCTTTTTGAGTGTTTTTTTTTTTTTTTTCTGATACATAAGAATCTCTACAGAAGAAACAATATTTTTCTGTTTAGATCAATTTGCATGCGTTATGTGGATTGTAATAATACAGCTAGTTCCTTCACATGCAGAGTTTATGTGAGACAACACATTTGTTTTCCCTTAGCTGGCCTCTGCCAATGAGAAAATGCTTGTTGACTCAGCAAGGTGATTTATCAAACAAACCTATTTTCTTTCACCCTTTGAGTTTATTTCTTATATCACCAAATATGGGTGAAGATATTTTCTTGCTGAATTAGGACATATGAAGGATGTAGAGTATACTCTTAACATTTGTATAGAAATCGAGCCATAGAAACTATAAGGGCCGAGAATCCGCTGGTACATGCTTTACGTAAGTCCACATATATTTGTAATTGTGTATAAAAAAGGAAACAGCTTGTCTTGTTTGCTTGTTGATAATTATTAAAAATTAACTGATGCAGAGACATAATACACTTGTCAGCTGTGGCGTAGTGAGAAAATACAATTGGTCATGGCGGAGGTGGAGGTGCAACAGCTTCTCAATCAGGCCAAGGAGGCCCCTCGCATTTCATCCAGTACATGATTGTTCAAGCCAAGCGATTTCCTTCTGGATGCTTCGATAAATAATTAATTACCATTTCTCTTTTTCTTCTGTTCTTGAAATTAATTATAGGGTTTACTTTTACTACTTAGTTTATTTAAGTTTGTGATGTAATTAGTGTAGTTAACTGTGTTGATTATCCTCTCACTTGTGTAATGTTAGTAGTTCTGATGTCGATTGATCTGGTTGGACAATGGAATTAATTGTAATGGCATCTTCTTTGAGCAGTATTTTGGATATGTTGATGCTCAGTATAGAGTTATAATTAATATGATATTTTGTTTGGAAAATATTAATGCTTAGAATTTGTTGATGAACATTATTTTCTGAATTGTGAAATTGTACAAGTCAGAAGAGTTAATAGAAAGCAGAGGCTATCAGGCGGAGCAGCTCCGCTTGGCTGGGTATCAAAAAAGCAGGCCATACCATCTCAACTGTGCTGGATCCTTATATATGATAATAATTAATGGGCCTTGACCCGATTTTGGGCCGAGACCTCATTTGTTAAATCAAGTGCTCCATCTTCTCTCTATTATCTCCTTTCTTCCTCTAAAAATCCTTCAAATTTAAATCTCGACAATCCAATCCAATCCATTCTATTCCTCTAATTACTCTTTCTTTGTCTTATTTGTTGCCATATCCACAATTTCTGACAGCTTCTATCTCTTTACACAGGTAATTAACCAATTCCTTGTCACATCTATGCAAAACCATTTCATTAATTATTAACTCACCTAATTAATTAATTAATTAATTATGTCAACATATCATACCAGCATAAATTGGTTTCTCGACCACTTGAATCACGGCGATTGTACGATCAAGGGAAGTCTTCATTCCTTCTCACATGATACATTTTCTCATGTGTTAGTGCTTTCATTCATGATGTTCTTTGTCAATTAACAAGTTAAGTTTTAATTTGCTATTAATTAAAACATAGAAGCTGATTAACGTGCTTCCATAAACATTTCAGTCAAACTGGTTACGCATGAAATTTTAAATTTGTATATACAAAATGTCAAATTAATAGCTCAATAAATTTGTTATTTTAAAAATTTGAATTATAAATTTTTAAAATTATAAACTACCGTTAAAATTATAGCCACTTTAAATTATAAATTTTCAAGCTGGCCTTTTAAAAATTTTTCCTTGCCATTAAAATTATCAGTTTTAAATTGAAGAAATGTAAATCGTTATAGCGTATGAACTATGCAGCATAAGCTCATGATTAGGGTAATTTATTCAACCACTTTTGCATATCAATCTCTGTAATTTATTATTTATATATTAACGACCAAAAATCTCAATATTTGTATGTATATCAACGTCAGTTTTTTCTGAATAGTGTGTATATCAACGTCAGTTTTATTATGGCAATTTCGGAGGATCGTAAAAAAAAGTCTATAGTCGAGTGTGTGTGTGTCTGTATATACATACATACATACATACAATGTTTCTACAAGTCGACTTGTTAATAAAAGCGCCTCCTAAAAGCGAAAGGACATTGCAATATGCATGAAGATCATGTTGAGAAATTCAAATTAATTGTTTGAACTTTAAAATAGAGCTATGAGTGGAAAGTAAAACATCCTTCTTATTTCCCAAAGCACGATAATCTATCTCTCTCTATATGTATGTGCATATGTATGTATATGTACATAGTACGTACATATCTACGTACATATCTACATACATACATATGTGTATATATATATTTGTATATATATATGTATATTTGTGTGTGTGTGTATTATATGAATATAAATATCTTAAATAACACGCTATAGTATTTTCAGACTTTAAAAGCTACAACATTTTTTAATATTGCCGTGATGACAGGATAATCGCTATTTAGAATCTAAAGAGCAATTTTGATGAATATAAGTGTTAAAGAGTAGGGTTCACATGCCTCCATTTTAAAAACTTTAATAACTCAAATTCTAGAACTTAAAAGTCAAAGTAAAACCGTCAGATATGTTTTACATCATTGTATCTATGCATGTGTAAAAATATATGACATTCCAACTTTATTTTGATTGTCATCAATAACTTATAAAAATGTACTAATGTGGATAATTTATAGACGTTGATTTTTCAACTTATTGATTCACATATAAACAAAATTGAAATGTGATAGCTTTTTATGAGCACATAGAAAAAATAACATAGATCATATTCAACGATTTTATTTTGATTTTTAAGTTTTAGATTTTGAACTATTAAAGTTTTAAAAAAAAAAGTCATGATGAAGACACAAAAAATAGAGACATTTGATCTCACCTCATCATCAAATTACATAGTAAAAGTACTGTCAATTTCAGATAATTAAATAACACCACACTCCCTCAAACCTCCCTCCCTTTCTTTTATATCATTCAATTATATTCTGTTACATTTTTCCTCTCTGTATAGAGATGATTTATACCCATCATAGAGGCGCACAGCTCACCTCTCTTAACTAGGAAATAAATCATAATTTTAATCTAACTTGGAAATAAATTTACACACAATGCAACTATGATAAATAAAGGAAATACACAAGATATGGTCCAGCCGTGTTAGCCAACAGATATATGTTGATTTTCTTCTTTATTCTCTTCTGGATCTTATGTGACGTGTTAGCTTGCAACTTCAACACCCTCCTTCAAGCTCATACGTAGATATCTTTCATACCTAATTTAGAGAGTGCTTCATTAAATGCCTTGCTTGATACTGCTTTTGTGAGTACATCTGCTAGCTGTTCGTGTGATCTTACGAATGGTGTTGAGATGATCTTACAGTCCAACTTCTCCTTGATGAAATGCCTATCAACCTCAATATGTTTTGTCCTGTCATGCTGTACTGGATTATGAGATATATCAATAGCAGCTTTATTATCACAAAAAAGTTTCATTTCTGTACTAGGTTCGAAACCCAGTTCTGTCAGCAGTTTTCTTAACCACAATAGTTCACAAATACCTTTCACCATTCCTCGAAACTCAGCTTCTGCACTAGAGAGAGCCACAACATTTTGTTTTTTACTCTTCCAAGTTACCAAGTTCCCACCCACAAATGTAAAATATCCTGCAGTAGATCTTCGATCAGTTGCACATCCGGCCCAGTCTGCGTCACTATAACCGGTTATCTCCATGTGTTGGTTTTTCCGGAAGTATATACCTCTTCCAGGCGCACCCTTTAGGTATCTCAGTATTCTCATTACTGCCTCCATATGCTCTTCGTTTGGAGAATGCATAAACCGACTAACAACACTCACTGCGTAAGCTATGTCAGGTCTAGTATGGGACAAATAAATTAACTTACCCACCAACTTTTGGTACCTTTCTATGTTCTCAGTTATTTTATTCGGGTCTATATCCAATTTCAAATTTTGGATCATAGGTGTTTCAGCTGGTTTACAATCCAACATCCCAACTTCAGCTAGAAAATCAAGTGTATACTTTCTTTGAGAGAGAAAAATACCTTCCTTATTACGGGATACTTCAATTCCAAGAAAATATTTTAAACCACCCAAATTCTTCATTTCGAATTCTTTTGATAGCCTTGCTTCTAATTCTTTAATTTCCATATGATCATCTCCTGTAATAATCATATCGTCAACATAAATTATTAACACAGCTATTTTACCTCGACTTTTCTTGAAGAACATTGTATGGTCTGATTCACTTTGAGTGTACCCATAACCCTTCATTGCTTTACAAAATCGACCGAACCATGCTCTTGGTGACTGTTTCAACCCATATAACGCCTTCTCCAACTTACACACTTTCATAGTCGTCTCTGGGTACCAATATCCTGGTGGAATGTCCATGTAAATTTCCTCCTTCAGATCACCATGTAAGAATGCATTTTTAACGTCGAATTGATGAAGTGGCCAATCTAAGTTTGCTGCAAGAGATAAAAGAACTCGAACAGAATTTAATTTCGCAACTGGTGAAAAGGTTTCTTGAAAATCAATGTCATAGGTTTGTGTATATCCTTTTGCAACTAACCTTGCTTTGTATCTCTCAATTTTCCCTTCTGCATTATATTTTATAGTATACACCCATTTACACCCGACTGTTTTCTTCCCTTCTGGTAATGTTACCAATTTCCATGTACCATTTTTTTCTAATGCATCCATTTCTAATTTCATTGCTCTTACCCAGTTATGGTCTTTTAAGGCTTCTTCCAATTTTTCTGGTACAGTTACTGATGATATTTGGTTCACAAAGCTTTTCAGAGGTTCTGATAATTTTTCAGTGGTTGTATAATTTGCAATCGGGTATCTTATTTCCTCACTCGTTCCATCCTCTGGAACATACCGTTTTGCTGGTTTTCCTCGGTTATTTCTAGATGGCAATCTATAGAGAGTGTTAGTAGTACTTACCTCAGGAATATCCTCAAGAGATCCCGGCCCATGTGATACTTGGTCGGATTGTATTACTGCATCATTCAGCTCTATCCAGAAATTAGGTTCACCCTGCTGCAACTGGTCTAGATCGGACCTTTCGGCAAGGACTGGGTCAGGTAGGATGACCCGAGTTGGGTCAGGTAGGATGACCCGAGTTGGGTCAGGTTGGATGACCCGAATTGGGTCAGGTTGGATGACCCGAGTTGGATCAGTTGGGTCATGGTCTGGTTCGGTTTGGGTAGCTTGAGCTGAACCTGAATTCAATTCTGAATATTCTGGCTGGTTCTCATTTATAGGTATAGAATTTATTTTTTCCAAGTTTGCCTGATTTTCAATGGATTTAGATTCTTGGTTTACCTCATACTCTGGGCATTTTAAGAAACACAAATCAGAGAAATCCAATTCTACTCGATTCTCCTCCTGAATTGGACTTTCGGTTTTTTTAAAAAAATATTCACCTTCTAAAAAAGTGACATCCATGGTTGTAAAGAATTTCCTTGTGTTTGGATTATAACATTTATATCCTTTTTGATGTGTACCAAATCCTAAGAAAATACATTTCTGTGCGCAAGGTTCTAATTTGGACCGAAAATTCTTTTGAACATGAACATATGCAATGCACCCGAAAATTTTAGGAGGTAAATTTAAAACTGACGGAATTCTGATATGAGAGGATAACATTTGAAGGGGAGTTTTGTAATCATTTACCCGAGTTGGTGTACGATTAATTACATAAATTGCAAAAGACACCGCATTATCCCAAAAAACCGGGGGCATATTACTCTCAAACAATATCGACCGAGCAGTTTCAAGAATATGCCTATTTTTTCGTTCTGCTACTCCATTTTGTTGAGGAGTTCCCACACACGAGGTCTCATGTATAATCCCTTTGTCTTTAAAAAACATATGCAAATTTTTATTTACATATTCGGTCCCATTATCACTTCTTACAATTTTTATTTCTTTTTCAAATTGGGTTTTTACCATGTTAAAAAAATCTAGAAACACTTTTGGCACTTCATCTTTAGTTTTAAGGAAATAAAGCCATGTCATCCGTGTACAGTCATCGGTAAAAAGAATAAACCATCGACAACCAGACTTTGAGACAACCGGGGATGGTCCCCAAACATCAGTATGAACTAAATCAAAAGGAAGAAGTTTTTTATGACAACTGTCAAGATACATTGTACGATGACTTTTTGCTTTGATACAAGTTTCACAAACAAATTGTTCACTGCTTAAACTAGAAAATAAATGAGGAGAGAGCTTTCTCATGTACCCAAATGAGGGATGCCCTAATCTCTTATGCCACAACAAAACTTGCTCTCTCAATTTTTTTGAATCGGTTTTTGAAAAGAAAGAGTTTCCTGTCTTCATCTCCTCCAAGTAATACAATCCATCTCGCTTAGTACCACGGCCAATGATCTCCTTCGTGAGGATATCCTGAAAAACACAATGATTTGGAAACATGAGAGCTACACAATTTTGTTCTTCAGTTAGCTGTCCAACAGAAATCAATTTTGTAGATAGAGAGGGTACTAATAAGGTGTTTGTAAGGGTAAGTTTATTAGAAATAAGTACATCCCCTGCTCCATTTACTGGATACTCAATTCCGTTTGCATTAAGAATACCATCTTTTTGTGTATGTTTTCTTAACTTAAAGTCCTTTTCTGAGTAAGTCATGTGGTCCGTAGCTCCCGAGTCTATAACCCATTCTTTTTGTTTTTCAATATTACAAATGTCAAGAGAGTTACCTTGTTCTGAGTTATTCTGATTTCTAGAACTACCTGCTGCATGAAGAGCAACCGAACCTGTCCCATTGCCAACTTCGACCTGATCAGCACCTTGGACTTGAATCGCATTAGGTCCCTGCTGCCTCTCATCCACTGTTTCAGATGTTGCAACTGCTATCTTTCCCCTTCTGTGACATGTTGTTTCCCTCCTTTTTTTCTCTCTTTGTACCAATCAGGATAACCAACAATTTGAAAGCACTGTTCTTTCACGTGCCTTGTTTGACCACAGTGAGTGCACTTCAACTTAGATTTATCAACAAACGAAGAGTTCTTATTCAGTGTTAGATATACCTCGGGAATTTTGGGCACCTTTGAGATCATGGCAGCCGACATTTCTCCTCCATCTTTTAGCATTATCTCTTGCCTCACTGCCTCCTTTCTTACCCTTGCAAAGGCTTGTTCAACTGTGGGAAATGGTGTGAGTTGCAAGATATTTGCTCTCTCATTGTCCAACCGATCATCAAGCCCATCAAGAAAAGTATAAACCCTGGTTTCTTGAATAAAACTATTAAATTTCTTAATATCTTCTACATGAACCATGGGGTTAGGCCGGCGAAAATCAATTTCTTGCCATAGGCTTTGCAAATCATTATAGTATTCTTCTACAGATTTACCCGACTGTCTTAGTCGAGTTACCCTCCTATTTAAATCAAATACCTGAGCGGCATCGCTGCCATCATAAAACGTAGTAGAAAGAGCGTCCCATACTTCTTTTGCTGTTGGAAACCGGATGAACTTGTCCGTCAGATTTGATTCGAGAGAGTTGATTAACCATCCCTTCACCACTGTGTCATCAATGTCCCACTTCGGATATAGTGCATCTTGGGGATTTGGAGGAGACGGACTTCCTGTTATGTGCCGTAATTTATCTCGTCCCTTCACATACATCGTGACTACTTGGGACCATAAAGAGTAGTTTCTTCCATTGAGTTTCACAGAAATAGGGTTTGGGTGAATGAATGTTTCGGCTGCAGGTATGGTTATAGGTGGATTCGGATTTTGTTGAATAGCCATAATTTGGGTTTGTTGTAATGCAACAAGTTGGGTTAATTTTTCTAGCAAGGCTGCTGTGTTATCATCTTTGGAAGTATAGGAACTAGCTTCATTTTCACTCATGGTGGAAAGAAAAGATTATTGGTGAGGTCTTCGAGTTGGTAACGGATCGATCACCTCTCTGATACCATGTCAATTTCAGATAATTAAATAACACCACACTCCCTCAAACCTCCCTCCCTTTCTTTTATATCATTCAATTATATTCTGTTACATTTTTCCTCTCTGTATAGAGATGATTTATACCCATCATAGAGGCGCACAGCTCACCTCTCTTAACTAGGAAATAAATCATAATTTTAATCTAACTTGGAAATAAATTTACACACAATGCAACTATGATAAATAAAGGAAATACACAAGATATGGTCCAGCCGTGTTAGCCAACAGATATATGTTGATTTTCTTCTTTATTCTCTTCTGGATCTTATGTGACGTGTTAGCTTGCAACTTCAACAAGTACTCTTTTAACTCAAAAAATAATTTACGGAAGAGCAGGGAGGGTTGGGATAACGGAGGCGGGTATTACTAATGGGGCCCGTATCAATGGGCTTATCTGAAATTTGATTGGGTGGATCTGAAAAGGGAATCCGTTTATATGTAATGCTATTGGTCGACGAGTCGTTGATGTGGGATTATAGTGGGACCCCGCTGTTTTAACAGGATAATTTATATATATATGGCGTAGATGCATGGTGTCTATGTAGACTAATCAATAGCGTCTTCACCAATCGTATTCACGTGGGGTCAATTCACAATTAATTACACGAATTATATATTATTTATAATATCACCATTTTATCATTTTAGTCATTAAAATTTCAAAGATATCAATTTAGACGTCTCTAAAATTATTTGTCTGTTATATTTACATATCCGTCGATCGTAAGGTTAAAATATGTTCAAAAATGAAGTAATTATGTGGTTTTGAAATTACTTGCATACTACTGTTTATGTTTATATTACTATTACCTGATCGATGTCTAGATGATAATGTTAATATTTATGTTATTTTTATTTGTTGATGATATGGGCGATGACTTTGATAATAACGTCATTGTATATCAAAATTTTGTTGACGTTAGAATCTATATCATCAAATCATAATGACAATAATATATGCTTATGTGAATTCACATTTACTTTTTTTATTGAGCTTCAACAATACAACTAATTTGGTAAATTATTGACTACTATAAGTCTATAATAACTAAAATGGTAATTTTCAAGCTTTAAGAATCAAAATGTTAAAAAAATGAGAGGGAAATAAAAAAATAAAAAATATTACAACACTCAAAACATAGTCAAAGGTGACATCTTACATCTATCAACTACCCCCAAAATAGAGAGCCAGAAATAAAAGAAAAATACAACAACAATAACAGAACATGGTACGGACTTACATCTCCATTCTTAGACAGAACAATGAACTATTATTCTCTATTCAAAGACATATTGTTTATCTCCATTCTTATATATATTATGCACATAATTGTCCTGATCTGCCAACGGCTGAGATTGAAATATAAATTTTCGAATTTAATATGAGAAATATGTCTTATCTTGATTAAATACATATGTTTAATGTGTAGAAGTCTAAATTTAGTTAAAAACATACCTGCTACACATACTGATATATAGTTTGTCACAATTAAAATGGAATGAATAGCGATTTGTTTACTTATTTTCCCTTAAAGCTATTTCTAATTCAAACATATCATTTACGATTCACCAACTTTTATTATTTAATGTGCTAATAAAATGACAATTTAAATTAATATGACCACGTCATCGAACAAATAACTAGGCATTTTACTTTGAGAAATGCTAACAATTATCTAGGACAAGTCGTTCAGGTTAACTGATTAACCGATCAATATGAAGTTAAAATATAAAACGTGTAGTCTCCAACTCTGATTCTATGGTCGAACAAATAATTAGAAAAATGGCAGCTAAATCACCGGGTGCTTGTGATGCTACGCAATAATTTTTGAAGAATTGTTCTCGCTCTAGGTTGAATTCGCATCCCTCAGATATCTCATATTTTGCGTGACTTTTTGGAAAATCTCAACCGTTCAAATACTTTGTACACGAATCTCAAAGCTCAAATAATACTGGGCCCTACGCTCTGAATAGGCACCGGACACGTCGGTCATGCAAAATATATATGCGATATCTCAGAGGATACGCACTCCTCTAGGTTAGTCTCAGAGGATATGCAAAATATGAGATATCTTTGAATAGTCTCGTTAGTTCCACTTGATTTTTATAGTAGTTAATCTATTTTGCATTGTGCATGTGTGGTAATTACTTTACAATTACTCTGATTTTTTTTATCCATAAACATTCTCTAATTTAATTTGTTCTCATAATAGCTCTCTTTGAAAAAAAGAACCATGATAAGCCAAAATAATGTATAGACATTTCAGTTTTGTTCAATGTACATATTTTAATTCTCCCATTTGTTCTCATTTGTCTCAATAACTCTCTCCTAATGGATCCCAAAACCATCCGACTCAATTAAATTCAAAACTCAAAACCCAAAAACCAATAACGCCTTCTTATTGTAGAATGGCTGGCACTTAGGTTATTTCTTTTATTGGATTCCAACTACTAAGACCTTAGATACTTAATAATTGTAATAAAATCTACCCGGCGCATGCATCCGAATTGTGAAACATGGTTGCTGAAAATGCAAATCTATATCTATTCTAGAATCCACAATTTGCAATTATGAAATTCATAAATAATGTTTTGAACTTCCACATTAATTATATTATCCGAACCATATATATAACACATATTTAATTATTGCATAATGAGAAATTTATTATTGAAAAAAAAAAACAAACTTAGTTTTCGCATAAATAATTAATGGGTAGTTGATTACGCATACTCGACTAAAATTAGTTAGAAAGCGTTTGGGATAACCGTGTGAGACTTGAGGGGTACGTAAGTATAATATTTCGATTATATATGAACATTTTTATCTGACTGTTTTATATGTAAATAAGTGTAAACCACCATAGTACAAGTCTATAACTCTTCTTCTCTTCTAATTACACTTTAGTGTTTTTTATCTTCTTTTTTTCCCATATTTTTGAATTTTTTTTTCCATCTAATTAAACGACCTCAATAATTACTACGAAAATATGGCGAAAGAAAGAAGTTAATTATATACTTAAAGGACCCCACCCGGGCCCTCCCAAGGAAAGTTATGTAGAGGACTTTGAAGTCTTCAAAGAAAGTCTTATAGTCTAGATTGATTGATTGTAGTAATTTTGAATTTGAAATTTCCTCAATCCTGTTGTGCAATTTTGAAATTTAAAATTCGCTTGGTATATGTTTAATTAATTATGAATACAAATGCTAGTGTAATATATATGGTACTATTATTCACTCAGAATCTGTCATTACGAGTTTTGAAAGGCTATCACTTTGAAAGGTTATTTATGAGACTTGTCCCAGATTGATTGATTGTAGTATTGTTATCGCTAATACAAATACAATGTTGTGCAAATTTTACAGTTTCAATGTTTTAATTTCAATACATCTGACGGTTGTTGCATCCATGAGGATAAAGGGCCACGGCCGAAGAGTAAAACCTACTTTTCGGGAAATAGTGGTACCATAATGTACCAGAGTCCGTGTCCCCCCTGGAATGTGAGGTACAATTTTAAAAAATGGACTGCCCAGATTAATCCAAGCTAGGCTGAACTCAATCCGGTGCCTATTGTGACTATATATAGGGGGTGTGCTTTGAGATTTGCGCCAAGTTTAAAGAACGGTCTGAATTTGCCAGTTGCATCTCTAAGTACCTGGGGTGAAACGGATTCCCACATGTACCACTGGTTTCTCTAAGTACTATTATTCACTCAGAATCCGTCATTATGAGTTTTGAAAGGCTATCACTTTGAAAGGTTATTTATGAGACTTGTCCCGGATTGATTGATTGTAGTATTGTTATCTCTAATACCAATACAATGTCCCATGTACCACTGGTTTCTCTAAGCCACCATCCCTACAATTTGATGATATAAGTCTTAATTCTCACATAAAAGCTATTTTTTATCTCATTTCTGAACGCTTGTGTGGTAATTACTTTACAATTACTCTGATTTTTTTATCCATAAACATTGTCTCAAATTTAATTTGCTCTCATATATAATAGCTCTCTTTGAAAAAAAGAACCATGAGAAGTCAAAATAATGTATAGACATATCAGTTTTGTTTAATGTACATATTTTAATTCTCTCATAAGTTCTCATTTGTCTCAGTAACTCTCTCTAATGGATCCCAAAACCATCCGACTCAATTAAATTCAAAACTCAAGATCTAAAACCCAAAAATCCAATAATGTCTCGGTTTTGTTATGTTTGTTCAACATTAATAAAATGAATGTTAGATTTTTATTATATTAGATTTTTAGAGTAATTTAAATTTTAAATTGAATGTTAGATTTATTTTAATTAATTGGACGAGTAAGGATCATGAAAATTTAAGGATTACTAGAAAAAGTATAATTGATTATATAAATTAAAGAAATTATATTAATTTTTTGAATGAAAATTGAGAACGAGTGAATGATATAATTAAGTCAATTAAATATACTCTAATTAATTAAATTGGGTGGAAGAGAATTAGGTGGGATGACCGGACGACTTGTGAAATGGACTTTTGAAGTGGACTTGTGAGATGGAGACCATAAGTAATTTATAATTAATATATATGATCTGCACTAATAATTTAGAGCTTATTCGGATGTCTCCATTTCCATGAGAATCAATTAATGAGTGAAATTTGAGGCTAACAGATATAAATGAATACATAAACTGAAAGAAATTATATATTATGCATATCTGAAAATTTTTATTATTTAAAAAAATATACGTATGAAATTAAAAACTATAAAGTAGATAATTTTGAGGTCTTTCATGAAAATATTAGAAGACCTTTCAACTCCCTCTCGTCAACTAGAGTACAGGAGTATCCAAAATCCACTTATTCTAAGCTAGAAAAGAAACAAATATCCACAAATATCCAACTAACACAAATATCCACAAAGCAAAGAAAAGAAACAAAATAATGTATAGACATATTAGTTTTGTTTAATGTACATATTTTAATTCTCCCATTTGTTCTCATTTGTCTCAGTAACTCTCTCCTAATGGATCCCAAGACTATCCGACCCAATTAAATTCAAAACTCAAAACCTAAAATCCAAAATCCAATAACGTCTCAGTTTTGTTATGTTTGTTGAACATTATAGATAGGTGTAAAAACCAGATCTATAATTTTCTAGTCTTCTATACATCAATAAAACGAATGTTATATTTTTTTATATATTAGATTTTTTGGAGTAATTTAAAATTTAAATTGAATGTTAGATTTATTTTTATTAATTGGACAAGTATGGGTCATCGATCAAAATTTAAGGATTAATAGGAAAAGTATAATTGATAATATAAATTAAAGAAACTATATTAATTTTTTGAATGAAGATTGAGAACGAGTGTATGATATAATTAAGTCAATTAAATATACTCTAATTAATTAAATTAAATTGGGTGGAAGAGAATTAGGAGGAATGGCCAGACGACTTGTGAAACGGACTTGTGAAATGTACTTAATTGAGATGGACTTGTGAAAATAGACCGCAAGTAATTTATAACTAATATGATAATTAGAGCTTATTCGGATGTCTCCATTTCCATGAGAGTCAATTAATGAGTGAAATTTGAGGCTAACAGATATAAATGAATAAATAATGTTTTGAACTTTAACATTAATTATATTATCCAAACTATATATATAACACATATTTAATTATTGCATAATGAGAACTTTATTATTGAAAAAAAAAAACTTAGCTTTTGCATAAATAATTAATGCGTAGTTGGTTACGCATAGTCGACTAAAATTAGTTGAAAAGCATTTGGGGATAACTTTTTGAAGAGTACGTAAGTATAATATTTTGAATATATATGAACATTTTTATCTGACGGTTTTATATGTAAATAAGGGTAAACCACCGGAGTACAGGACTCTAATTCTTCTTCTCTTTCAATTACACTTTAGTGTTTTTTATCCTTTTTTCCCATATTTTTGAACCTTTTTTTTTCCATCTAATTAAACAACCTCAATACATAATTACTACGAAAAGATGGCAAAAGAAAGAAATTAATTACTTAGAGGGGCCCGGTGGGGCCCTCCGAAGGAAAGTTATGTAGAGGACTTTGAAGTCTTCAAAGGAAGTCTTATAATCTGAAGGGAAGATATTCGGAGAACATCCAACCACAACCACAAGTGTTTTCATCATCCTTGGTAACTGGTTGGATAATTAAGCTTTGAGATTTGCGCCAAGTTTAAAGAGTGGTCTGAATTTGCCACTTGGGATGATACGAATGTTAAATTACATCAATAAAATGAATGTTAGATTTTTAGAGTAAATTTAAATTTAAATTGAATGTTTGATTTATTTTTATTAATTGGACGAGTATGGATCATCAAAATTTAAGGATCAATAGAAAAAGTATAATTGATAATATAAATTAAAGAAATTATATTAATTCTTTGAATGAAGATTGAGAACGAGTGAATGATATAATTAAGTTAATTAAATATACTCTAATTAATTAAATTGGGTGGAAGAGAATTAGGTGGGATGACCGGACGACTTGTGAAATGGACTTTTGAAATGGACTTGTGAGATGGACTTGTGAAAATTGACCACAAGTAATTTATAATTAATATATATGATCTGCACTAATTAATAATTTAGAGTTTATTCGGATGTCAGCATTTCCATGAGAATCTATTAATGAGTGAAATTTGAGGCTAACAGATATAAATGAATACATAAACTGAAAGAAATTATATATTATGCATATCTGAAAATTTTTATTATTAAAAAAAATATACGTATGAAATTAAAAACTATAAAGTAGATAATTTTGAGGTCTTTCATGAAAATATTAGAAAACCTTTCTAACTCCCTCTCCTCAACTTTGATAGGTCTGGTCAATTACCCAATTGCAGGACCATTAATTTATTTCTAACAATAATTATATATATGATATCTCTGTTCCCGACTCTCTCTCTCTCTCTGATCTCTCGCTCTCTCGTTTGTATTTCCCAAATCTCTATTTCTCATCTCAGCCCTCTGCTCGATCTCTTGCCATCAGGTACACGGTATTCCCTTACCAAAATCACTAATTCTCATCTCTCTTGCTTATATTTACAAACCAATCTCTGCCTTCTGCTATCTTCATTCTCAATCACCAATTTGGTACAGCCTCTGTAATTCACCTGCCGGGATTGTAACTCTGTTATTCTACAACAATGCAAAAGCTTTGAGATTTTGAAGTCAAGCTCTAGACTGGTACGTTCTATTCACCTTTTACACAACTAAATTCAATCCACGGCTATCTCTGTTACTGCATTCAATCTCTATTCATCACTTCTCTTTTGCAATCTTTGTTTCCGACTCCCTCTGATCTCTTGCCGTAGGGTACACGTCCAAATCTTCATCTCAGCCCTCTGCTCGATCTGTTGCCATCGATATCTCTTTCCAAAATATCTATTTCTCATCTCTTGTTATTTATCATTTCCAAGCAACACTAGCAAGGAAAAAAGAAAAATATCGAAAAAAAACAGGGCAGAGGAAGCTGCCGCAGTAGAAGAAAGAAGAAACTTCAAGATGGCTCTTTCAAACGCTGCCTGGACCATTGCTGAGTGGGCTGGGTCAGCTGTTGTCGGAAAACTTATCGAGACGGGTTTTACGTACTTGCGTGACCATGTGCTGCCAGCTGACAATAAAGCCGAGCTCGAGAGGCTCAAGGAAGCTCTTCCCCAAATCAAAGCTGTCATGAGCATTGCTGAAGCACTCAAGGTGAAGCACCCGGATGCTATCCCATGGGTCGAGCAGATTAGGCAGGCTGTTGAAGCATCCGAAGATGTGCTTGATGAGTTGGAGTACAAAAAACTGGAGGATAAGGTGAAAGACCGAGATGAGGCAAGTGGGTCCGCTTCTAGTTCAAAGAAGAGAAAACTATCTACTATCAATGATGATACTCTGGAGAGGTTGAAGAAGGCTGTAACAATGTTGGATCAGGCTGCTAACGGTGTGGAGAATCTCCTTCAACTTGCCAAGAGCTTAGGTATCCATGATCTCTCTGACTCACAGCAAGAAACCGGTAAAGTTTTAAGTCGTGAAACTAGTTCCTTTTTAACTGAAACAAAGGTGTTTGGCCGAGAAGTTGAGAAGGAAAAAATAATTGGCTGGCTTAAACAACCAACAGATGCTCGCCTCTCTTCTTTTGGTATTGTCGGGGTGGGTGGACTTGGGAAGACCACCCTTGCACAATTTGCATATCAAGAGATGCATGGATCGAATCATTTCGACAAAACAATTTGGGTTTGTGTTTCTACAAACTTCAATGTTGAAGATATAACGAGAAAGATGCTCGGTGAATTAGGCGAAAGTAATTTTAGTAATAAACCATTAAATGCACTTCAGGAGGCCTTGAAGGAAAAGACATATTTAAAGAAACTTCTTATCATTCTGGATGATCTCTGGGATGATGAGAAAATAAGCGACTGGCAACAATTGGTGGCTCCTTTGAGGTTTGTACAACAAGGGAGCAAGATTTTATTTACAACTAGAATGAAATCTGTGGCAGACTTGCTTAAAAGTGTGATACGTACAGAGCATGAATCTCTAGCAATACAAGGCTTAGAAGAGCAAGAGTTGCGATTGCTCTTTGAAAGCTATGCATTTTATGGTTTTAACCTTTATAATCATGGAGATTTGCGAGCAATTGGAGATCAAATACTAAAAATACTCCGAGGTAGTCCATTAACAGCAAAGGTGATCGGAAGCTTACTGAATTCACGTATGGACAAACAGTATTGGACAAGAGTTTTGAATCAGGGGTCTCTATTCAACTTAAAGCAAGCCAACAATGTGGTAGAGGTTTTGAAATTGAGCTACTACCATTTACCAGCAAATTTGCAGGTATGCTTTAGATTTTGTAGCATATTTTCTCAAGATCATAGGTTTGATAAAGATGATTTGATCAAAATGTGGATTTGTTCTGGATTCGTCCAGCAACAATCAAGTCAAGAAGAAAGGCCAGAAGATATTGGGGAAGATTACTTCAATCGTCTTTTAGGGAAGTCATTCTTTGAATTACAATCATATAAAGGGGAAACATGGTATACTATGCATGATTTGATACATGAATTGGCCCAGAACGTTTCCTATGGGGAATGTTGTAGAGTAGAACGTATAATAATAAACTTAGTACCATACCTAGCACTGTACGTCATCTGTTTGTATGGTATCTATCGGGAACTACAATTGAAAGGGTCTCTCATCTTGAGAATTTACGTAGCTTGGTTATTTATGGTTGTCATGACTTGAGTAATTCATTAAACAAATTAATCAAGGAACCTTTACGTTTATTAAAAGTAGAAGCATTTTATGGTACCCTTGAATTTCCGAAAGAGATAAGTTGCTTGGTACATCTTCGCTACCTATCCATTGGTCCATATTTCAAGGATCAACAATTTCAATACTCATTCCTTGGTTTAATTTACAAACTTTACCATTTGCAAGTGCTAGAGTTTTCAACATATAGTGAAGATACATCCAATCTGAGAATTGAAACAACCGGAATAACTAATCTACTTTGTTTACGTTACATGAGGCTTCCCAATAACACAATAGAAACAATTTGTGCAATCCGCAAGCTGACATCCCTTCAAGAGTTAACTTTTTTTATTGGAAAAGAGATTGGTTATCATATAAATGAATTGCGCACATTAAACAATCTTCGACACCTTTCCATTGAAAACATTGAGAATATAGGGCATCATACTGAAGCTAAGAGTGCCAACCTACTAGGGAAGAATAATCTCATGTCGCTCTCCTTGAAATGGACAATAGAGAGCAATCCCATTCGCCATGAGAAAATCATTGATCACCTCCGACCCCCTCCAAGTCTCATGGAATTGACAATTGAGAATTATAATGGCCAAAGATGTCCTAATTGGATGGAGGATTCACCGTCTTTAAACCTATCATCCCTCAAATTACTTAATTGTCCTCTTTGGAAAAACCAATTATTTTTGGGAATATACCATATTTAAAAATTCTTGATATACGTGATTGTCAAAATCTGGACAAGTTACCAGATATGCCACTTTCTCTAATTGAATTTCGAATTTTTAATGTGGGATTGACTTCACTTCCAGTTTTGTACCAAAATTCTGATAATAACACTTCTGCACTAAGAGTAGTGGAGATAGAAAGGTGCCCCAAAATCCAGCTGCATGGATTTCTGCAGCAAGACAACCTAGATTTTCCAGCTATTGAGGAATTAACCATCAAAGGTTGTGAGAGATTGGTACACCTACCAATTCATTGGTTTGGGAATTTAAAGTCCTTGCAACACTTGAATATTATGGATTGTCCAAACCTAACCAAATTTCCCACTTTGCTGCCACTTTCTCTAATTGAATTTCGCATCATGAACGTGGGATTGAGTGCTCTTCCAGAATATTATCAAAGTCCTAACTCTAGCAGTGGCCCATCAACTTCGTCACTAAAAATAGTGGAGATAGAAAACTGCCAAAACTTAAGATTGAATGGATTCCTACAGCAAGACAACATAGATTTTCCAGCTATGAAGGAATTAACCATCAGAGGTTGTACGAGATTGGTACACCTGCCAACTCATAGATTTGGGAAGTTAGCATCCTTGAATATTATGGATTTTCCAAACCTAATCAAATTTCCCACTTTGCTGCCACTTTCTCTAACTGAATTTCGCATCAAGAACGTGGGATTGAGTGCTCTTCCAGAATATTACCAAAGTCCTGACTCTAGCAGTGGCCCATCAACTTCGTCACTAAAAATAGTGAAGATAGAAAATTGCCAAAACTTAAGATCCTTGAATGGATTCCTGCAGCAAGACAACATAGATTTTCAGTCTACCGAGGAGATAGAAGTCAAAGGTTGTGAGAATCTCGTACATCTACCAATGGGTGCATTTGGGAAATTTGTATCGCTACAGAATTTAATAATATGTGATTGCCCAATGCTAATGGCAGTTGATAAACAGAGCACCCTGCTTCCCATGGCACTCAAATACCTTACAATAGATAACTGCGGTAAACTTGATGAGCCACTGCTGGAATCAGCATCAAGCCTTCCTACTCTCACTACTCTTTTTATTTGGGATTGTGCAAATATTTCTCGTATTCCCTCTTCAGAAAATGCATTCAGTTGGCTAGATATCTCAAATGTGATGACATTCACCTAAGGAAAAGCCATGTGCTGAATGTGGAAGTAGCTTGGCTTCTTTAAAGATCAGACTGAGATTGATACTCTCCTTTTCACCCTCTGCTTTTTATTGACCTAACAGTTTCCGTTGCTTCATGTAAGGAAGTTTGGACAATTGGGGTGCAAAATCTCTAAAGTTCATTGCCTGCTACAATGGCAAGACTCACTGTGCTTGAAGATTTGACAATCTGTGGGGCTGATTTTCTGGAGGAGCTTCCGGAGTTACCAGCTTCTCTAAGGAAGTTATATATCATTGGGGTGCAAAATCTCTAAAGTCATTACCTGCTACAATGGCGGGACTCACTGCCCTAGAAACTCTAGAAATCTATGGGGCTGATTTGCTGGAGGAGCTCCCAAAGTTACCTGCTTCTCTGAAAGAAAAGAAAATTGAAGGCTGTGGTGGCCGATTGCTCTGACTCGTGTGTTGAAAAAACAAAACCATCTAGAAATCAAGAAAGTTGATTCGCTGGAGGAGCTCCTGGTGGCAGGTGGCAGGTGGCTTTTCCGAAACACTCTGCTTTCATAATGCTTTATTAATAAGGTACTTTCTTTTCCAAATTTATTGAATAAATTAAAGGCTCTAGCAATAAATTTCTGACTCTTCTAGTAATAAATTAATAAGGTACTTTTGTCAGTAAGATATTCTTATTTGTGACTTTCTTGTTTCAAACTTGAAAAACTTTGTAGATTATTTCTACTGTTGACGCATTCCTGCACAGACAAGGCCCACAACATACAGTGCCAACTCATTCCTATGCACTACAAATAACTACTACCGTACCTTCCCTGCAGGTATATATCTCACCTTGTTTCCAAGCTATCTGTTTTACTTTAGTTTCTTTTTTTTAATTTGAGGGATACTAACATATTTCAAATTTTTAACTCTCCC
The DNA here is from genome assembly GCA_024447655.1 of Carex scoparia. Classification (NCBI taxonomy): domain Eukaryota; kingdom Viridiplantae; phylum Streptophyta; class Magnoliopsida; order Poales; family Cyperaceae; genus Carex; species Carex scoparia. The sequence goes on along the minus strand of JAJHPE010000004.1, from coordinate 11,156,990 downwards.
TATGTCTAAACGATGTAGCTGGTCTCAAGTTTAACAATAAAATATTTGAAATGACTTAGTTAGAAGAATAGCAACTCAAATTAAAAAAAAAAATAGACATCGATATTTGCAAAAAGAACTGAAATAACTAAAACTCTAAAACAAAAAGAAGATTTATTTTGATAAAAAAAAACAAAAGTTCTTATTTAAAAGAACATGTACAAAATTCACAAAGCGTCAAAATTGCATTTCTAACAAGTTCCACTTTATTGGGACTTGTTTGCCTAAATTCCCTAAAGAGAATCTTTATTTTTTTTTTCTGTTTTTTTTTTAGTGGTGCTGGTTAGCAGTACCCATTTTGGTTTTCATACCACTAGTGTATCTTTGCCTTTTCGGTACCTGTTGAGGAAGATTTTTTTCTTTTTCGGTTCTCTGAGTGATATGCTTTCTTTACTTGGATAGGAATGTATGTTGTCCCTATTTGAAAGTATGTTGTCCCGAATTGTATACAGGTAATGCAGCTGGAAATGCAAAATCAAAACAGAGGGGCTGCATCACAATTTTAATCCAGCTGAGGAGATCAATGAGGTTAGACTATGAAATGAAAAAAAAAAAGTTGTTATTAGTCATATGTCTAGTTCAATAGTACAACCCTATTTGCCACAGGAGATATTTGCCAACAAGTATAATAAACAATATTGGCTTAATTGGATCTGTATAGTTTTGGCATGAGATTTTGGACATAATACTAGTTATGTGAAATTGGTATTAATGTGCAAATTCAATTGTTTACACAAAAAAAGAACACGTTGAGAAAAAAAAAATGTGAAAATTGGATCTATATACACATTGAAAATCATTTGACAGTTTTGCGCTGTCTTACAAGAGGCAGAAAATTAAAAAATGCTTGTGAAAGATATTTATGGAATTTTAAGGGGTAAGCTTGCAAACTTTTTGTTGCTGATTGACAATTTTATCTCTAAAATTAAAAACAAAAAGACATGATTTTTGCTACATGGCAATCTATTAATTGAATAAAAAAAAAAACAGGATTATATTGAATGAAAAAAGCCATAATTATAGATAGAATCTAGCATTCATTAACAACCTACAGAGGTACTGGATTTTCATTAACTTGTTTCATTTTCTGATTAATATTCTGATTAGAGATTAGGGAAGCATTGCCTGCTACAATGGTGAGACTCACTACCCTAGAAAGTCTAGAAATTTCAAAAGCTGATTTGCTGGAGGATCTTCCGGAGTTACCGACTTGTCTAAGGAAGTTAGATGTCGGTGGTGCAAGGTCTCTGAAGTCATTGCCTGCTACAATAGCGAGACTCACTGCCCTAGAAATTCTAAAAATTTCAAAAGCTGATTTGCGTGAGAAGCTTCCAGAGTTGCCTGCTTCTCTGAAATATAAGGAAATTAGAGGCCGTGGTGGCCGATTGCTCTGACTCATGTTGATTTGCAAGAGGAGCTGCCGGGTTACCTATTTCTCTAAAAAAATAAGTCCATTAAAGGCCGTGGTGGCAGGTGGCTTCATAACTTACCAACTCCATATTAGTAAGGAACTTTCTTTTCCAAATTTATTGAATAAATTAAAGGCTCTTCCAATAGATTTTTCTTTTTTCTTTTTTCATCAGTAAGATATTCTTATTTGTGACTCTTCTTGTTTCAAAAACTTTGTAGGTTATTTCTATTGTTGACTCATTCCTGCACAGACAAGGCCCACAACATAACAGTGCCGAGTCGACTGTTGCATACATGTTAATGTCCAGAGGAATAGAGGATTATAATACGCACAGGTTCTATACCATATATGCAGGTATATATCTCACCTTCTTTCCAAGCAATCTGTTTTACTTTACTTTCTTTATTTTAATTTGAGGGATACTAACATATAAAATTTAACTCTCCTTAGATAAAAGGAGGAGGGTTAACAATGAAATTTTTTGAAATGTGTTAATTAGAAGATTAGCAACTCAAATTAAAAAAAAAAAACCGAAATTTGCAAGAAGAACAGAAATAATTAAAACTATACAACAAAAAGAAGGTTTTCTCAACAAAAAGAACATGGACAAATTTCATAAAGCGTCCAAAGAGTACCTGTTTATTGGTACTAGTTTGCATAAATTCCTTTTCCCTTTTTATTTTAAATCATTTTTTAAGTGGTGTTGGCCAGAAGTACCTGTTTTGGTTTTTTCATACCAATAGTATATACTTTGTTAAGCCTGCAAACTCGTTGCTTTTGGAATATATAGTAACAACAATAATGACCCAACCCTCACTGACAATTTTATCCCTAAAATAAAAAAATGACATGATTTTTGCTACATGATCCCTAAAATAAAATAATGACATGATTCACTGGATTCGTGTAAACCGTATCTCTACAGACTGAGTCTGTATGTGCCTCTGTCGGAGTACAAGGACAACATGTGACAAATCAGGTTTTTACATCAGGTTAAATTTGAAGCCTATTGCAGTTCCAAATTGTATACTGAAGAGGTTACATTTGGTGAGCCCAAGGCCTGATCAAAGGTTTGAATTAAATTGGCACAGAAGTTTAATTTTGGTTACAATATATATATCAGTATTTAATAACACTGGCACTCGCGCATGCTTCTAATGCCGTTTACCGCATCCTGACCTTATATAAAGAATATAAAAATTAAGCTCAACTGGTTGATAGTTAATTAATTCAGTGATTTAGCATGATCTTAAAGAGAATTAATTATCAACCATTTGAGCTTTCATTAAACACCTTAAATTTGTAAATTGTAAGGCTTCACTAGTTTCTATTAATGCTCCTCAATTCCAATCATCCAGACATCCACTGTCTCGTTGAGAAATAAGTAAAAAAGAAAAGAAAAAAGAATACAAGGCATCCTTGATCTTATCTGATTTGATACCCCTCTTTTTTACTCTACACATCACTTGCCTTCTTCCTAACTGATTACATTGCATACATAGATGACATGTGTAACTATACGGTCTATCCGGTACCTCCAACACCGAGATCAGGTTTACAATCATCTGTCCCAGCGCCAAATAGGGGCCCACCCAAGATGGCCTCACCCTTGATCTTATCCTCCAACTTGTTGACCGGCACCCCCGGCTCGTCCTTGTCAGACCGTATGGCATTGTGGTAGGTAGTAGTGATGAAAGACCCCTTGGGTAATGCTCCTTGTGCACCTGACATTGTTTTTTTTTATTTTTATCATACGTAGGAGAGTTGACTAACACATGTCAGTAAGATTTTTATGAAGAAGCTTCTTGGGTTAGTCCCTAATATGAATTTGAGATTGACATTTGCTATTAGTCCCTAATATGAGGATGATTTATATGAATTTGCTATTGACATTTTAGATCCTTCTTGGGATAGTCCCTAAAAGAAATTTGTTCCAGAAATTATAATAGATTATCACGTATGATATTTAAGGATTGTTAAATTTGGAAAAGTATATTCATTTAAACTTTGGTACTCATGTTCCTTAATATCTTGGTCAATGTTGCTGTTGTATTTTACTAGTCGTCACTATGGTTTCTTGCCATGTGTAATTTTTTAAATTCAAATTGTATTTATTGCAATTGACGAGATCAATTTGTCTTTTACAGATTCAGACTCAAGTAGTTCCTCAGGAAGTGATCAGATGACAAAGCCTCAACACTGCATGAAACAAGGTACATTTTTTTATTGTAATTGTATTTGTTAGGACTACTAAGCATCTACTCGATGATAAAAATTTCTGGTATATTATCTGATGGACATTTTTTTACACTTCATTCTGCAGGAAAAAGCTTCTGGGCCTTCTTCGGATCGTGAAAAAAGTAACATATCGTTGACTGTTTTATAGCTTACCAGTACAGACTGGAAACATAAAATTGCTCCAGGAATGTCCATTGGCGAAGAAACCAAAACAATTAAAACAAGGGAAATACCAATGACCAACTTTTTTGTTGTACCAGTAAAACTCAGTACTGTATTGTGCATTTTAGTTACTCTTCTCAACAGATCTAAATTTCTCTTGCCTTTGATATTGCAATGAGATTAGATGATAAATTTTTTTACTTATTAACCATTATATTCTTGTTATGAATACAGAATAATCTAACGGTTCGAAACAATCAGATGCGGATGACCTGTTATACTTAGCCAATCCTACTAACATGGATGCTCAAATGGATGGTAAGTTAACTCACAAAAAAGAAAAAAAAATGAAAGTCAGCCTTCCTATGTGATATAAATCTGAGAGGATACTAAGTGTTATCATATCCTGCATGAAATAATATAGGGGACAGTGATTCTGCCAAAAAGCCAGAACCTGACTCACTGTTATCCTCCTAGAAAGTCTACAAATTTCAAAAGCTGATTTGCTGGAGGAGTTACCTGCTTCTCTGAAGTCATTGCCTACTACAATGGCGAGACTCACTGCCCTACAAATTCTATCTATTAGAAAAGCTGATTTGCTTGAAAATCTCCCGGAGTTACCGGCTTCTCTGAAATATAATGAAATTGAAGGCTGTGGTGGCCAATTACTGCTTCTCTGAAAAGTAAGTTCATTAGAGGCTGTGGTGGCCGATTGCTCTCAATATAAGAATGCTCTGCTTTCATAACGGATCCCCAACTCTGGGAGTTAGCTGCTTCTCTGAAAAATAAGTCCATTACAGGCTGTGGTGGCAGGTGGCTTCTCTGAAACACTATGCTTTCATAACAGAAATAAATCACATACATGCTGTTGATACTTTCTTTCCAAATTTATGAAATCAATTAAAGGCTCTTATATTAGATTTGGTTCTTTTTTTAGCAGTAACAATATTTCTATTTGTGACTCTTCTCATTTAAAACTTCAAAAAAATTGTAGGGTTTTTCAACTCGACAGTTGCATGTGTTATTGTCTAGAGGAATGGAGGATTATAATACACACTAAAGCTCCATGAGATTAAGCACTAGGAAAAAGAATGAACACTTGTATGCCATATATGCAGGTATATATTTCTCTGAAGGAAGTACGGATCAATCCGCGGTATGCATAGTACCAAAGCCTCTCACTCAAAAGTAAGAGTGAGCCTATGGTACTATGCATAGCGTGGATTGGTCCGTACTATGGATCATTATTTTTTTTTTTCAAAATCCTAACGGTTAATCTGAACCATTCAGCATGGTCTCCGTATGAATATGTACTTGTAAACTAAATTTTACATTTTTTAGAATTCTTTTGCTATTTCTTTAGATGGGTAGAAAATCACTGTTTTTGAATGGTTCAGAATTTTCAGATCAAATGATTTTCTATCCATCTAAAATATAGTAAATTTTTTTTTAAATGCAAACTTTAGTTTATGAGTACATATTCATATAGGTTTGGTACTCTAGACAGAGCCTTATGCATTTATGTTTCAATTTGACTTTATGCTATGTGATTTTCTACAAAAATCAGGAATCACTGGTACATCTTTCTCTAGTGATAGTTTCTCTTGGTGGCAATGATTTGGGTAAGTCACATCCCTTCGCCTTGGAACTGCATGTGCCTCTGTCTTAGTACAAGGACAACATGGGACAAATTGGGATTTTCATCAAGGTACTTCTCACTTGATTTATCTTTTCTAAATCTTCATTTTCTTTTGTACCAGCCAAGGGCTGCTATTGGTATTAGTTGGAAACTTGAATACAGACCTGCTGGTTAATATTTCAATCATGATTTGTGCTTTGCAGAATTTTACATTGAATATTGATTCAATAGTTGACTTAGTGGATTTCATAATTAATAAATTCTATTATTAGCATTTTCTGCATAATGCACAGCTGGGGCAGTGTCAGAAAGTCGTGCGTGGTTATTGTTTGGTATAAATTAGTACTTAAAGTAGGTAACTTCTGTAATTTTGTTGCATGAGATAATACAATCGAGTATTTTGAAAAATCATTTTTTTGTTTATCAGCAATTTTCTATTGACCAGAAGTTTTCTGTTTACCAGTATTTTCTATCAATAGTTTCTCTATACCAGCATACAGCCAAGTTTCCAACATTTTAGCCCAAACTGAGACTTGACCGTATTTACAAATTTTGGAATTGCCTATAGTAAAATTAGAACATATTACAGCTTTTTGAGTGTTTTTTTTTTTTTTTTCTGATACATAAGAATCTCTACAGAAGAAACAATATTTTTGTGTTTACATCAATTTGCATGCGTTATGTGGATTGTAATAATACAGCTAGTTCCTTCACATGCAGAGTTTATGTGAGACAACACATTTGTTTTCCCTTAGCTGGCCTCTGCCAATGAGAAAATGCTTGTTGACTCAGCAAGGTGATTTATCAAACAAACCTATTTTCTTTCACCCTTTGAGTTTATTTCTTATATCACCAAATATGGGTGAAGATATTTAATTGCTTTTTTCTTGCTGAATTAGGACATATGAAGGATGTAGAGTATACTCTTAACATTTGTATAGAAATCGAGCCATAGAAACTATAAGGGCCGAGAATGCGCTGGTACATGCTTTACGTAAGTCCACATACATTTGTAATTGTGTATAAAAAATGAAACAGCTTGTCTTGTTTCCGTGTTGATAATTATTAAAAATTAACTGATGCAGAGACATAATACACTTGTCAGCTGTGGCGTAGTGAGAAAATACAATTGGTCATGGCGGAGGTGGAGGTGCAACAGCTTCTCAATCAGGCCAAGGAGGCCTCGCATTTCATCCAGTACATGATTGTTCAAGCCAAGCGATTTCCTTCTGGATCCTTCGATAAATAATTAATTACCATTTCTCTTTTTCTTCTGTTCTTGAAATTAATTATAGGGTTTACTTTTACTACTTAGTTTATTTAAGTTTGTGATGTAATTAGTGTAGTTAACTGTGTTGATTATCCTCTCTCTTGTGTAATGTTAGTAGTTCTGATGTCGATTGATCTGTTTGGAGAATGGAATTAATTGTAATGGCATCTTCTTTGAGCAGTATTTTGAATATGTTGATGCTCAGTATAGAGTTATAATTAATATGATATTTTGTTTGGAAAATATTAATGCTTAGAATTTGTTGATGAACATTATTTTCTGAATTGTGAAATTGTACAAGTCAGAAGAGTTAATAGAAAGCAGAGGCTATCAGGCTGAGCAGCTCCGCTTGGCTGGGAATCAAAAAAGCAGGCCATACCATCTCAACTGTGCTGGATCCTTATATATGATAATAATTAATGGGCCTCGACCTGATTTTGGGCCTCGACCTCATTTGTTAAATCAGGTGCTCCATCTTCTCTCTATTCTCTCCTTTCGTCCTCTAAAAATCCTTCAACTACTCATCCTTTGTCTTACTTCTTGTCAGATCCATAATTTCTGAGAGCTTCTATCCCTTTACACAGATAATTAACCAATTCCTAATCACATCTATGCAAAACCATTTCATTAATTATTAACTCACCTAATTAATTAATTATGTCAACATATCATATCAGCGTAATTTTGTTTCTCGACCACTTGAATCACGGTGATTGTATGATCAAGGGAAATCTTCATTCCTTCTCAGATGATACATTTTCTCATGTGTTAGTGCTTTCATTCGTAATAAGTTCAGTTTTAATTTGCTATTAATTAAAACATAGAGGCAGATTAATGTGCTTCCATAAACATTTCAGTCCAAATGTTTACGCGTTAAATTTTAAATTTTTATATAAAAAATGTCAACTTAATAGCTCAATAAATTTGTTATATCAAAATTTGTAGAATACTATTTTTTATATTATTTTTTAAGAATTTGTTACTGTTTTTATGATTTTTGAAACATGATCTAAAAATAATAATAAAAATATCAAGTTTGATATGCCCTTTTGTTTGTAAGCTTGTTTCTTTTAAAAAAAATTTAATGGAATTACGTACACTTATTTAATAATTTAACTAATATTTTGTGGTTAAAGTATAAAAATGAAGGTGTAAAAAAGAAGAAGAAGAAAGAGAACACAGTAATGGCGGTTATTTATTACTTGGGTCCTTGTTTTTTCTCTGGATTTGAAATTGGTCCCCTTTCTTTTTTTGTTGTGTTGGTGTTTCAAGAGAGAACGACCTGTAATTTGAGGTGTACCAAGTATTTTTTTTTTTTCCCATTAATAAAATGCAAAAAATTAAGTGCAAGATATCTATCTGTAGTTGCGTGTGTTCAATGCACTATAAATGAAAATGGTTTGAAATTAATTTGTCCTTGTTTTCTCTTTTGCATGATTGCCACAATTTATGATCGATAATCTAAACTAAAATTTTGAATACGAATTCATGATCGAATGATCCAAACCAAGCATTTTTTTATGCACAAACGTGTCACCATCCTTTCAATTTATTCAATACAAATAAGGGTCATCATCATATATTTAATCATATGAGTAGAACAAGGGTATTCTTAAAGTTCAAATTGGCTTCAAACGAACAAATTTATATTTTTTTAAGTTTCGAATTAATTTAATATTGTCACACCCCCGCTACGGAGGTGCGACGAACCTACCAAGTCCAATTTTCCATAACAATTCACATAACATAAGGCATGGATCTTTTTATGCATTGCCAATAGCATCCATTATTTTTCCATATTTCAATTTACGTATAATAATTATCTGACATTCTACAATGAATGATGCTAGATGAATTTTCTGCACCATGTCAGATAAAATAAACTCAAATCCCAGACCTTTAGAGGGCCATGCTGTCAATTACAATCCCAAAAACGTTTCTCAATCTTCGTCAAATAAACCTATAACCCACAAGGGGAAACGAGTGAGAAATAATAAATTATTTCTCAGTGTTGATTGCCACTCAGATTATTGGATTCGAATGAAATCACCGCACGAGAACTTAACAGTTCATTTTAAAATGACGAATGCAGATGCTCAATATCAGTATAAAATCGAACAACAACAATTACATAGATAAATCAGAACTCGATGAATCTTATCGGAATAAATGATTTGGGGTCTAAATCTTTTAAACCATAAAGTCTGGTAACGTTTGATTTCTTACCTTTACGTTTTTCTGTAACACGGACAGATACCTTAACAAGTATCGATCGTGTTAGGGCTTATCTTGTTCTATCCTTCCGACAATTTGTTAATGAAAATAATATAAAATCAATATCTCAATACCTTTGAATCGAAAGAAAATCGATGATAAAATAGTTCTAACTATCCCGACAATCGGTTAGGGAAACAATACGAAATCAATTTTCATTATCGAAGAAAATCATTGATATGACCTCATAAATCTTACGGTCCATTTTATATTTATTCAATTCCCCCCCCCTATTGGGTTCGGTTGGGGCCATTCACCATATGCCATAAGTGGGTAAAGTCTAGTAGCTAGCTAGACTTTTACGATGTATTATCCTTTTTTCCACTATATGGAGGTTCAAGGATTACAATATTTAATATTCAATCAATTCATGCTGTCTCAATCAATCATTTGAAATAAGAATCAATCAATCGATAAACAATATCAACATGACGTCAACATACTTCCTGTAATTCGGTTTCAATTGTATTGAGTATGCATATGATGCAAGTTCAATTAATGCGGTCAATCAATTATTCAAAATGCATAGCGAGTTACGATTTAATTCCTAGTATGAATGCTAATCCAATAGCCTCGCACCTGATATCGTAGGGCAATTTGAACACTAGCCGTCTATTATTTATAAACACTCCATCTTATCAGTCTCGTCCGTTAATAACGCCAGTAGAAGGAGAACACTGGTACGGAATCTGTACACGTGTCATGACTGTACCAGAATCTCATTATAGAGATTCCATCACAAATTTATCAAGAGAGAGTGCCAAAGGGAAGCCTCTCTGATTTTATTTCTTTTTTTCTTCTTTTTCTTTTATTTTTTTTTTTTTTTTCTTGGTTCTCTGTTTATTTATTTTTCTTCTTTATTTATTTCTTTTTCTTTCTTTTTGGGAGAGATGAACACATAAGGGTGACCCTCCCTTGTTGACCACATGGCCATAGTGCCACGGTGGTGCTTCAATTTGTTTTTATTTTTATTTTAAGTTTGCCATTTTATATATTTAACCTTCATATTTCCAAACTTTGCAAATTAGTCCAAAAGTAATTTAAAAGAATGTTATATATATATATATATATTATATATATTATATGCATCAAACATTCAATCCTATAGTTCTATATAGGTTATGTCTCATACAATTTCCATTTCAAATTTTCAAATATTTTTGACATTTGAGTTAACACTTATGTTGATATCAATCATACATAATTTTAAATTATCAATTTGATAATAAATCACACCCAAATAACTTATTCATCATTGCTAATCAATTCAGAAAAATAATATTTATTCTTTAGATATTACTTACTCACTGAAAAATAAATTCAGACAATTCGTATATTATTTTCAGTTATCATCAATTTGATATACACAGTTTTGCATAGTGTTACAAATATAAAGTCAAGTTGTCAAAATTAGATCTATAAATTAATTTTAATGCATTTATTTTTTAGAAGTCTTTTGACCACTTGACTCTATACAAAATTAATTTAAAATTTTAAAATTTTTGTATATAGACGCATCACTCGTAAAGTAGAAAGATTTCAACTACTTAGATTCATCGTTTAATGTCAATTTAATAAATTTAAGAGTTGAAATCGGAAAGAGACTTGAAGAACTTAACAACACCCTAGTTCTAGTCTAATCATATTATCATATTATTATATGGTATCACATGATATGAAACTTTACAGATCATATATAATCAATAATTTCCCATGATGCCATATTATTATTTTTTATATGGTATCGTATTATCATATTATTAGATTATATGGTATCATATCATACAGTATCACATGGTATCATATGATATTATCATATTATTATATCGTCTATGAATTATGAACCAAGCAAACAAACATTTAGCACATGCGTGCCACCCGTTTTCTCAATCAGCCAACTTATAATTCACAATAAATAAAATAGTTGGGTTCTTTCTGAAATCCTTTTGTACAAAGTTTCAATCAAAATATAGCCTAAACTGTCTTTGATATGTTAAAATTCGCGTAAACAATTTAAATTCATAAGATTATGAACGTTGATTAACTTTTAATTTTTTGTACAAATTTTAATAAAAAAAATCGGACGGTTTATATCCGATTTTGAACAGACTTTGTCTAAATCTATTCAAATTAGAAAATCCAACTCCTAAATAATGTAATATTAGAGTCCGGCTATCGTCAAACGTTATAATTTCATCTCAATAATAAGTTATTTTGTGTTATTTTAAAGTTTGAAAATTTGAACTGCTCAACATGATTTCTATAGAAAAATGTGCTTGGAGAAAAAAAATATTTTTTTTGAAAGTTTTTGACTATTTTTTAGGTAAATACAAAATCACTGTTTTTAAATAATTTTGGACCATTCAAAATAGTGATTTTGTAACTATCTAAACAAATAGTAAAAAAATTCAAAAATATAAAATAATTTTAATCTTCATACACATTTTACTATGAAATTAATTATGACGTTATGATAATATGATAATAGCTAAACTCATAATATTATCATATTAATATGATAATAGCTAAACTCGTAATATTATCATATATTCATATTATTATATTTATTTTCTTTGAATAATATTATTATACGGTATAATATATTTATACTATCCGATCCGATATATTATTATACGTTGTTATGATCGATATATGATATGATAAAATGAGATATGAAACTTTGTCCTTTACATGATCGCATCCATCCTCAATGATCGTCTATTTTAACATATGAAATCCGTCTAATTATTGTACTAATTAAGATAGTAGATAATCAACATACATTTATATTATACGTATTAAGATAGTAGATAATCAACGTACATTTATATTATACATATTAAAAAAAGATTTTTACTTGAGGAAAGCGTTTTAATCTATAATTATTATAATAAACATAATTGTCATAGTAATTAACATAATTAATTAATTAATAAAAATCAATTTCTAGTTTTTATATGTATTTGAATAAATAGGTAATTAAGTAACACATAATTTCATCGAATAAATATTTAATAGACTTAATTACTATAGTAAATAATTCCAAATTCATGCAACACACAGACTATAGAATTAAAGCACTGGATTTGTGCTATGTTAAAATCGTTACCCCGTCATATAATACGATACGAGCTAGAGGTAGAGGCACTGTGCCAAGGCATCAGACCTACTTGAATTCAATAATGGGTGATGAATCATTATCCGATCTACTATAAAATGTGCGCATTACACTTTAAAATTCGTGTTGTCTGTTTCAATTTTCATGCGTACAACTGTGAGATTTTTGTGTAAAAAAAGACATTCAAGAAATAGTACAATATTTATTAAAAATTAATTTTATTACCTACTGTAACTGTCTTTGTGCTTGTTTCTTAATTAATAACATTATATCTCTCTCTGTGTATTGTATAGCATGCAGTGAGATGTAATTAATTAATTAATTAATTAAATACTTAACTCAGGTGAAGCATTTACTCAAGTGTTAATAGTAATACGAGGTGCAAGTATTATCTCATAAATTATTTGTTAGGAGCATAATAATTTGTCCGAAAATAATTAACAGATTATTACGAACACCAACCTGCATGTTGTTGTTGTCGTCTTTTTTTTTTTTTTTTTTTTATTTAGGGAAATTTTACGTATACACTTCAAAAACTTCAATATTACGTATTTCATCTTCTAAATTTTGTAATTATGTATTTCTCCCTCTAAACTTTCAAAACTCAAAAAAATTTCCATTTTATTGTATTTTATAATAAAACTCATTTAAATTTGTAAAATATCCATTTTATCCTTTATTAAAAGCATACAAAAATTGTAGCTTATTTAAAAAAATATATATATCGGTCTTATATGATACACATTATACCTTGAATTCTCATTCTCTGAGATATCTCATATTTTGCGTGACCTTTTGGAAAATCTCAACAGTTAAATACATTCTGCACGAATTTCGAAGATGAAATAATACTTGTCCTTGTGCTATCCCAAATATTTAGGCTTGAACCAAACACCACTTTTTTTTTTTTTTTAAATAAAATAACCATTTTGTCATCGAAACCGGAATACTATACCTATTATATCTTTTACTCTTATAAAATAAATATTTTTTTGGGTATGAAAATCTTTTGGTACGGGAGTTCTTCCAAAGAAAAAAACTTGCAAACTAAACTAGCTTCGGTATTGGATGATATTTATTCTATTTATAGCCTTTTGAAATTAAGCTAACTAATATTTTGAAATCAAATTAAAAGTATAAAAATGAAGGTGTAAAGAATTGAGAAAATACACCACAATTAATCGATGTGTTAGTAGTGTTAATACAATCAGGTGTGTTGGAATGGATGAAGAATAGTCACTAATAAAATTGGTCCCCTTTTTGTTGGGTTCGTATTTTAAGAGATGGATCTGCAATTTGAGTTGTACCAAGTCTTGTTTTTTTTTTTTGGTAACGTGACACAAGTAGTGTGTTCAAATTGTTTCAAACCAACTTAAAAAAATGCAAGTAAATTTTAATTTGTTTGGTTGAACAAAAATAAGAGAAATTAAATTTCAAATGTCTAAATTCAATATGAGGAGGGTTCCAATGCACCCAAAATTTCATGCTTCCATTTGCACCTATTTTTTTTTTTTTATCTCTTTTATGTTCATTTTCAAAGCTCGAATAGTCAATCCGAACAGTTCAACACGATCATCATGATAAAATATACTTGGAGACCAAATTTTATATTTTTTGGATTTTTTTTTTTTTTTTAAGATATGTACAAAATCATTTTATCGGATGGTCTAGAATCTCCTTAAAACAATGATTTTGTACCCATCTTAAAAAATAGTAAAAAAATTCCAAAAAATATAAAATTTGATCTCCAAGCATATTTTATTATGATGATCATGTTGAACGGTTCGGATCGACTACTCGGACTTTGAAAATGAAGATAAAGGAGAAAAAATGGATGCAAATGGGAGCATAAAATTTTGAGTGCATTGGAACCCTCCTCATTGAATATATACAAAAATAAATATAACACCAGTCAAACTGAAAGAAAAACACATTTAATAATTATAGAAATAAATATGAAAATATATATTTGTCAAATTGAAACAAGAGAGATTCAACCGAAACAAACATAATAAATAATGAAGTAACTCAAATAATATTAAGTAAATTTTCATTTGCCTAGTCAAACCGAAATAAGAAAGATTAAATTAAACTGAACTAAATATAAGAATTGAAGTAATTCAAAATTTCAACTGAATTAAATAAATGTCTGACTGACTTAGACCAAAAATTTAACTATTTAATTCAAAATTTATTAATAAGATTAAAAATCAATTAAATCAGATCCAATAAACACAACCCTTAACACAAAAATATTTATTGTTGCGTGGAATGCAACGCAAGATATCTATCCGTAGAGTAAATGAGACGAAACACTTCTTTGCAAGATTGTAAACCACGCATTTTTGGGTAACGATATTAACATAGTAGTTTTTGCTTATGCAGCGCACGAACTATAGAATTAAAGAAGCGCTGCATTTGGTTGATGCGCTGCATGAAGTGAACATTAATCTGTTAAAATCGTTACCCCATTTTTATATGCACGTACGTGTCACCCTCCGTACAGAATATGAGATATGAAACTTTGTCCTTTGCATGATTGCCCACATATTTGGGTAAATATATTAACAGAGTGATTTTTACTTTATGCAGCGCAAAAACTATAGAATTAAAGTAGCGTTGCATATGGTTGTGCGTTGCATAAAGTGAGAATTACTCTGTTAAAATCATCACCACATACGTGTCAACTTATGCTTCATGCAGCGTAACTTTGTCCTTCTCATGATTGTCTATGAACCAAACCACGCATTTTTTGCGTAATGATTTTAGCCGAGTAACTTATGCTTCATGCAGCGCACGGACTATAGAATTAAAGCAGCGATGCATATCATTTGTGCTCTGCACGAAGTGAGATTTACTCTGTTAAATTCGTTACCCCATCATGGGATACGATACGAGGGGTAGCGGCACTTTGGATTCGATGGGTTATTGCAACGTCCGATAAGCTATAAGATACGTGCTTTATGCTTCAATTTTCGTGCGCACATATTTGAAAGCGGATTGGACAGTCTTGGATCTCATTAGACCCAAATCTAGGTCCAGGGGCATTGGACCTACTCCGTCCGTGATTTTAACAGAGTAACTTTTGCTTCATGCAGCGCACGGAATATAGAATTAAAGGAGCGCTGCATATGGTTTGTGCGCTGTGTGAAGTGAAAAATATTCTGTTTAAATCATTAATCCATTTTTATAGGGTGAGTATCCTCTGAATATCTCAATTTTTGCGTTACCGACGTGTCCGGTGCCTATTCGGGAAAACGTAGGGGCCCAGTATTATTTGAGCTTTGAGATTCGTGCATAATATATTTGAATGATTGAGATATTCGAAAAAGTCACGCAAAGTTTGAGATATCTCAGAGGCTGCGAATTCATTTTAATATGCACAGACGTGTCACCTTTCAATTCATACGAGGCGCTGTGCCAAAGAAACAAGGACCAGCAGCTTATAGAAATGGGTTGTCTCCGGCGAACTCGGTGGGCTGCGACGGCGGCGGCAGCGTGGGTACAGTGTGGTGCAGGAGGATCGTACTGCTTCGGCGTCTACTCGGAGGCGTTGAAGGCTTCGCAAGGGTGGGACCAGTCAGCCCTTGACCGAGTCGCCACCTTCAAAGACATCGGTGCCAACGTCGGCCTTCTCTCCGGCCTCCTTGCCTCCTCCTCCTGGGCCCCACTCGGACTCCACTCATCCTTTCTGGTTCTCTCTCTCTCTCTCTCTGGTTTTTGGGGGAATTTCATGTATACCCAACAAAAGTTCAAAATTATGTATTTCCACTCTACTAAAGTTCATGATATCAGAAATATGATATTAGAAGACTGATTATGTTTTCTAAAACATACTACACATTTTTTTTGTTGGGTATACATGAAATACATAATTTCAATGTTTCGAGAGGTATACATGAAACTTCGAAATTATGTATTTCCCCCTCTACTGAAGTTCATAATAGCAGAAACATGATATTAGCAGACTGACAACGTTTTCTAAAACATGCTACAATTTTGTTTTTTTGTAATAACAATTAGAATGTGTATTTTGTGAATTTAAAATGAGTTCTAATAGAAAAGACAATAAAATGGGTAAATTGTGAATTTTTTAATTTAGAAGGGTAAATTTGATATTATGAACTTTAGAGGGGTATACATGAAATTCCCCCCATTTTTTTTGTATTACTTTGATTCTTAAAATTGAAATAAAGAATCATAATAAGAAGAAAACAATTAATTGAACAGGTGCTGCTTGCTGGTGCAGTGCAGTGCTTTGCTGGATACCTCCCTATCTGGCTTGCTGTCACGGGCACCATATCCCAACCTCCGGCTGCTGTACTCTGCACATGCATGCTGGTAGCGGCCCATGCGCAGACCTTCTTCAACACGGCAGATGTCGTCACCTCCGTCGAGAACTTCCCCGATCGCCGCGGCACCGTCATTGGCATCATGAAAGTACGTAATTGCAATATATGTATATATATAATTATATATGTAGGCATATTCCTTAATTTTATTTCCTTACCTGAACTGGTATCTGAAATCTGGTACCAACATAAACCTTTTTATTTCTGAATTCTAAATATAATATATGGTCTTCTTAGTTTGTCCTGATATAATATATGAAGTTGGACTACGGTGCTATGCATATATAATATCATGTTGTGCTATGTGTTTTTAACGGTCGGATGCACTTTAAGATGGTGTAAAGGAAATTCACTTGATGAAAGACTTTTGACAAAAAAAAAATATTGATATATAGTACGGACCAATTTGCACTATGCATAGTATTATAGCCTCACTCGTTCTAATATATGTTTATATATATGCCTATTCCTTCATATCATTTCCTTACCTGAACTGGCACTTGAAATCTGGCCTTGTTAGTTTGTCCTGATATAATATAATATTACCAACATAACCTTGAATTCACATCCTCTGAGATATCTCAAACTTTGAGTTGATCTGTGGAATCTGGACTGTGCAAATCCTTTCTGCACGAATCACAAAGGACAATAATACTTACCCCCTGCATTCCAAATAGGCACTGAAAAAAAATTGACCAGGCATTAAATAAACTGAAAATTTGAGATATCTCAGAGGATACGGACTCCATTTATGAAGTACATTGGAATCTGGTCTAGTAAGTCTGTCCTGATATAATCTATGGTACCAACATAACCTTTTTAATTCTGAATTCTAAATATAATACTTGGTCTTGTTAGTTTGTCCTGATATAAAATAAATTAGAGGCCTATTTTTAAATATGACCCATTAAAAAAATTGCTAACCTGATATAATATATGGTACCAATATATGTATATTTTTTAGTCTGAACATGACTTTATTTTTCTTTATTCAGGGATTTCTTGGTCTAAGTGGGGCAATACTGGTACAGCTATACCGCACGTTTTTCGATGCAAACCCAAGCTCCTTTATCCTTATGCTAGCCATTCTCCCGTCTTCTCTCTCGTTGATTTTAATGTACCTTATAGATGTTTGCCCCAAAACCGACAGCGGAGCGTATGATAACAAATTTCTAGATGGTTTCTCTCTCATTGCGCTCTGCCTTGCCAGTTACCTCATGCTCGTCATAATTGGACAGAGTTTATTTACTTATATACCCTTCATTCTACAATTTGCAATTTTTGGGGTCCTTATGGTATTTCTAGGGTCTCTGTTAGCAATTGTTACGAAAGCTGATAAAGAGTCGAAGGTGCTCGATGAAATTACTCGTGATGAAAGAGTGTCTTTGGTTGAAGATAATAAGAACTATGGAGAGGTTGCGACATCAGGTACGCAATACATAATATACAGCATTTACTGGTAAATAACCAGTGACCGGTACCGGTACTGGTACAGGTACTGATCAAGCAAACCATTTCATTCTTTACTTATTTCAATTTGGGTTTGGTTTCAATCTTTTAGAATTAAACTGAAAATTTGAGATATCTCAGAGGATATGGTACCAACATAACCTTTTTTTTCTGAATTCTAAATATAGTATATGGTACCAGCATAACCTTTTTATTTCTGAATTCTAAATATAATGGCATTTACTGGTAAATATACTAGTGACTAGGGATTCTTATTTCAGATCTACTGGTACCGGTACTTATCAAGCAAACCATTTCATTCTTTGTAGACTTAATTAGCACTGTTGTAAAATTACAGAGCTGTATTTTTGCTTTATCAAAGGGTTTATTCGAGATTCATATCATATCTTTTTTAACTGAAATTTGATGCAGGGAGTGGACTTGCACCAAGAGGAGAAAATCTAAACCTGTTACAAGCCATGGGAAAAATCGATTTTTGGCTTCTATTCTTTGCTATGTCATGTGGCATGGGGTCAGGTCTAGCAACTGTTAACAACATAAGTCAGATCGGTTCTTCAATCAGTTACACCGCCTCAGAAACTGCAACCTTGGTATCTCTTTGGAGTATCTGGAACTTTCTTGGCCGCTTCTCTGCCGGCTATGTGTCAGATTATTTCCTTTGCAAAAAATGCATTGCTAGGCCGTTTTTCATAGCCATAACTCTAGTTTTGATGAGCATCGGCCACTTCATTATTGCTTCAGGTATTACTGGGTCTCTCTACATTGGGTCGGTTTTGGTTGGGGTGTGTTATGGAGCTCAATGGTCTCTCATGCCAAGTATCACGTCAGAGATTTTTGGGTTGACCCATTTCGGCACGATTTTTAATACGGTGGCAATTGCAAGTCCAGCTGGGTCATATGTGTTATCAGTACGGGTTGTGGGTTATGTGTATGATATGGAATCCGTGGATGGGCATGCATGCACGGGGAAACATTGTTTCGCACTGTCTTTCGGTATTATGTCGTGTGTTTGCCTTATTGGGTCGGGTTTGGCTTTCTGGTTATCTTGTAGGTGCACAAAATTTTATAGACAGGTGATATACGCCAGATTACAAGACAACCTCACCTAGATAAAACTTTTAAAGAGTAAATGTAATTTTTTATTTTTTTTATACATATTGGGAAAGTGTATATATGTGATATTTTGTGCTCAACTTCCATGAACTTTGTATAGGTTTTGTCATTATTTTTAAAAAGAAGTAATAAATACGTGATTGCTATCTGGAGATATATTTTGATAGAGGCACCGATCGCTACCTATTTGAAGGTATAATAATGAAGACTGTGGTTTGTATTTTACTGGGTTTTTTTTTTTTTTTTTTTTTTTTTTTTTTCTGATCATTGTATGACCATCAGTTGAAAATTTGATGAGTAACAATTTTCTGATCAATAACTGTATTTTCCATTCGTTTATACCATTATCAAACAAGTGATGTACATGTATGTTCCTTTGTTGCTAATTTGGAAACCGTATTAATATACTACGTGTTTATTAATATAGACTGAGGCAGTGCATTTTAACAGTATCATATACAATCCAGATTCAACATCGCTCTGTTAAATGAGTTTTGGACAAAACTTGAGACATTTCGGTGAATTTTCAAAATTTTCTTTTTACTTGCTCAAAAAAAAAAATTTCCTTTTTAATCTGATTTACTGGTATACGAATTAGTTAGATTGTTTTTTTTTTTTTTTTTTTTTTGTAATTATCTGCTTTATGGATTTGTCATGATTGTTTACAAGATATACTTTTGAGGTATATATAGATTTACAAGGCTAAGAGCCGTTAATGCTATTTTCTAATTTGAAAATCACATATTCCCCCCTCTAAAATTCATATTAACATATATATCCATCTAAACTTAAAGAAACTCACAAATTTACCCCTTTTTCTGTTCTATTAAAACTTATTTTAAATTTATGAAGTACCAATTTTATCATGTTTAAGAGAAATGTCAGTTTTCTAATTGATTAGTTTATGAGGACAAATATGTTACTTCTCTACAACTGATGCTTACACAAGCATATATCTAAATGCCACTGTATAAACATCAGAAGTATAGAAATGGCCTATTTGCCCTCAAAAGCCACCACCCAATTAGAATACTCATATTTTTCTAAAACAAGCTATCTAGTTTTATTTTTTCAAAGAAGAGTAAAATGGCTACTTCATAAATTAAAATGAGTTTTAATTGAAAAAGATATTAAAATGTCTTAATTTGTGAGTTTCTGAAGTTTAGAAGGGTAAATCTGATGAGGCAAAGTCTTCTATGGACATAAGGACCTATTTGTAAAATGAACATATTTTTATTTTCAAAGTTCAAACAGTCGATCCGAACCGTTCATCTTGTTCTCCACAATTTTGAGAACATGGTGTTTACTAAATCCTTTCCAAACCATATTTTGTATGGATAATATTAATATGTGCTTGGAGACCAAATTTTACATTTTTCTGAATTTTTTTACTATTTATTAAGATGGGTACAAAATTCAATGGTCTGAATTTGATATTTTTTGTACCCATCTTAATAAATAGTAAAAAAAATTCAGAAAAATGTAAAATTTGGTATCCAAGCACATATTAATATGAAGAACAAGATGAACGGTTCGGATCGACTGTTTGAACTTTAAAAATAAAAATATGTTCATTTTACAAATAGGTCCTTATGTCCATAGAAGACACTCTCTGATGATATTATGGATTTTAGAAGGGGAAATCCATAATTTCCTAGTTTTTGAGGGGTATACATGAAATTCGCCCTTTATCTAAGTAAATAACTGTTATGCTGTTATGCTGTTTCCTGTTTTGGTACTCTGAGAAGAGAGGCTAAAAAGCTAAAACAAATCTAAGAAGGTTTGGGTATAATCTGTAAAAGTTGCATCCAGTATTATTGTTTTTTATAAAACAATAATCAATGAAAATTGTAAAAATATATAAGAAAAAATTGAAGTTGTAAATTCATTTTGAATAAGGTACATGCTAATTTCAGTTGAAACACCAACTTTTTTGGTCATCCATCAATCCATTGTTAATTCCACACCGTTGAGTTTTCAAGTTATTTGATAATACATAAATCAATTTTTGTGTTAATTTTTTTTTTCCTAAAATTAGTTGACAGTTATTTCGAACAAAATCCAGCAAAAAAAAGGCAGAAAAGTACATGGATTGTTCTGTCCTTCTAAACAAAGCTTTACTTCCTCTTGTATATAAATTCATATAATTAAAACGGATCGATAACACTATCGATTATGGCTTCTTCAATGTTGTTTAAGATAATTCTTATTAGTTTCTTGGTCGTGGCAACGGCTAAAAAACAAGCACCAAAAGAACTGAAAGCACGAAAAAGCGCACCACCACCACCACCACCTGATGTCTCGACAGGCTCAAATGACACGAGTGCCTCAAATGCCTCAAGTGTCTTTGATGTCACCAAGTACTCAGCATCGACTAGTGCAAGTGCCAGTGCAAACAGCAAGGTAACACATTTTTATATTAATTATAATACAATTTTTACCATTACAATACATTTTTTTTTGTGTAGAAATGAAATCGTCTTAGTTTAATTCGATGGAATTAATTAGTGCAACTAAGAACCGTGGGCTTAGTGCAGGTGATACGAGCCCTATCTCTCAAAGAGAGGTCGCACATTCAATTCTCAAAAATGCTAGAGCATATATCGGGAACATTTATTTAAAAAAATAAAATAGTGCAATTACCGTTGAGTATCAACATACATAAAGGGGTGGATCATAAGTAACGATGAATTTTTAAAAA
The DNA here is from genome assembly GCA_024447655.1 of Carex scoparia. Taxonomy (NCBI): domain Eukaryota; kingdom Viridiplantae; phylum Streptophyta; class Magnoliopsida; order Poales; family Cyperaceae; genus Carex; species Carex scoparia. The sequence continues at coordinate 11,135,203 of JAJHPE010000004.1, read as the reverse complement.
TTGTAATCATCTATATTGAATTTTGTTTGGAAAATTTGTGCTTATAGTTAGTGGTTAGAATTCTACTTCGTTCGTAGCAAAGAAACCTATACATAACCTTTGTTTTCACATTTTCGTAGGCTTTCACCGATGCATTTAAAGCAGCGTGCGCATTCAAAGGACGATCGACAGTCTTGGTACCTTCAGGCACCTATCAGCTCGGTCCAGTTTTGTTTGAGGGTCCGTGCATTGGGTCGCATATTACATTCGAATTCAAAGGAACACTAGTGGCTATACAAGACATGAAAGCCTTTCCAGGTGTTGCTTGGATTGAGTTTGATACTCTTCACGAGTTGGTCGTGGAAGGAGGTGGCATCATCGATGGCCAAGGTACTGCGACATGGGCTATGTCCGGCAAAAAAAAACCTATTGTAAGTCTTGGTGATGATCTCATTTACTATACTTGCTATATATATTTTTTGGATGAGAAATTGCTGCTCTTCTTCCTGCTTTTCTTCATATCAACCGCTCAAATACTTTCAACAGTTAAGATTTGAGGTGTGCAGGTCCCTAAAGAACAGCAAATTCGGATTCTAAGAGAGTAGCATCAAATCTAGATCGTTGAAAATATTTAAACGGTTGGAATGAAGAAAAACAGAAACCTGTTTTTCTGAGAGAAGAGCAGTGAATTTGATTCCACATTTTCTAAGGATAGTATTGGAAAAAGAAAACTAGCAACACCAACAGCAAGATTTTTTTAATATTTACACATTTTTAGAGCTAAGAGCAAAATTGGATTCATTAAAATTTAAAGGGTTTATATATGCTAATTAATTTGGATATATATAATTAATCAAGATCGGATCTTAATTTATTTAATTTATATGCAGAATATGCGTTTCATGAAGTGTTACAACGGAAAAATCACAGGCATCACATCTAAGGACAGCAAGTTTTTCCATTTTGCTCTCCACAACACACAAGGTCTCATTTTCGAAAACGTCAAAGTCATTGCACCGTGGAACAGCAAAAACACCGACGGTATCCATCTCAGCATGTCCAGTAATATTACCCTCAATAACATGAACATCGGCACAGGTGATGATTGCATCTCTATTGGCCAAGGCTCAAAAGATATTACTGTAACAGGCTCTAGTTGCGGTCCCGGTCATGGTATCAGGTATGTATAATTAATGTGCACCTATATAAAAACCTTAACTAATAACACAAGGATGTATGTATGGATTAATATATAACAAGAATAACATTGGTTTGTGTTGAGCAGTGTTGGAAGCTTGGGAAAAGTCCCGAATGAAGAGGATGTCGGAAACATTCACGTTAAAAACTGCACCATTGCACACACAACCAATGGACTTAGGATCAAGACCTGGCCCGGGGCACCGCCGAGCAAGGCTTATAACATAACTTTTGAGGATATCACCATGACCAATGTTTCCTACCCTATCATCATTGACCAAAAATATTGTCCAAATGGAGAGTGCACCAGCAAAAATGTACACACATACATTCTCTCTCTCTCTCTAACTTTTACATGACATGACTTAATTACAAGGTGGAGAACATATTAGTATTTATTTAACAAAAAAAATTGACAATTTGATACTGTGCAGCCATCTCAAGTGGTGCTGAAGGACATCCAATTTTGTCGTGTCAAAGGGACATCAAACACTCCGGTTGCTGTGAAGTTAGATTGCAGTGAGAAGAACCCATGCCAGAATGTGCACCTAGAAGATATCAACATACAAGCTTTGGAATCTGCTGGTGACAAATTAAGCTCTGTTTGCTCTAATGTTCAAGGAGGCATCAGGGGAACTCAACAACCCGATCCGTGCCTTGGAAGCAGCGGTTCTCAAGACACAAAGTCCACAGCTTCATCGCTAAATGAAAGCGATTTATGAAATAATCGATTATATTAATTACATGTTTCTGAAACTGAGTTATACACTTATATATGCATGAATCTGTGATAATGTAAGATAATTAGTCCACGATCGAGCTAAATTATATATATATATATATATATATATATATATATATATATATATATATATATATATATATATATATAATGAAGATCGTTGCTTCTTAATTTTCAATTCTCTGTGTACATGAAATTTTTGTAATTCTTGAGAATTGTTGCAATTGGGAGCAGAATTAATGATTTCCATTACTCAATTTTAGAGTGTTTCAAAACTAAATTATTTACTGGAAGAGTTGTTTGAGAATAAATTAATAGAGGTCAAGCCTCTATTTTATATTATCTGCAATTTGTTACATAGTGTGTGATTTCAAGTGTGGAAACAACACACAGATAAAAGAAAAGGAAGAAGATTGTTAAAAATAAATTCGTGTACAATAAGGTTTGTAAATTGTACACAGTTCTAGAACCGTATTTGTTTTACAAAATAATTTCTCTGATTTTTTCACCAAAACACATCATACACGGTTTTTAAAGTAAATCCATGTATGAAAACCCTTATCTTACACAATTTTTAATAAAAGAAGCGTGTAATTCATAATTTACAAAAAGTCCAATGAAAACTTAAGATCTGAATTAAAAATAAAATTCTAGATCTGAATACCACAAATACTAAACTAAATTAAATCTATAAAAACTATTTAATTAAACACAACACATACCAAAAACACTACATTTACCAATATAATTAAACAACATTTTCAATTACATTACACATTATTAGTTACATGAATAACATTCTAACTAAAAATAAATAAAAACACAACAAAATAACTAGATCTGAGACTTTATACATTTCTATGAACAATGCCTAATAACAAAAAAATATGGTAAATGAGTACAAATTAAGAATTAGAAAGGAAAAACTTAATAAAAAAATTTCAACGCAAGTTTTGAGACTTTTCTCTTTATTTTTTTTAGCAATTTTGACCGCACTAACAACACATTGAAGGTTTAGAGTCAATATATCCTCGCAAGTTTTCCGAAAAGTTAAAGAACACTGAAATCAGACATTTGAGCAAAAAGTTATGCTCAGTTAAAGTTTCTTCGTTAGAGAAATACATGTCTATGTCTGTTTAGAACATATGCCTTAGAGAAATACATGTACAAGGAAGAGAGATGCTTAAGGAATGAGAGAAATGACTTAGAAAAAATAGATATAGATGCATTATAACATGACGGCACAGATCTATGATGTGAAATTTTTTGTATTTCTTTCATCACTCACTGATCATAAAGTAAAACCGTGTACAATTATTGAGCATTATTATATACACAAGTTCGAAAATGTGCTACAACATTTATACATAGGTTTTAATAGAACACTGTGTATAATTGGGTCCAATTATACACGATTCTTTATTAAAAAACGGTGTATGAATGTTGGAGCACATCCATACACGATTGTAATAAGTGAAACCGTGTATGAATATTGAAGCAAATTTTTGAAATATAATTTTCTTGCTTTGTATACATATTTAATGAAATTTTTGAGAAAATGTGTAGAATGTGCAGTGTATGCTTACGTTTTTGTAGTAGTGGAACAATACTAAATCAAAATGGGCCTAGCGGGGCCATGCTTAATTAATTAAGGATTGATGTCTTAATTTATTGTTCATGGAATTGGTTATTTAATTAATTAACCAACATTTAAAATTGAAATTCTAGTTGAAGGTTACAATTATTTATTTAATCAACATTTAATTTTAATTAATCAGCATTCATATACCAAATCATATTTAGTTGAAGGTTACAATTATTTTAGGTTAAATTTTTTCACTTGTTGTTTATGCAATTAATGTTTCCAAGATCTATTCATTTGTTTTATGTTAACCATTCATATCTCCGCCACCTCCTCACTCTCGATCATCATTAAGTTCATCTCTTACATCAACCCCTACAAACGCTTCGTCATCGAGGAACAGCTGAAGAGCGCATGAGCCACCATGAACTCTATATATATTGCATAAAGGGAAGGAGTACTATTTATTAAGATGGTCCGAAAACAACGATTTCACCAAAATTGAAATTGGCTCATATATTGCATTTAGTAATTAATTTAGTAATTACCACACAAAATGACACGATCAGATACAAAAGTTGCATTACAAATAAAATTACGGCATCCATATATACATGCGTATACTAAACAGAGGGAGAAGCAACCAACATATTACATAGTTTTTTAGCACACAAATTAAATTAAATGCAGGATCTGCATAATTATATATATAATTAAATGCAGTGACATTTACATATACTATCCTCGATCCAGCTTTTGCAAAAATCTTTGCAGCCAGCCATGTGAACGGTTTTTAAACATCTTTCAACACAATTCTTTGCACCTTTGGAGAGGCGGAGGCCATACTGGTTCCATACCTATCAAAAAATTCAAGCCGCCCTCGTCGCACTTCACATTTATTGTTGGTCCTAATTAAATTTAGGGGTAATTGGTTTTATGCCACTCAAAAATCTTTAATTTTGAAAATTGCCACTCCAAAATTGGTTATTATACAAATGCCATTATAAATCTAGTTAATTTGTAATTTTGCCCCAAATACAAATTTTTATACTATTTTGAAATACTTATTTTTGTATTTCCTATTTTACCCCTCAGACTTTTTATATCATTCCCTTCAGATTAATGCCTCTCCTGTGTAACGCCTCCTCTAACACGCCTCCTCCTCTACAGGAGATTGCGCCTCCACTTCCACCACTCGCCGCCGCCTCCTCCGCAGAGATCGCAAACGCACAACTCAAAACGTCCTCTTCTGTGTAATCGCGACTCCACCAGTCACCTCCTCCGCCTCCCTGTGTCGACTCATGTCACCTGTCGCCTCCACCAGTCACCTCCTCATTCCGATCTAATCACCATGCATCGCCATCAATCTTCCTTTGGGAACTCTACGCAATCGATTTCGTCCACTGCTGCCCAGCCGAGTGACAGTCAGTTGCCAATCGTGCAATGCCCGAATTGCGGGATCGATTTGAAAAGACTTGTGAGCGGTACCGAAGCAAATCCACAGAGGATATTCTACAGATGCGTAAACTACAAAAAGGTACTGAATTTTTGACAAATCATCTCTAAGTTTGATGGTACCGGGTTGTGAATTGGTACTGGGTTGTGAATTTTTGACAAATCATCTCTTAATTTGAAAAGACTTTTGGCAATATCAACTGGTATAACTGCATTTAGTGACCACTGTTGGACCTTAAAAAAAAGAAGTGCCAGATTGCCTAGTATGAGACCATTTAGTATGGCACCATGCACTGCATTTTTGTGCCTGATAGCAGCCTGATCTCGTTATTTGCATGAACCAGATACGGGTTGAAATGTATATGTAGTTGGTATTATGTAGCTGGTATTATGCAATTGACAAATCACAGCAGTTTTAAAAATGATATGTATATGCTAATTCTTGTAGTTGTAAGTGAGTCAAATTTAGTGCTATAAATAAGTGAATCAAATTTAGTGCTATAAATAAGTAACAAATCACAGCAATTTAGTGCTATAAATAAGTGAGTCAAATTTAGATGCCTTTACCAGTATAGGATTGTATTACTAGAGATAGACCAATTTGCCCTTTGCATTGTAGACCAATTTGCCCTTTACCAGTTGTAACTTAATTGTTTATAAATTCATATGCAAAGTTGATGCAAACTAGGGTCACTGGCTGTGCAGTATAGTAATCATGTATGAGAGCTTTTACAAAGATAAAACCAATTATGCTATTAGGAGAGCACCAGTTTTTAACCATCCCCTACTTTAGATTTTTTTTTAATTTTGGAAACAATTTGACATTTTCCCTTTATAAAAATTTATTTTGCAGAAGACATTTTCGTGCAGATTCTGGAAGTGGGAAGAGGACTATGAGGCATATCTTCGTAACATTGGAGTTGTGATGCGGAGTGATCCCGAGCATATCTTCCACAACCAAATTGACGCTCGATTTGATAATGAGCTTGGAGAATTGAAGAAACAAAACTCTCAAATAATACTCCTTCTTGTTATAAATGTTACCATTATGATTAGTATATTGATTGTAATTATGCGCAAGTAGTGTGAAGTGTAGAATCGAAGTCCATTTTGATGTTAGGACAGTTAGTTGAACAAGCTGGGTTGGCTGCTAAGTTTTTGAAGGGTCCTTCTGTTGGGTTGGGTTAGTATTTTGAATGTTGACTGTGACTTGAATTTAATAGTGTGGCTGAATTCAATTCAGTTTTAGAAATATTTGCTATGTTGTTCTTCTTTTCTTCTTTTAACTTATCACGTTTCTGTTATTATTCAAAGTGCATATGACTTAAGATGCATATGACTTTGGGTTTGCAATTGAAATAATTTTGGTTTTTTGAGTTTCTTCTTTTTGTAACAAGAATTCCTATGACCATCTCTCTTATCAGTGTTGTATTTCTAAAAGAATATGATAGATTCTGTAAAGACTGCTTGTTTTTAGCGGGTAGATCCAGTTTCTTCTTTTTGTGTCTATGAGGGTAGATCCAGTCTGTTGAATTAGAACAATTTTGATTGAAAATCACAGTTGCATTCAAGCATAACAAAAATCAGCTCAACAAGCATAATTGAATCACACTGCAGTTATAATTAGAACAGTCAACAGTTTAGTCTAGCAATGCAGTCTACAAAAATCTGCTCAACAATGCAGTCTAGCAATGCAGTTTAGTCTAAATTGTAAATCTTGCCGGTAGCATCCAAGGTCTCCAATTTCCTGTCCAGAATAGGAAGCGCAAATTATATCTTGAAATTATCACACAAACCGAATTAGAACATAACATATAGTAAAATATTTATTTGCAAAAACATACATGTACTGGTTGACCATCGATTCAAAAACACCAAAATATAGTAACTTGGTTGTGCTAAGCATTACTTGACAATCTCCTCCTGCAAACACCAAAATATTTAGATTATGAGTGAGAATGTCATTTGGAAGTTTTTGGTGCATGAGTAAAACGACATTTACCTCTTATTGCTATTTGGTCTAGAATTGAGAGCATCCTCAGGATCATCGGGAAGGGGAGCTTTGCATGTCCTTTCTTGATGGCCAAATTGGTAGCATCTCTTGCATTTTTGCCTTCTTGTCCCTAACTCCAAACAACTAGGAATCCTCTGCTTTCTAGGCCTACCGGGTGGTCTTTTCATTTGAGGTGCATGCACTTTGAATCCAGGATCAACACTTACCCATTGTGACTTGTCAGTCATAGGTCTGATGACACCCTCGTATGCAACTCTGAATTTAGCAACTAAGAAATAATCGTGCACATAATCTTGCATACATGCTCCTCTAAGTGTGCAAATGAATGCAATGGCATGCATGCATGGCTTGCCAGTAAGTTGCCATTCTCTGGATGTACACTTCTGTCTATCCAATTCCACCGCATGCCTCCATGGCTTGCCTTCCGAGTCCATTCCACTCACCTCCGCACAGTTATTACCACCTCGACTGATTCTAACCTTTCTTATGTTCCTACTCTTTACATTCAATTGTTGGATGACATTTGGAAGAATAACACCTTCAAGTTTACTCCCTACTGTTCTCCTTTTGTCAAATGTTACCATTATTAATTGCCTAATTTGATCAACGAGATCAATGATATGCAAACCCTTATACTCTTTGATCCAACTATTAAAACTCTCTGATATGTTATTATTCACGTACTCACACTTTGTACTTGCCCGTCAAATGAGTTGAATCAACACCCAAATATGGTCTACATCCATGCAGAAACCCATCGATACATGGCTTTAGAGCCACAAATATCTTGCTGAACACCATCTTATTGCCAACCTTTTTGCAATCTATCTCAACAATGCTCCCATGACATCTTTTCTCCAACTCACCCTTAAAATTGTACATCATTTGAAAGCTTTCCTCCCATGACCCATGGATCTGATCAAGAGCAGCTTTCCTTCCCGACCAAGCCTTGCCATAAGACACCTTGATATGAAACTCGTCTTCTAACTTACTTTTAACTTCCTTGGCTCCAGCTGAGGGATTTTTTCTTAACCAATCTCCCACTCTATCTGATACCCAAGAACTAGATGCCATTTTTCCGTCAACCATGGTAGTGGATGGGCAAGAATGAGCATATGGTAATTTCTTCACCTATAAATTACAAACAAAAGTCTTGTCATATTTACATATTCATCACATATTTGAGTCATAAATTATGCATGCAAATGAGATTATTCATCACATACCATGAAAGTTCTCTCATCTTGGAGTCTAGAAGCATGAATTCTCCAAGGACAATTAGTAGCTTTGCATTTTCCTATGAACCTAGTCTTGTCCGACTTCACCGTACAAACTTCAAACTCACTTTTTATTGCAAAATGCCTCAACGACTTTCTAAAGACATCGACATCGGGGAATAATGCACCAACCTCTATTTTAGGATTTTCATGGTCAAATGCAATGACCCCTTCACTTTCAACGGCATCATCTACAGTTGCCTCCTCGTCCTCTAAAATAGGATCTGGACCACTTGGCTCCTCTACATTCTCATCATCGTGGCAATAAATGTGCTCATCATTAACAACCACATATTCATCAGGATCAAGATCAGGATCGTCAAATTGATCAGTTTGTCCTCCAATCCGACTGTTCTGAGATCCCCCTACCTGACTACCAAGTGCAATAGTTGGTGCTAGCTGAGTTGAAGTGTTACATCCCTGAGAGCTCTCAACTTGGCTCTGATTACTAGTGCAATAGGTGGTGTTTCTGGGTCAACCCTATATGAAAAATGCAATGTAATTAATTAACAAATTTGATTGAAATTATTAACAAGCAATTAGTAACAAGTCTATTAGCAACAATATACATATTTATTTTGCAGATCATGCCTTCTAATAATGTGGAAATAACAATGATTAGTCCTTGCTGGCAAATTGGCATTTTGTGGTACCAAGCAGCAAAATAAATTTGCAGAGTACTGTCATAATTGAATCCTGAAATTAGTTTATGGTTAAATTAAATTTATGCAACTCCTGGGGCCATGTTTTAAAGCTTCCTCCACACAAAGCAATAAAACAAATTTTAATGCAGACATCAATTAAATTAGGAAACCACTTGAAGAATGTGTAGGGTCATATTGTATTTGTTGGACCTACAACCCCAATCCTCCTTACCAGAATAATTCTTTCTGAGAGCAGTGCAGTAGCAAGAAATTGAAGATATTATATAAAAAGTCATACATAATACATATTTTTTTTAGAAGGCATAATCTGCAAAATAAAGGACAGCAACGCAAATCTCAGCAAAGCAAATCACAGCAAGTCTATTAGCGCAAACCAAAGCAATTGCCCTAAATGAATTTTCATATATATGTTTTCACAGCAAAGCAATTAGTATAAATTTTCACAGCAAAGCAAAGCAATTAGATAACATTGAAATTAGTAACAACCAAAACAATTACTAACAAGCCTATATATGTTTTAACCAAATTTGATTGAGACACCCTAAATTTTCATAATAAATTCGCATCAAGTCAAGTGAAGCAAAAAAATTACTGTAAACGAATTCTACTCATAAATCTAACACTTACCCACTAGGAATCCATGATTTGTCCATGTCATCTATTTAGACGGACTGACTTGCTGGAAGGCGGAGGGCTCTTACACTTGCTAGAAGGCGGACTCAGAAATTGAAGGTCAGAATCAGAGATTATAGCAACTTATTGGCAAGGAGAGGCTAGGGTTAGGAGATAAAGGCTTATTTGTATTTGGAGTTAATGTTTCTCCTAGTGTTGGTGGAGAAACATTTCAAGTAGGTTGTCTTTCCGAGTAACAAGGAGGAACAATATTTAGCAGGCTTTTAATTTGGCAGAAAAACAAGGAGAGGCTAGGGTTCGCACCTTGGCGGACACAAGGAGAGAACAGAAGGAGAGAACAGAATGCTTATTTGTATTTGGAGGGTATTTTCGTCCATTTTTATTTTATTTTTATTTTAACATGATTAAATTGGTATTTAGGGCAAAATTACAAATTACTTAGATTTGTAATGGAATTGACAAGAACTCTAAGTTTGTAGTGGCAATTTTCAAAATTGAAGGTTTTTGAGTGGCATAAAACCAATTCTCCCTTAAATTTAATAGGTAAACAAATAATTAATGATATCAAAATAGTACCATTTAGTTAATAAAAAAACATTAGCTAGCCTAGATGTAATCATTAACAACATATGAAATAAAACTAATTAGCAAAAAAAAGTACCTGAAGAGAGCAAAACGAGAACAATTAAAAAAGCAATCTTCATCTTAATTGCTTTGTTAGTTTTGAACATATATAAAGTCAGAACAAATTATTTATAGTGTTCTCTTCGTCATTCCATTTTCTAAATAAAGTTTTTTTTGCTTTGTCACTTCCAGTCTATATATATATATGCGCGTCTCCATAGATATTAATTAATTGCCAGATCAATATTTAATTGTAAAACAAGAAGTTAGGCAAATTACTATTATTCAGAATTAAATTTTGTGGAGGCTTATTTAACAATATTTTTTCTACATTACAAAAAAAGATTGAAATATGTAGGCTTCTTCCGGCAAGTTAAGAATTCTTGAAGAAAACGATATTGTTTTGGCTCCTAAAAATGCACCTAAACAAAAATAAGCTCATACAAATTGGAACAATTAATTGAAGAGGTTATCCATCTCAGAAATGTTGTGGATACATCTCAATCCTCTAACCCATCATAATTCGACACCTCTCAAAATGCATCTCAACTTTCGATCTCAATCCACCAATAAAATATAACTGAGCTTATTTATACATGCCCTTTAAAAGTTATCATTTTAAAAACATATGAAGAATTAGCTCGATGGTTGAATCGTGTATAGATGCCTTCAACTCAGTTCTGACTTATCATATATAAGCAAAAATCATCAAAACGGATTGCAAGGGAATTATAGAAAAATAGGGTGCTGATTCATAAATTAACCACATACCAGAAAAACCAGCGCTGAACTCTGAGAAATTGAGCTGAATTCTGAAAATTTGAATTTGGATAGCATATGCTTCGGGGCTGATACTGATACTGCTCTTCATTGCTATTATTTAATTTTTTTCATTTTGTTCATTTCCTTGCTATATATTTTCCAATTTCCAAAGTTCATTCCTCTGATGATACTTTTCTTTTATAGTTCTTTTTTTTATTTTCTTTTTGTTTTACATACTGTAACCTGACACAATCTTGTATCTTTTAAATTAGGGGATGAGAAAAGATCAAAAAGTACATAACTTGCTCAAGTACTAGATATAATCCCATCAAAACTTCTAAATTAGTTATTTTCCCATCTAAATATATTTATATTATATGTAAACTCATTTTTTAATTAAATCAACTAAAAATACTGATTAATTTCTCCAACAAAATCTGGGAATATTGACTAATTTCATCTTAATTAAATCAACTAAAAATGCTCTGACCGGACTGTATGACAAATTTCTGCAACAAAATATGCATTACCTCGGTCAAACATCATCTTCTAGAATATTGACTACCAATTATTTCACAATCATCAATACCAGAAGATGAAATTTCATCTTAAAATAAAAGGAACGGTTTTAATAAAAGAAAATTGAAAGAATGTCAATTAAGGTGAAAATGATAATTTGCTGTTCTGGAAAAACCTCCATGCAGTAACCAGAGAATTTACAGAGCATTAATTAATTAAACAAGACATGCAGCACACTGCTGCGCTGAATTCAAGCATACAAACTACACAAAATAGTACGCAGCATAATCCAATCAACACTACCGGTATTCTAAAGGTGAAAACAATATGTTATCACAGCAAGGAACGAACAAATCACAACATTTTACACGTTAAGCAGAATTTTACACTTAAACTCTCCAGTTATTTCACATACAGAAGTTTGACCAGATCAAATAATTTACACATCTGGTAATACATACAAAAGCATTTTTTATGGCACTGGCCATGCTGAGTTATAAATCTCGACTTTCACCATCAGATGGAGAAAAGAGAAATAAAAAATAATAAGATAGATCTATCCAATATTCAATAACTAGCAATATGCTTTGGTATGTTGCATATTTGTTACTATTTATTAAGATGGGTACAAATTCAATGGTCTGAATTTGACTAGTTTTTGTAAAATACTTAATAAATAGTAAAATAAATTAAAAAAATGTAAAATTTGATCTGGAAGCACATTTTATTTAGATAATCACGTTGAATGGTTTGGCTCGACGATTTAGACTTTGAAAAAAAAAAAAAAAAAACATTGTTGTAACTTTGTTGTAACTCAAAATTGTTGTAACTTGATCTCTCAATAAATATAACCCTTCAAATCTGTATGTATAATTGTTTTTCAAATTTGTATTAAGTTTCTTTTATGTTTCTTTAATGGCTAGCAAACATGGGGCATGGATATAAACAATTTTTTGAAAAAAAAATACAAATAATACACGGTTCTTTATAAATAACTGTGTATAAACCATATGAATTAGGATTTTCATTTTCTCGCATCTATTTTTGTAACATTATGCATGATTTTTATTTTTGAACTGTGTATGATTAGTAGTTAAGTTTTTTTACTTTTTTTGACCTCTTCAATTTTTTTCTCTATTTTTAGTTCTCAACACCTCCATATCTAATTGAATAACTTTATATATTTTTAACTCGAACTCTTTATACTAAATCTCATCCCTCTTCAATTATCTCTTAGGGTTTCATAGCCGTTGTCTCGCTCTTTTTCTTTTTCCAGTCCGCACACCTCTTTCTTTCATCCGTTGATGTACTCCTTGATATCACAATGGAGAGGGCTACAATCTCAAGTGGTAGACACTGTGACTGAGTACAAAAAGTACTCCCGGATATTTTTATCAATACCACTTCATTTTCCAAGATTGCAGCATCTCTAAGAAGAATGCTAGAGATGTTTAAGATCAATTTCTGGAGGTACAATCCCATGGTACAACAAGTGGTACTTTCTCTGATACTTTGTACAGGAAAATTGCAAAACTTTAGGGTAATTAGTTTGTTCATGTTGAGTAAAGAAGATACAATATATTACACTATCCATAATGGAGATGAGAGTTATAATGATGATACTCCAAAATACGTAGGCTTTCAATATACATTGAAACAGAATTATTTCTATGGTCACATTTTTCTGTACTAGTGTTAGTTGATTTTGAGGACCTTTTCTTCTAGATAGAATCCAAATGCATGCATGTTAATTCACATGTACGTAACAATTATTGATATATAGCTAGCTAGCTAGACTTACTCATGATTAATCGAACAGTTAATTACATGGTTAGTTAAATAATTCTTTTTTTTTTTGGAGTAAAGTTGGAGGATAACAAAGGATTTTTAACAAAGGATTTTCTCCATCTGAGTTCGAATTCATGATCTCCCACACAGAGACCGTGTGTCTTTGCCACATAGAGACCAAAAGCTGGTCAAATGTAACTTAATTTCTTGTATTACAATTGATCTGGCGATTAATTAATAACTATGGAGATGCGCAAATATAGACTGGAGGTGACAAAGCATGAAAACTTTATTTAGAAAACAGAAAACATGAAGATAGAGCACTATAATTGTTCGAACTAATTACACCATTTTTTTTAATAAAGGAATTAAAGCAATGAAGATGATTAATGCTTCGACAAAGATTGTTCTAATTGCTCTTCTATTGTTCTCTTTCGGTATACATCCTTTTGCTAATTAATTAGTATCATTTTATATGTTGTTAAATACTACAGCTAGGATTCGAACTATTCAACATGATGTCCATACTAAAATTGTCTGGAGACAAAAATTTATATATTTTTTAGAATTTTTTAAAATTGTTGTTTTTTAATAGTTCAAGATTTTTTGAAAACAAGTTTTACAAAATTCCAAAAAAAAAAATAACATATTTAAAAAAAAGTAAAATTTGGTCCAAACACATTTTCATATGAAGATCATGTTGAGCGGTTCGGATCAGGTCTTTGGGACTTTGAAAACGTAAAGCATCAAATTGCCTATATTTTATAAAGCACCATAACCCAAATTCTCAAAGCAAGTTAGCCCATCTCTCCTCTCTCTCTATATATAAACAAAGTGCGCGCGCGCGCGCACACACACATATATATTTATACAGAGAGAGAGAGCCCGACTAACACATTTCCTCTAGTATTTTAACAATATATTTCCGGTCTCCAAAATCTATCTAATTGAATTTAAACGACAAATTCAAATTGATCTCCTTAAAAGAGCTTCATTTCCTTATAAATCTGTTTTAATTTCAAATTCTTTTACAATCAAGCTGTCAAAATATATAAATGATTTTTTGCGCATTTTAATGCATTATATTATTAAAAATCTTCATTTTTTTCACCTCATGACTTGATAGTAAACGAAATCCAAAAATTCTTTTTTTTTAAGAAAACAAAGCTCTCATCAAGGAAATTGGTTTGAACGGTTTGAATTTGTTGTTTCAAATTGATTCGATAGATTTTAGAAATCATAATCATATTGTTGATATACTGGAGAAAGCACGTTAGACGAACTCTATATATTGATATCATTAATTATTTTTTACTAATTAAATTTAATTAGGCCCAACAATAAATATGGCGTGCGATGATTGGGAGGTAAAGTTATGTGGGGATGAAGGGTGCCCAACTGCCCATGCACTCCTGAAGTGTGCCAACAAAAGTGTGTTGAAGACTATGCCGGAATTGGTTCCGCAGGCGACGTCGAAAGCTATTGTGTTGGCAAGAAGGTGCATTTAATTTAATCTAATTTGTGTATAAGAAAATGAAGTTTCATCGATCCTTAATTTAATTATTTGCCTAATTGTCATAAATGGAAACTATATTTTCGGTATCTTTTAGCAATATAAATTAACTATGTATGGAAATAAAATTTATTAAAGAATTAACTAATATTATTTGTTGGTTGCTTCTCCCTCTCATGAGTATTTATATATATATATATATATATATATATAGAGGTTGGCTAATATACAATCGGTTATTCCTGAGCTCCCGTGCAACCAAGTCGTTTTTCGATTTTCAAAGTCCAAACGGTCGATCTAATTAAACCGTTATATGTGATCTCTATATTAAAATGTACCTGGAGACCAAATTTTACATTTTTTGGAATTTTTTTACTGTTTATTAAGGCACTTTGAAAATCGCTGATCCAACGAATCAGAATCACCAAAAATTGGATCCAGTCACAAAATCAGTCTTATTCCCCCTTTTTATTTGGTTGTTTATTTATGATGGTTAATCTTAAGTGGTGAAACAAGATATGTATAGTTGTGGAAATACTTATAAATTGCTTTTGAACCGTACCCAGTTAATAACTTGTACAAGCATTTACATAATATAGTTGTGGAAATACTGGAAAATTGTATGAAAATAAAAGAATGAAAAAATTATATCTAGAGAAGTAAGATATGCCAACCCATGCTAAACATTGCAGTTCCAGCCCTTGCCTTGGACATAATAATTAAGAATATTGTTTTCTAAAACATCTGGCATCTTAATGTGCCACCTATCACAAAAATATATATATAGCAATATATATATTAGAGCACCATAAATTTCAGTGGGACCATTTTCCTTTTAGGCTTTTACTATGTGCAACGTTGCCTTAATTTGTTCTTGGTACTAATTAAGCTATCATTTGTTCAACATAAAACTGCTAACGAAAGAAGGAATGATGATCTGTATCGATTCGCAATAAACGACCGTGTTATTCCAAGAAAACTTGCATAGACATTAGGATTTCTTGCAAGCTTTAGCCAAACCGTCTTCATCATGGGCAACAAATTGATTTGATTATCAGTTGCTTCAAATCATCAACCAGTTGTGTTGCTTGTATAGAACCAACATTATTCACCGCCTTCCTAAGCTCCAAACCAAAAAATAATGCTGTATTCCGAACAATCGACTGCACCACAGACAATTGGACCACCAGGTCCTAGGCCCACTTGCCATATATACCCATCACAAGCGGGACACCAATGACGAGGGTGTTGTTTAGTGTGGAGAGAGAGAAACAAGTTAAAGACCAAGCATAGTCGCCCTTTTAGAACCACTTTGCCCATGCAACTAAAACAATTATTATACCTAACTTAGATACCGCATCAGCAGCTATCAACCTATAGTTCATGGTATATGGGTTCGTATGTACCGTGAAATCAAAAGTAAAAAATGGAATTGTAAATAATGCAACCAGTCGGTTGATAGCATCGCATTGCTCCGGGGTGAAAATCTTCCGCCACCGTGCCGCTCCATAGCCAAGTCCGAATGCCACATAGAGAGTGGCACCATGGCACTTGCCACCTTAGAATCCCAGTTTATCATTGATTCGAAAGGTTAGGGTTTTGAAATCTTAGAAAGAAATTGCTCTACAAGGCTGATTTGCTTTATATGGTGCCCCCCTTTTATAAAGCCATCTTTTATTCGCTATCTAGCTTTGTTCAGATGCGTGATCCTTTTTTAGGACGATGCGACAAACAACACCTTTAATTCACATGTTAACCAAAAAAGTTTACTGATAGCTAGCTAGCTAGCTAGGATTACTAATTATTAATTGAACAGTTAATTAATTTTCATGGTTATTTAAGTAATTCTATTTTTAGTAGATAGTTAAATGGTCCGATTAAACTTGCTTTTTTGTTTTAAAATTATATATTGATCTTGCAATTAATTAATACCTATGGAGACGCGCATATATATGTAGACTGGAAGTAACAAAGGAGGAAAAATTTATTTAGAAAAGGAAAACATGATGAAGAGAACACTTAAATAATTTGTTCTGACTTTATATATGTCCAAAACTAACAACAATTTTTTAATAAAGCAAAACAATTAAGATGAAGATTGCTTTTCTACTCGTTCTCGTTTTGCTCTCTTCTTGTACTCGTTTTTTACTAATTAGTTTCATTTCATATGTTGTTAATTATTGCAGCTAGCTAATGCTTTTTAATGAACTAACTGATACTATTTTGATGTCATTAATTTGTTTTCTACCGATTAAATTTAATTAGGCCCAACAGTAAATATGGTGCGCGCCAATCATTATTTGTTTTCTACGATGATCTGATAACCTCAACTTCATTGTCCATGTCAAAAGCTGGATCGAGGATAAGACATGTTTTTGTGACTGTGATTTTGAATTATCCAATTTAGAAAAAAAAATTGAGAACTATTTGCATGTAAATATGTAATAGAACTTGTAATAGTTTCCAAGCAAGCTGTCATGAATTACCAGTACCGATATTCTAATTTACCTTTGACGCTAAAATGATTACCAGAATTCC
Source organism: Carex scoparia (assembly GCA_024447655.1). Lineage (NCBI taxonomy): Eukaryota > Viridiplantae > Streptophyta > Magnoliopsida > Poales > Cyperaceae > Carex > Carex scoparia. The sequence continues at coordinate 11,117,915 of JAJHPE010000004.1, read as the reverse complement.
TAATTTGTATTTCATAATAGTGGCACCATGCATGTGCTTTACTTGGCAAACCACAAAATTGCCAATACAGTCCTAAAAAAATTAACACAAAAAAATGAAACTCCCAAATGACTAGAAAATTTTTTTTTTTTGCTAAGTACTGAAACCGGGCATCTCCAACTCGCTCGTGGTTGAGCATTCAACGATCTCTTGTGTCTGAGGCCAGGACTCAACATTTCCTCCTGTAGGACTCTCCATTGATTTTATCGCTGTGTGAAGCACGGCAGCAACTTGTCTCATATCAGGTCTCCTCTCCCCTTCCATGAGCAAGCATGTTCTCGCTAGCTCCACCACTTGTGTAATAAGTCCCATGTTCTCTCTATCTCCAATGATGTGATCATCCAATATTGCATCGGCACTGTTCTCCTTCATAGCAGACAAAAATTCTGCTGCGAGGCTTCTGATTTCCAACCCTTCCATGTAAAATGCCTTCTTTCTGGTGAGAAGCTCTACGAGAACCACACCAAAGCTATACACATCACTTTTTACCGTGAGCAGGCCAGTCTGCATGTATTCTGGGTCTAAGTAACCACGGGTACCTTGTACATGGGTCGCAAATTCTTCTTCATCCCCCGTTGGTGCCAATACTGAAGCACCAAAATCAGACACCTTAGCCACAAAATTCTCATCCAAAAGTATATTGGAGGTTTTCACATCACGGTGAACAATGGAAGGGGATGCCCATGAGTGCAAATAAGCTAATGCTTCTGCAGTCTCATGAGCAATTCTTAAGCGAGTGTTTAATGAAATGAACACGGGATTCTCGCCATGGAGGAGGTCAAATAGAGTTCCTTTTGAAATGAACTCGTAAACTAAGACAGGGATTTCCAATTCAAGACAACAACCGAGAATTCTAACTACATTTATATGATTAATTTGGGAAAGGATGAGAATCTCTTTACCAAATTCTTTTTTTTGCCTCTCATTTATTGTCTTGCATTTTTTTATTGCTACCTCTTTGTTATTAATGGTACCTCTGTATACTGTACCATTTCCTCCTTCTCCTACCACATTCTTTGAGTTGAAGCTGTCGGTAGCCTCTTTCAGTTCTTCTTCCTTGAATATTCTAAATGAAAATCTCTGCTCAGATTTCATCTCTTCAAGCAACAAATGACCTCCATATTGTCGAAAATATTTCTCCTTGAGTGTAGTGATTTGTTTTCTTTGATAGACCCAATACACCAAGGAGCTTGAAACTAATACGATAACAATACAAATACTAAAACCTGCAAATCAAATGAATTAATATTAGTTCAACTCATCAATCAATCACTTCTTTTTAATATAAACTAATTAAATTGATCAATTACTTAAGTTATTGAAATTAAATTAGTTAAACTCATAGTGAAATAGGTATTTTCAAGAATATTACCTATAACGAGCTTGCCCCATAATTGAATTTTCAGCCCAATATTCTTGTAACAACCTCCAGGCAAAGAACCATTTCCATGTGTGCCTGAGGGACATGCACATTCGAATGATCCCGGAGTGTTTGTACAATTCCAATAGCAATTTGTCGTATTCAGGCACTCATCTATATCTATATAGTAAAACCGAAAAATAATAAATTAGCTAGCTTGCTAGGGACCGGACAATATCGTTCGATCACCTGTGAGATCGGGTATGATTAATTTTGATTAAATTTACAACAATAAATAAGACTTTTTCTTTCAACTGAAATGTGATCAATCAAGAAAATTAAAAATCATTTTCTAAGATTGCATGCAGAGGTCAATTAAACTATTAAAGTTTATACAAATATACGTACGTACGCATACATACCTTTGCAACCATCAAGAAGATAGGGGTTACCATTGTACCCTTTCGCACAAGTGCATATATAACCTTGACCAGTGGCATGGTTAACACAGGTGCTATTCCTGCTAACACATGCATAATTTGTGCTATTCTGTTGTGCTATATCGCAGTTCTCGTTACCAACAACCCAATCAAGGACAGTAGAAAATTTCATGGCATCCTCCTCAAAGGTGCCAGGTCTCGTGAGATATGTGGTGCTAAATTTGAAGCTTTCTGCTTCCATTAACACAGCATATCCACAAGGACTGAAGCTTTCCGTACGGGAATTGTTGAAATTAAAATCTAATATTGCAGTCCTATAAAACTTCATTCCAAAAGGAATGGCAATCTGGCAGCAACCGATACCTGAGCATGAGCCATTCACCAGTCCCTTCTCACTCAAGCTCACAGATGTACACCCTGTTGTGTAATAGATAGAATTACCTCTTGTAAGGTTGACATATCCAGATGTATCACTACCTATTACCATGAACCTGTTTTGGGTATTTGATAACCAAAACGCCGTATGGGTCAAATCAACTGTATAAAAACGAACATCAATCTTGTTTACCATTGAGTTATTGTAACACAGATAAGAAACCAAGGCCTCAATCCGAGCTTGGCCTTGGGACACGGATATGCTGTGTATCTCTATGTTCGAAACAAATGGCTTGTAACTACCATCATCCCCCTTTGTACACTTGAGGTGGAAGTGTTCAGACCTGGAACAATTTTGACCTATCCCAAATGGATAAGCAACCTGTAATTATAAAATTTAAATAACATGTTAGTTCACTTTTCTTACTCAAGATATGGTTGTAATGTTGACACATTTATTTTTTAATTTAGAATATATGACTCATGAGTCGGCCCTTTTCTTTAGTAATATATATATATATATATATATATATTTTCCACAATTACTGCATAATGCAATTAATACTGTATATGATATCTCTATATTGTACACGCCATATATTGTCAAAATCAATCAGAATATGTGATAGAACGTAACTCAATGTCCATAATGTGTGATCATATATATATATATAGAATGTACCTCGGTGTCTCCACAGTGTGTCGGACATCCAGGAGAGGGTTGCAGTGTTGGTTGAGCCACAGAGAAAGACAGTAGTACTATGAAGAAGAAAAGGATAGCCATATGTATTTATGTATATTAAAATGACTGAGACTAGGAAGTTTGAAAAAACAGAGAGAGAGAGAGATAATGATGGAGTGCATGGAGTGCATGGTTTATATATTTATAGCCGTAGAAAGCTTCCTGTGTTGCTGTTGCCATTGTTCACATAATCACATGCCTACGTACAGTTGATGAAGATTTTAAACTATTTCTAATTTTCTTGCCAGCTGCTCACGCCAAATTATTAATACTAAATGAATTTGTTTAAACATTAACTTAATAAAATAACAACATTATTATACTAATTAATCAAACAAAAATTACCAGAACTATCAGATAAATGGGTTGTTCTTTTTGTAAAAACCCAAATTCTTAATCAAGAAAAATAATTATGATTAATAATTTTTAATTTCAGATAAATTAAAATTTTAATCTAACGGCGACAAATACCTACAATTAGTTCAACCAAAATAAAACTAAATAACTAAATTGTTAATAAAAACACATAACTAATCATGTATAATAAATTAAGACAAATTTAATTAATTAAAAATTACTAGATAACAATAATAATGCAACAATTCTGAATTTCTTTTTTGAAGGTTAACAATTCTGAAATTATCGAGTAATATATACTGACGACGTATCAGTATCATGAAATCAATTAAAGTTGTCACCTTAATTAAAAATATTTATATGAAATCATAAATTAATCCATACAATTTATTTTATTCTTTTTTGATATATCAAGAATTAATTGATATAGTCATTTAAGCTGAGTTAAGGCCAACACTGCCTATATATGACTAACACAGAAATTCTGATCAATTAATTGTTTTACAAAATAATCTCAAAGCAAGATAGAGAAGCTGACATGTGAGGTCTACTTGTCAAATATCTCAGAATGTTTCTACACAGAAGGCTGCACAGTTTCAATCCCTTTTCCCTCCCTCTTTTTCTATTGGATAAATTCCCTTGAATGAGATTTCTCGTACGCATTGTTGTTGAAAATTAATTCAAATTGATAGAGCATGTACAAATCAGTTTTTACCAGCATAAAAACTGTATGGGTTATTTTTGGGCAGTGGTTATTTTAAGCGTTGTTATTTTAGGACTAGTTGGTGTAGTGGTTAGTTATTTTAGGAAAGTTGTATTATTATAAATACCGCATAACATTATGTAATTGAGTAAGAGAGAAAGGAAATAAAGCATTGTTTATATTCAGAAAAATATTCTTCTCTCTTCAATCTTTAGCATACTGGCACAAAGCAGTGCAGTATTGCTGAATTTATCCCAACAAAATGGTATCAGAGCCGATGGTTCGGTGGGACAGCAATTGACGGCAGAGTCAATTCGCAATTGTCAGTAGAGTCAATTGGTGTGCAACCTTGAAGAATTGCAGCAGCAGCAACTGCTAAAGAAGAGGCTACAACCTTGAAGACGGCATTTCAGGGAAGTTCTCAAGTTGTGGCTATAAAATAGCAAAGCCTACACAGAGATTTTGAGACGATGAATATGAAAATAGAAGAATCAATGTAGATTTTTTTGTCAAGAATCACATCCGTTGTCAACCAAATTCAAGCATATGGAGACAACATCTTGGAGCAAACCATGGTGACAAAGGTGCTGAGAAGTGTAGCACCAAAATTTGATCACGTGGTGGTAGTAATTGAAGAATCAAAGGATCTTTCAACCTATTCCTTTGATGAAATGATGGGCTCACTACAGACCCATGAAACAAAGCCCAGATTAGAGGAGAAAAGTGATGAAAGCGCGTTCTACAGAAAGGGGGAGTCCTCTCAAGGCAGAGGTGGATGTGGCCATTGTAGATTTGGCGAGTTTCAATTTCAGCACGACATTAAAGATGTCCAGTGCTTCAAAAGATATGGGTGTGTGCAAGCTGATTGTTTCAGAAAACAGAGGGAAGAAGAGCAAGCATGCTATGCAGAAGAAAAGAAAGAGAAACCCACGTTTTTTGTAGGGTATACAGATAGTGGAAGGCAGAGGTCTACAACCATTGAAGAAGCAACAGAAAATGAAAAATAGCATCAAGCATTGCAAGAAGAATTGCAAGAAGAAGGCTGACATTCTGATAAAGACATTGGCAAGAGAAAAGTTTGAAGAATTCAGAATCAAATGTGGCATAATCAATTTTGAATTAAGAGAGAGTGTTGAAAATTAATTCAAATTGATAGAGCATGTACAAATCAGTTTTTACCAGCATAAAAACTGCATGGGTTATTTTTGGGCAGTGGTTATTTTAAGTGTTGTTATTTTAGGACTAGTTGGTGTAGTGGTTAGTTATTTTTCAGCATGTTGTGTAGTGGGGTCTTAATTTAGTAAAGTTGTGAGTAGTTATTTTAGGAAAGTTGTATTATTATAAATACCGCAGAACATTATGTAATTGAGTAAGAGAGAAAGGAAATAAAGCATTGTTTCTATTTAGAAAAATATTCTTCTCTCTTCAATCTTTAGCATACTGACACAAAGCAGTGCAGTATTGCTGAATTTATCCCAACAATTGTGTATAGAGTTGGGATATATCAATACATCAATGAATATTTGTCCTATTTTCTCACTAGGCTAGGGCTTGCTGAGTTGTGTTGTGCCAATTAAGTAGCTAGCTAGTATATACCGTACTACGTACTTCTGTTATGATGCATGTGGATGTGGTTGCTTTCTGTAACACTATATATATTATTCTATTCACTTAAACGAACTGGTGGGGGTGGTGTTTGAAATCCACAAGATAAACTTAAAAAAAATGTGACATTGAGACAAAATGTTTAGAATAAAAAGGCCATATATGTCAATAACTGCAAATTTGGTAGGATACCCAGATTTACAAACGTGCTGAGCATTAGTGATGCATTTATAACCAAATATTTGCAAATATTTTCCCAGTGAATTAACAGATCTAAAAGTCGGAACCAATAACAAGCTATTTAGTGGATTCAAATTCAGTTATTTTCTAATCAATAGGCAAGTTACTATTTCATATGTTTATGTAAAATATATAGAAAAAAAAAAAACTAAACTTATACTGTAAATTAATATACATATGATCGATCTGAATAGCAAGCAATAAACAATGTCATACGTGCATTTTAGAAACACAAAAATCAATCCATTATAGACAACTCCAAATTAAGCCAACTCAATCTAAGTACGTGGTTTTGATTTCTGAACCAGTGGAATGAAAAGTACCAAAGCAAAAACTTAGATATGATGAAATGGAGTTGTCTATGATATCATTTTTAATAGAAAGCTTTAGAGTTTAGGTTTTGATATTATGAGATTAGAGTTTAGGTTTGATTTTTTTTTTTTTTTTTAGTTTATAGCTCTATAGAGTATTACTGTAGTTTGGTCCAAGAGGCATGAAAAGTACCATTAGATATGCCTCTTTCTTAGTTATATATCTTTGCAAGTACCAAGCAAGTTCCCTTTTTTTATGTGTCTCCACAATAATGAAAGAAAGTACGTAACAACTGTAAACAATTAATATCACAGTAGATAATTAATTTGCGTTTAATTAATTCAATGGTTGAGATAATTTCATTTTATTGGTTAGTGCAAAATGCAAACATAAAAATACAAAACAAATTTATAAGTGTATATAGTTTTGTTGATATATTTTTGTAATTAAAAAACAATACTATTTGTGAAACAATTTAATATATATGGGAATATTGACACACACAAATAAACACACAATCCGTTTTATATATATATATATAGAAGAGAGAGAGAGAGAGAGAGTTCTCGGATTTCAAATAAAGATAGGGAGAGTTCTCAAGCCATTCAGCATAGTACCAATTAACCTGACTTCATCTTGTCAGTGATGTGAAGTTTTATGAGGGATGGCAAGCTCTATGATGTAAAGTTCAAATACTGATTTATTTTGAATTTATTGTGTACTCACGGTGAACGATTTAGAAAAATGATGATATTCCCACAAAGTTGGCCTATTAATTAAACACAAACATAAACAATCATAATATTAATTTACCATTAATAGCCGTTATTATGTTGTGCATTTTTTTTATAATATAATATCAACCCAAGTAAGATTGCCTGCTTCTATTTCTTTTTTAGAATAAATTAACTAATTAATGTCTTTTTTTGACTAGTCAAAAAATTGAACATTAATTTATCCAGTTGCCTTGGAACATTAATTAATGATATAAAGTTAAAAGATAGGGGGGCAAAAAGGAGAATTCTTATGAGTTAGCTGTTTGTAATGAGTTCCATTTAAATAACTAAAGGACTTCAAAATATTTTAGATTAAAAAAATTGTGTGTATTAACAAATTAACGCTACAACATCAATCATGGTAAAAATTCTTAATTAGCTAAAATTTTACTAAATCAGACGCATGTGTTTAATTAATTATAACTGCTGAATGCATACCCTTAAGATATATATAATTGATGTATTATAGTCAAAAAATTTATACCATATGATATATATTTGTTATTAATTTGTGGATAAACAATAATAAACAAATAGTTTCTAATGCTGGCCTGGTCCTGGACCCATGAATACAAATAAAGTGGACCAGCTACAAAAAAAAGAAAGATAAAAATTTACTTTAAAGCTATACATGCATATAGTGTTCTACAGTCGGGCCGGGCTGGGCCCCACGGGCGCGGGCGGTGTGCGGGCACGGGCGGATGTGGGCGCGGGTGTCACGGGCACACGGGCATGCGGGCACGGGCATCACGGGCAAAATTTTCAAAAATCACGCCCTGCCCGTGTAATGCCCGTGCCCGCCACGGGAGAGCGGGCAGGACGTGCCCGGCACCGCGGGCAAGACGGGCAGGGCCGGGCACTTTTTTTTTTGTTTTTTTTTTGTTTTTTTTGTTTTGTTTTTTTTTTGGTTTTTTTTGGTTTTTTTTTCTTTTTTTTCTTTGAAAACCAATAAATTATAAATTCAAATTCATGCCAATTTAAATTCATTTGACATGGTTGTAACTCGATAATCTTTGTTAAAATAAAATATAAATTAAAAATTTCTTAAATCAATCACTTTAAAAATAATAAAGCTCTTATTTTAAAACAATAGATTAAAAAATAAACGACATTTTTTTGGCACTAAACGACATTTTTTGGCACTAAATAACGTTTTTTGGCACTAAAAATCTTAAACTTAATTTTTGAGGCACTGAACGACGTTTTTTGGCGATTCTGATTTTTCCAATACCTTGGGGTAAACCCCGGGGTGACGGTGGCGACCGTCACCACCTCCATTTTTCGAATTGATGTCATACGCGTCAATCTGACTGTCCTAGCAAAAGTTATGGCCGTTTAAAGTTTTAAAAAAAACTATAGTTCTTATTTTTGAATTTAAAAAAAAAAAAAATGGAGAGGTGGGGTGGTCGGGTGGGGTCCGGTTGGGGTGGTGGCTGGTTATAGCCGTGGAGGGGAAGGGGAGGGGGAGGGGTAATGGGGGCGGCCGCGGGGTGGGGGAAAAAAATTTGAATTTGAATTCAATTTTCGAAAAAAAAAAAAAAAGAGGACACGGGCACGGGTGTGCGGGCGCGCGGGCACGGCGGGCCGGGCACTCGCGGGCGAGGGAAAAAAAAAAGGGTCCGGCCCATTTAACACCCGTACCCGCGAGTGCCGCGCGCGCGGCGCGGGCCGGACGGGCACGGGCACGGCACGGGCGCGGGCGGGACACGGGCGGGGCACGCCCGCGCGGGCATTATTAGAACACTACATGCATATGCATATGCTATATTAATTATCCATAGTAGATTCTAGTAGATCCTAGATGCTTTCACAAAATATGATAACTTTTTAGTACATACATAGTACCTCACACCTCACAGGCTCACAGCAATAAAAGGAAAAAATTGATGATAGATAGATACAAGTGCTATTATGTTGTAGGGAATGACAAGGCTATAGTACTGTTTGGTAAACAGGCAGGGCCGGACGGTCCGGGTATGGGCGTCACAGGCACACGGGCACAACGGGCCGGGTATCACGGGTATTTTTTTCAAAAATTCTGACCTGCCCTTTTAATGCCAGTGCCCGTCACGAGCTCGGAGGCAGAACGGTCCGGGCACCGGGGTCAGGACGGGCCGGTCCGGGTCCTGGACCCATGAATACAAATAAAGTGGACCAGCTTAAAAAAAAACAGAAAGATAAAAATTTACTTTAAAGCTATACATGCATATAGTGTTCTACAGTCGGGCCGGGAAGGGCCCCACGGGCGCCGGCGGTGTGCGGGCACGGGCGGATGCGGGCGCGGGCGTCCCAGGCACACGGGAATGCGGGCACGGGCATCACGGGCAAAATTTTCAAAAATCACACCCTGCCCGTGTAATGCCCGTGCCCGCCACGGGCGCGTGGGCAGGACGGGCCGGGCACGACGGGCAGGGCCGGGCACTTTTTTTTTCTGTTTTTTTTCGGATTTTTTTCTGTATTTTTTTCTTTGAAAACTAATAAATTATAAATCCAAATTCATGCCAATTTAAATTCACTTGACATGGTTGTAACTCGATAATTTTTGTTATAATAAAATATAAATTAAAAATTTCTTAAATAAATCACTTTAAAAATAATTAAGCTCTTATTTTAAAACAATAGATTAAAAAATAAACGACATTTTTTTGGCACTAAACGACACTTTTTGGCACTAAACGACGTTTTTTGGCACTTAAAATCTTAAACTTAATTTTTGAGACACTGAACGACGTTTTTTGGCGATTCTGATTTTTTCGACACCCGGGGTAAACCCCGGGGTGACAGTGTCGACCGTCACCTCCTCCCCTTTCCGAATTGACGTCATACGCGTCTATCCGACTTTCCTAGCAAAAGGTATGGCCGTTTAAAGTTTTAAAAAAAATATAGTTCTTATTTTTCAATTTAAAAAAAAAAATGGAGAGGTGGGGTGGCCGGGTGGGGTCCGGCTGGGGTGGTGGCTGGCTGTAGCCGTGGAGGGGAAGGGGAGGGGGAGGGGTAATGGGGGCGGCCGGGGGTGGGGGAAAAAATTTGAATTTGAATTCAATCTTCAGAAAAAAAAAGGACACGGGCACGGGCGTGCGGGCGCGCGGGTACGGCGGGCCGGGCACTCTCGGGAAGGAAAAAAAAAACGGGTCTGGCCCGCGTACCCGCGAGTGCCCACGGCACGGGCACGGGTAGGACGGGCACGGGCGCGGGCAGTACATGGGCAGGGCACGCCCGCGCGGGCATTATTAGAACACTACATGCATATGCTATATTAATTATCTATTGCTTTCACAAAATTTGATAACTTTTTAGTACATACATAGTACCTCACAGCTCACAGGCTCACAGCAATAAAATAAAAAACTTGATCATAGATAGATACAAGTGCTATTATGTTGTAGGGAATGACAAGGCTATAGTACTGTTTGGTAAACGGGCACTCACATGGCTTGGGATACGGCCTGCGTCGTGGTGCTAAATCTGTTAGTGCTCTGTTATAACTGCTTGTAAACACGTTTTCTATTTTAGAGCAGTGCTGAAATTAGTTTGTAGACACGTTCTCAATGTTGAGAGTTGTAATTTCTATTTTAGGTTAAGTCCCTGTAATAGGATTAGTGGGTGTAGCTGTAAGCCAATTATAGCATCAGAATTTTAGGGTAGTGGATGCTAAATTGGGATTATGTTCTAGTATTTATACCATGTCTCTTGTATTTGTAATTTGTCTAAGTTGAGTAATAAGAAATTATTCTGAGTTTTTTTTTTCTGTTATCTCAATTTATTTCCAACAAATTGGTATCAAGAGCCTAAGGTGAGAGATCAAGGGCAGATCCGACCATGGCAGAAAATATGAGTATGTCGAGTTCATCCATTCCGTTGTTCAAAGGAGACAACTACGAGTTTTGGAGCATCAAGATCCAAACTTTGCTCAAGTCACAAGGCCTATGGGAGTTGGTGAAGACGGGAGCACCAGAAGTAGATCCCACACCAACCGAAACAGCAAAGCGAGATGCTAAGGCGTTGTTCTGCATTCAACAAGCCGTAGCTGACACGGTGTTCACAAAGATCGCAGCAGCTGCATCGGCAAAGGAGGCCTGGACAACCCTGCAAACAGCATTCTAGGGAAGTTCGAAGGTTCGAGAGATAAAACTGCAAGGCCTGAGAAGAGATTTTGAGACATTGAACATGAATCAAGGCGAATCTGTTCAAGCTTTTCTCACAAGAGTCACATCCACCGTCAACCAAATCAAGAGCTGTGGCAAAGATCTTGCTGAAAAGACTGTGGTTATGAAGGTATTGCGCAGCCTAACAACCAAATTCGACCATGTCGTGGCAGCAATTGAAGAGTCCAAGGACCTGTCCACATACTCTTTCGACGAGTTAATGGGTTCGCTGCAAGTCCATGAAGTTCGTCTACTCAGATCCGAAGAGAAGGATGATTCTAAGGCGTTCCTCACTAGGGGAAACTCAAGCAGAGGAAGAGGCAGCAGCAGTAGAGGCCGTGGAGGAGGCGCAAGCAGTGGAGACAACCGTCAGCATCAACAAACAACAAAGAAGGATATTGAGTGCTACTATTGCCACAAGGTTGGACATGTCAAGGCCGATTGCTACAAGAAGAAGAGGGTTGACGGACAAGGCAAGCAAGGCGTTGAATGCCATTATTGTCACAAATTCGGCCATGTGCAGGCTGATTGTTACAAGAAGAAACGTGAGGAGAGCAAGCCAATGTTGCAGAGGAGAAAGGCAATAAAGAAGGCACCAAAACCAGGCTCTTCATGACGAAAACTACTGATGCGACCCGTACCATGCCTGATACGGCCCGCGTCCCAAGCACACGGACCGTACGGGATACTGATGCAAGTCAAGTTTGGTTCCTAGACAGTGGGTGTTCTAATCACATGACCGGTTACAAGTATCTCTTTGAAGAATTGGACGAGTCATACAAGAAGCCTGTGAGACTCGGCAACGACAAACAAATTCAAGTTGAAGGAATCGGCAAGGTGGCTGTCAAAACCGCAAGCAACACAAGGTATCTACACAATGTATACTTCATCCCACAACTTACACAAAACCTCCTGAGCATCGGCCAAATGATGGAGAGCAGGTATGCGATCAAATTCGAAGGCTGCACTTGCAAAATTGAGGATTCATCAACAAAGCATGTGATGGCAACCATCCAGAAGACTCAAAACAACCTATTTCCACTAGAAACAACCTCTGTTGATGATACTGCACTTGCAATGGTGGAAACTAATCAAAGTAGATTATGGCATCTAAGATATGGGCATTTAAATATGAATGGTTTGAAGTTACTAAACCAGAAAAGTATGGTAATAGGTCTACCAGAGATAGATGAAGTTGGGTTATGCGAAGAGTGTGTACTTGGCAAACAATCAAAATTGCCATTTCCGAAGGACCAATCTCTCCGTGCAACTCGAATACTTGAACTAGTGCATACCGACTTATGTGGGCCCATAGAGACGAGTTCAATGGGAGGAAGCAAATACTTCATGCTATTCATCGACGACTACAGTAGATTGACATGTGTATTCTTCCTTACCTATAAGAGCGAAGCATTCAAGATGTTCAAGAAGTACAAAGCCATGACAGAAACTCAAACCGGCATGAAGCTGAAGGTGTTGAGATCGAATCGGGGTGGTGAGTATCAATCAACCGAATTGAAGAAATTCTGTGAACAAGAAGGCATTTTGCAGCAACTAACCACCCCCTACACCCCCAAGCAAAACGGTGTAGCCGAGCGAAAGAATCAAACTGTTGTTGAGTTGACAAGAAGCATGCTGAGATCAAAAGGGATGCCAAACTCTTTTTGGGCAGAAGCCGTAGCCACTGCGTATACATCCTCAACCTTTCTCCGACAAAGGCAGTCATGAACAAAACTCCGTATGAGGCGTGGTTTGGAAGAAAACCAAATGTGAGTCACTTGCGAGTCTTTGGATGCATTGCGTACACCCTAATCAGCTCACACAACCGAAAGAAGTTGGATGCAAAATCAGAAAAGTGCATATTCATAGGGTACTGTATTCAATTGAAGGGATACAGACTCTACAACCCTGAAGCAAAGAAGACAATAGTCAGCCGCACCGTGACATTCGATGAAGATGCTAACTGGAGTTGGTCTATGGCAGAAAACAACATACCAGTAGCTGACAGAGAAGATGTACAACCTGATACGACCCGGATCATCCTTGGATACGGCCCTCATGAAGGCGATACGGCCCGCGTGGACTCTGATACGGCCCGCGTACCATTCAATTCAAACAGCAGTAACATCGAGCAGCCTTAATTCGAAACAAACAGTGAACAGCCTCAGCAAAATGAAGACATACCAACACTACTGCGAGTTTATACAAGAAGAATCAATCCACAGTCACAGCCAAAAGACCAAAACCTTGCAAGAATTATACTCAACAACACAAGTACTGATGGTGGAAGATCCCGAGTGCTTTGAAGAAGCCGCAGGCAAGAAAGAATGGGTCACAGCTATGAAAGAAGAAATTCAGGCAATTGAGGAGAACAACACGTGGGAGTTAGTAGAGCTGTCAAAGGATCACAAGGAAATTGGAGTCAAATGGGTCTACAAGACCAAGCTCGGTCCTGATGGTAAGGTGCTCAAATACAAGGCGAGATTAGTTGTGAAGGGTTATGCACAAAGGCAAGGAATTGACTACAATGAAACATTCTCCCCTATTGCGAGGTTTGAAACCGTTCGACTCGTGTTAGCACTAGCTGTCCAATTGAAGCAACCGGTCTTTCAACTCGATGTCAAGTCCGCATTCTTGAATGGAGAACTAATGGAAGAGGTGTATGTCGAACAACCAGAAGGATTCAAAATCAAAGGCAAAGAAGATTGGGTGTATCGGCTCTACAAGGCACTGTACGGCTTGAAGCAAGCCCCACGGGCGTGGTACAGCAAGGTAGATGCATGCTTTCAAACCTTGGGGTTCATGAGAAGCAAGAACGAGCCGAATCTCTACATTAAACGGGACATAGGTCTGCTGGTCGTGAGTTTGTATGTAGATGATATGATCTACTTCGGTACAGATCAAGGGATGGTTCAAGCATTTAAAGAACAGATGATGGATATGTTCAAGATGACGGATTTGGGTGAGATGCACTACTTTCTAGGGCTAGAGATTGAGCAAGAAGAAGGTAACATGTTCATTTCTCAAAGGAAGTATGCGAAAGATCTAGTTGAGAAGTTTGGAATGAAAGGATGCAATCCCGTGCAAACACCATCGAATATCAACGAAAAACTCACAGCAGAGGATGGCACCGAACACATTGATGCGACTCAATTCTGAAGTTTGGTTGGAGGCTTGATGTACCTGACACATACACGTCCCGACATCTCACACTCAGTTGGAGTCATCTCAAGGTTCATGCAAACACCAACCAAACAACACATGGGTGCAGCAAGAAGGATATTAAGGTATGTAGCAGGAATAACGAGTTATGGCCTGTGGTACAAATCGGTGGAGAATCCAAGTCTATTTGGATATAGTGATAGCGATTGGGCAGGAAGTCTTGATGATAGAAGAAGCACATCCGGGCAAGTGTTCTTCTATGGAGATAATACAATTTGCTGGTATTCAAAGAAGCAGTCTACTGTAGCACTTTCCACAGTTGAAGCTGAGTACAATGCCGTGACTTCAGCCGCTTGTCAAGGGGTTTGGCTCAGACGCATTTTAGAAGAGTTAAACTACAAGCAAACAGGAGCAACAAAGATACTATGCGACAACCAGTCAACAATAGCAATGAGCAAAAATCCGATGTTTCATAGTCGTACTAAGCATATTGAAACAAAGCATCACTTCATTAGAGAGTTGGTTGAGCAAAACGAAATCGAATTGGAGTATGTGAATACGAATGAACAAGTTGCTGATATCATGACCAAGGCTCTTGCAAGAGAGAAGTTTGTTTGGTGTCGAAGAATAATGGATGTAGATGACTTTGGATTAAGGGGGAGTGTTAAAAGTAATCCAAGTCATCAGGTGTCCCCATACGGCCCGCATGGCTAGGGATATGGCCTGCGTCCTGGTGCTAAATCTGTCAGTGCTCTGTTATAACTGCTTGTAAACACGTTTTCTATTTTAGAGTAGTGCTGAAATTAGTTTGTAGACATGTTCTCAATGTTGAGAGCTGTAATTTCTATTTTAGGTTAAGTCCCTGTAATAGGATTAGTGGGTGTAGCTGTAAGCCAATTATAGCATCAGAATTTTAGGGTAGTGGATGCTAAATTGGGATTATGTTCTAGTATTTATACCATGTCTCTTGTATTTGTAATTTGTCTAAGTTGAGTAATAAGAAATTATTCTGAGTTTTTTTTTCTGTTATCTCAATTTATTTCCAACACTACCATCATCCCCCTTTGTACACTTGAGGTTGAAGTGTTCAGACCTGGAATAATTTTGACCTATCCCAAATGGATAAGCAACCTGTAATTGTAAATTTTAAATAACATGTTAGTTCACTTTTCTTACTCAACATATGGTTGTAATGTTGACACATTTATTTTTTAATTTAGAATATATGACTCATGAGTCGGCCCTTTTCTTTAGTAATATATATATTTTTTTTTCCACAATTACTGCATAATGCAATTAATACTGTATATGATATCTCTATATTGTACACGCCATATATTGTCAAAATCAATCAGAATATGCGATAGAACGTAACTCAATGTCCATAATGTGTGATCATATATATATATATAGAATGTACCTCGGTGTCTCCACAGTGTGTCGGACATCCAGGAGAGGGTTGCAGTGTTGGTTGAGCCACAGAGAAAGACAGTAGTACTATGAAGAAGAAAAGGATAGCCATATGTATTTATGTATATTAAAATGACTGAGACTAGGAAGTTTGAAAAAACAGAGAGAGAGAGAGAGATATATATATATATATAATGATGGAGTGCATGGAGTGCATGGTTTATATATTTATAGCCGTAGAAAGCTTCCTGTGTTGCTGTTGCCATTGGTCACATAATCACATGCACTACTACAAAAAAAGGTGCTTCCTACACTGTTGTTGTACATGGATTTTTTTTCTGTTTTAAATAAAACCGTGTACCAAATAAGATTTTTCCAATGATCAATGATATCTCTAAGAATTCTTCACGGATTTTTCATTAAAAAACAGTATCGGGAAAAACCCGTGTTAGAATCACCCTTCCTACACGGATATTTATTTAATTACCCGTGTAGGAATGTTAGAGAGCTACACGGATATTTAATTAAATATCCGTGTAGGAAGCACCCTTCTCACACGTTTTTAAATTAAATAGCCGTGTATATTTATGGAGAGAGCTACACGGATTTGCAGTTACAAATCCGTGTAGGAAGGGTGATTCTTCATCTTCCTACACGGATATTCAGTTAAATATCCGTGTAGGATAGCTCACAGATGTAAAATTTTATTAAATGTTTACCCAAATATTTTATTATATTATTTCATATTCCTACACGGATATGTAGTTAAATATCCGTGTAGGATTCCCTATTTTTATTTTTTTTAAATATAATATACTTTCAATTTCATATTTTGTTATTATTTAAATATAAAAATGAACTTATGTAGATGTTTTCATTACTGTGAAGCTCTTTAAATATTCATTCTTATAAATTAAGAAATTTATTCATTTAGATATGAACTTTGTAAATATTAATTTATTTATAATTTATGTATTCATTCTTGTACACTATTTTACAAATAAAAATATTCATCACTATGTTAGAAATATTAAATATTAACAAATTTAAAATTGTACAATTAATACAGAAAATAAATACAGAAGAACAAAAATGGAAACAAGTAAACTTTCATACATTACTACTGATATATATTACAAAAGTTACTCAAAAATTGATATAATAAAACCCCAAAAAAGAGAAACTCCTATAATAACAAAAAAAAGAAACTCTAAACAACAGAATTTTCTTTGTCCGACGAATGTAGGGCTTCGGTGGTGGATGGCCCCTGGGGCTGCGACGTGGGCGAGTCGGCCAGGGTGGCCATGGCCAACTTTTGGGATAACCTGGTGGTGGTTGTTCGTAAACGGGTGGGATCCAAGGCACTGGCATGAAATCCTCTGGAAGTGGTGGTAGTGCCTCAACAGATTGTTCTTCTGTGACACATGACATTTTTTCACTTAGAGAAATTAAGATAGGTTTAAGAGGAACCGATTCCGAGGATATATAGGGTTTAAGGTGACTCTTCATTTTTCTGTGTTTATTTTTGGTAGATTCAATTTTTAATTTGTAATTAATTAAATAGGGCGCGCATGCTTTGAAATAAAATAGGCCTGTCCCTCCTAAGAATTTGTACCGATTTTTTCCTACACGGATAGTTACGTAAATATCTGTGTTGAAAGAGTATTCCTACACGAATATTTATATAAAACCGTATAGGAAAAGAGGAGAGCTACATGGATAGTTACGTAAATAGCCGTGTTGAAAGAGTAATCCTACACGGATATTTACATACAAACCGTGCAGGAAAAGAGGAGAGCTACACGGATATGTACTTAAATATAAGTGTAGGATACCTAGTGCACACGAATTTGTAATAAAAATCCGTGTAGGAATCCTTGTAGCAGTTCAAAACTAGATTATGTCTTCCAAAATTTTCTAAGTCCCCAGTTCACTTCTTCCTCCTCTGATTTTGAAATTCTTCCAAGTCAAAGTTCAAAACCCTCACCTCTGGTCCGCTGCGCTTTTTCTTCTCTCTTCTCTTTGTCTCTCTCTCTCTTTCTTTTGTCAGGGTTTAGGTGGTGTGTGCGCCTCCATTGCTGCCTCTCTCTCTTTCTTTTGTCAATTCACTTCTTCCTCCTCTAATTTTGTTTGTAGACTTTTGGTAATTTACATAAAATCCAACTGCCTCTAATTTTGTTTGTAGACTTTTGTCAGTTCACTTTCTTTTGTTAGTTTGCTTTTGCAAAAATTAGTTTCCATTTTTTTTTTCAATAATTCGATCCGTCTCTCGTTACTAACTCAAATTATAATTGTAGTATAACCGGAGACAAGCCGCTTACTCACCCGAGCAAGTCGACGAACTGAGAGGAATGTGGTCAAGGTGGTTTATTTCTGAATTTTTACCCAACAATATGGATTTGTATAAATTAATTTGTGTAATTATCAATTTTGAATTGTTATTTTATATTTTGGCAATTTTTATCTGTGCTAGGTAAAAAACATTTCTGATTGTATATAATTTAATGGCTAGCAAAATTGGAGGTTAGCCAGAAACAAAAAAATTACAAAAAAAATATGAAAATCCTACACGGATATTTGAACAAAATCCGTGTAGGATATGGTAAAAATAAAAAATATCAAAAATTAATTTTATATTTTGAACAAAAGCCGTGTAGCTAGGGAAGGAGCCACACGGTTTTTTAATTAAAAAAAACGTGTAGCTCTCTTGTTGGGAGATGTACTTTGTGAGGCTTTCCACACAGCTCTTGATTAAATAATCCGTGTAGGATTAGTATAATCGTACACGGATAATTATCCGTGTGTAAATGGTTGACTTTCCTACACCCAGTATTGCACACGTTTCAAATCCGTGTAGCTCTTCAGTTAAAGTCCGTGTACAAACTGTATTTTTGTAGTAGTGATGCCCACGTACTGTTGATGAAGATTTTAAACTATACAAAATATAAATTTGTTCTAATTTTCTTGCCAGCTGCTCACGCCAAATTATTAATACTAAATGAATTTGTTTAAACATTAACTTAATAAACTAACAACATTATTATACTAATTAATCAAACAAAAATTACCAGAACTATCAGATAAAAGGGTTGTTCTTTCTGTATAAACCCAAATTCTTAATCAAGAAAAATAATTATGATTAATAATTTTTAATTTCAGATAAATTAAAATTTTAATTAAAAATTACTAGATAACAATAATAATGCAACAATTCTGAATTTCTTTTTTGAAGGTTAACAATTCTGAAATTATCGAGTAATATATACTGACGACGTATCAGTATCATGAAATCAATTAAAGTTGTCACCTTAATTAAAAATATTTATATGAAATCATAAATTAATCCATACAATTTATTTTATTCTTTTTTGATATATCAAGAATTAATTGATATAGTCATTTAAGCTGAGTTAAGGCCAAACACTGCCTATACATGACTAACACAGAAATTCTGATCAATTAATTGTTTTACAAAATAATCTCAAAGCAAGATAGAGAAGCCGACATGTGAGGTCTACTTGTCAAATATCTCAGAATGTTTCTACACAGAAGGCTGCACAGTTTCAATCCCTTTTCCCTCCCTCTTTTTCTATTGGATAAATTCCCTTGAATGAGATTTCTCGTATTGTGTATAGAGTTGGGATATATCTTTTTTTTTTTGAGGAAAAGTTGGGATATATCAATACATCAATGGATATTTGTCCTATTTTCTCACTAGGCTAGGGCTTGCTGAGTTGTGTTGTGCCAATTAAGTAGCTAGCTAGTATATACCGTACTACATACTTTGTTATGATGCATGTGGATGTGGTTGCTTTCTGTAACACTAGATATATATATATAGAGTAGAACTAGGGTGCTCCTATAAGTTCACCCAATCTCTTGTGAACTTGACTCTAAAATATATCGAATCGACTTTAAACGATGAATCCAAATCGTTGAAATTCTTCTACCTAATGATTGATGCGTCTACATGTGAAAAATTTAAAGTTTCGAATTAATTTAATATAGAGTCAAGTGGTCAAAGGAGTCCAAAAAATTAATGCATTAAAATTAATTTATAAACCTTAAACTTTTGACCACTTGACTTTATATTAAATTGATTCGAAATTTTAAAATTTTCACATGTAGACACATCACTCATTAGGTAGAAGGGTTTCAACGGTTTGGATTCATCGTTTAAAATCAATTCGATATGTTTTAGAGTCAAGTTCACAAGAGGTTTGGTGAACTTAGGAGCACCCTAGTTCTACTCAATATATATATATATATATATAGGTTTTGGCTAATATGCTACACGTAGCATAGAGATCTCCGTGCAACGGCTCAAAATTTGAATTTTCAAAATCCTAACGGTCGATCCGAACCGTTAGATGTGTTCTACATATTGAAATGTGCTTGGAAACCAAATTTTTTCTTTTTTGGATTTTTTTTTTTACTATTTATTAAGCCACTTTGAAAATCGTTGATCCAACAGTTTCACTGTTTGGTTAAGTCACCGTTGGATCAACGATTTTCAAAGTGGCTTAATAAATAGTAAAAAAATTTCAAAAAATGTAAAATTTGGTCTCCAAGAACATTTCAATATGGAGAACACATCTAACTGTTCGGATCGACCGTTAGGATTTAAAAAACTCAAATTTTGAGCCGTTGCACGGAAGTGCTCTATGCTACGCGTAGCACCGTAGCCCTGTCCTATATATATATATTTGCAAATAGTGCTGAGCATTAGTGATGCATTTATAACCAAATATTTGCAAATATTTTCCCAGTGAATTAACAGATCTAAAAGTCGGAACCAATAACAAGCTATTTAGTGGATTCAAATTCAGTTATTTTCTAATCAATAGGCAAGTTACTATTTCATATGTTTATGTAAAATATATAGAAAAGAAAACTAAACTAAACTTATACTGTAAATTAATATACATATGATCGATCTGAATAGCAAGCAATAAACAATGTCATACGTGCATTTTAGAAACACAAAAATCAATCCATTATAGACAACTCCAAATTAAGCCAACTCAATCTAAGTACGTGGTTTTGATTTCTGAACCAGTGGAATGAAAAGTACCAAAGCAAAAACTTAGATATGATGAAATGGAGTTGTCTATGATGGATAGAGTAGTTGTCTATGATATCATTTTTAATAGAAAGCTTTAGAGTTTAGGTTTTGATATTATGAGATTAGAGTTTAGGTTTGATTTTTTTTTTTTTTTTTTTAGTTTATAGCTCTATAGAGTATTACTGTAGTTTGGTCCAAGAGGCATGAAAAGTACCATTAGATATACCTCTTTCTTAGTTATATATCTTTGCAAGTACCAAGCAAGTTCCCTTTTTTTATGTGTCTCCACAATAATGAAAGAAAGTACGTAACAACTGTAAACAATTAATATCACAGTAGATAATTAATTTGCGTTTAATTAATTCAATGGTTGAGATAATTTCATTTTATTGGTTAGTGCAAAATGCAAACATAAAAATACAAAACAAATTTATAAGTGTATATAGTTTTGTTGATATATTTTTGTAATTAAAAAACAATACTATTTGTGAAACAATTTAATATATATGGGAATATTGACACACACAAATAAACACACAATCCGTTTTATATATATATATATATATATAGAGAGAGAGAGAGAGAGAGAGTTCTCGGATTTCAAAAAAAGATAGAGAGAGTTCTCAAGTCATTCAGCATAGTACCAATTAACCTGACTTCATCTTGTCAGTGATGTGAAGTTTTATGAGGGATGGCAAGCTCTATGATGTAAAGTTCAAATACTGATTTATTTTGAATTTATTGTGTACTCACGGTGAACGATTTAGAAGAATGATGATATTCCCACAAAGTTGGCCTATTAATTAAACACAAACATAAACAATCATAATATTAATTTACCATTAATAGCCTTTGTTATGTTGTGCATTTTTTTTATAATATAATATCAACCCAAGTAAGATTGCCTGCTTCTATTTCTTTTTTAGAATAAATTAACTAATTAATGTCTTTTTTTGACTAGTCAAAAAATTGAATATTAATTTATCCAGTTGCGTTGGAACATTAATTAATGATTTAAAGTGAAAAGAGGGGGGGGGCAAAAAGGAGAATTCTTATGAGTTAGCTGTTTGTAATGAGTTCCATTTAAATAACTAAAGGACTTCGAAATATTTTAGATTAGAAAAATTGTGTGTATTAACAAATTAACGCTACAACATCAATCATGGTAAAAATTCTTAATTAGCTAAAATTTTACTAAATCAGACGCATGTGTTTAATTAATTATAATTGCTGAATGCATACCCTTAAGATATATATAATTGATGTATTATAGTCAAAAAATTTATACCATATGATATATATTTGTTATTAATTTGTGGATAAATAATAATAAACAAATAGTTTCTAATGCTGGCCTGGTCCTGGACCCATCAATACAAATAAAGTGGACCAGCTACAAAAAAAAAAAAAGATAAAAATTTACTTTAAAGCTATACATGCATTTGCTATATTAATTATCCATAGTAGATTCCAGTTGATCCTAGATGCTTTCACAAAATATGGATAACTTTTTAGTACATGCTCACAGCAATAAAAGGAAAAAGTTGATCATAGATAGATACAAGTGCTATTATGTTGTAGGGAATGACAAGGCTATATGATTACAAAGTTGAAAACATAATTTATTATGAATTTATGATGCCTCTGATATATATATATATATATATATATATATCTACTAGAGCAGTTCCCCATCAATTTCTAGCTAGGAGAGCAATGACAGTGAAGGTTTTTGGCATTCGAAAAATGCACTACAACTGGCTTTCTCTTCGAGTTAGCTCTCCATTTTGCAGCACAGAGCTGGATGGGTTGTGTTGTGCCAAGTGCCAACTAGTACAAGACTAACCCTATATATATATATATATATATATATGAGTAGAACTAGGGTGCTCCTAAATTCACCAAGCTACTTTGTGAACTCAATTCTGAAACCTATCGGATTGACTTCAAACGACAAATTCAAACTGTTGGAATTCTTGTACCTTATGAGTGATGCGTCTATATGTAAAAAATTTAAAATTTGCAATTAAATTTGTATAGAGTCAAGTAGTCAAAAGGATTCCAAATATGAATGCATTAAAATTAATTTATACACCTTCTAATTTTGACCACTTGACTTTATACTAAATTAATTCGAAACTTTAAAATTTTCACATGCAGACGCATCACTCGTAAGGTAGAAGGATTTCAACGGTTTGGATTCGTCATTTAAAGTTAATCCGATAGATTTGAGTTGAGTTCACAAAGAAGCTTGATGAACTTAGGAGCACCCTAGTTCTACTCTATATACACACACACATATAAAATGCACAGTATATGACTAGTATGTCTTAATACTAAAAGCCTGACCAGTTTAATCCTGCTAATTAAATTTAGCATTATTTGCAAAGTTAGATTATGTATACTTTTCCCATATTAAGGTAACAACACTTTTCAGGATTTAAGTTCTTGGAACTAACAGTACTCCAGTTATTTCAGTTTGATATATATGTGGTTGGTAGGAATAACATTTCTACGTACTAACTAACACATAAATGACATGATCAAATAAAAAAGTTGCATTACAAACCCGTGGGCATATTGGAGTAGGATCTGGTGAAGGTTTTATAGCACTGGGGAGTTACTATTTTTTGGGTTGAGATTTTCAAAAGCCCAAAATATACATAACGGGTATTTGTACAATTGGGCCAATTAAGTGTTCGGCCTATGATATATCGTAATTAAAGATAAAAAAATATTAAATTCGGTTGATCTGGTAATTTAGACCTTCATGGTTCTTTAAAATTGTCATATGGTTGTATCCATATCGTATCCAATACGATATCCGTACCCGTATTCATGTATGCAACATAGTTAAAAACACTGTCTCAAAATATGCTAGTTGTTTATGTAATTCAGGTTTCTGTTGAGAACCAAAAAGATGGAAAAGTAAAACGAAAAAAAAGAGGAATGAAACTCAGTTGTGTTGCCTCCCCTCCATTTTACGACAACTGATCTTCACCAGTTTCATGATACTTGACATACATATGAGGTTCCATCTACTAGATCGATCGAGCTCATATGTTTATTCTATCATTGATGTTGTTCCTGATTAATTATTACTGTGTGCATGCTTAATTCACCATACACACATACACAAAAGATAAAAAAGAAAGAAAAAAAGATTGGAACAGATTTATTTTTTTTGAGTAAAGGTTGGAGGTCAAGCCATCCAACTATTTAATACCTTTGTTATTACAACTATTTAATACCTCTCATATAGAGGCCATGTACTTTAGCCACTAGACCATGGAATAGATTTACTTAATTAATATCTCTAGTTTTACCATATTTTCATTACAGCCGCTTTTAAAATGCCTTAATTATTTCCATTTAATATCAATCATTTTGATACAATTATTGCTTACATGATTTTCATATATCTCTTCTACAATCTCGTTCTTTTCTTGTGCTTCCACTGCCTCTTTCCTCCTTTCCATTAATGTCTTCATCAAGCTCTCAAGGTACACCCCGGCATCCAGCTTTGTGAAACCGACACACATCAAACTCTCCGCAACATCTGCCGGCGTGATCTTCACCTCCTCCAACAACCTCCTCATCGTCTCATACAACTCGTGACTCTCGATACCGAGGTAATTCCTTGCTAAAACCTTAAACGATTCAAAGTCACAATACGACATCTCTATGTGTTTGTCCATCCTGCCTGTGCGAATTAGCGCAGGATCAAGCTTTTCTATGTGATTTGTTGTATATATTAGAATCCTCTCTTCGCCACAAGCCGACCATAGCCCGTCAATGAAATTCAGAAGACCTGAAAGAGTCACCTTTTCCTTTTTCTCTTCATCACCAAACCGAGACATTCTTTTCCTTATGTCGCTATCGTCATTTTCTTCTTCTCTGCTTTTGTTGCAGTTGCGCTTGCCAGTTAGATCGAGCGTGCAGTCAATATCTTCTATAACAATTATTGACTTCCCGGTTGTCTCGATGAAAAGCTTCCTTAATTCTGAGTTGCTCTTTACTGTTGTTAGTTCCATGTCGTAAATATCGTACTCTGAAAAATTTGCTATGGCCGATATCATGCTCGACTTGCCGGTACCGAGTGGACCGTAAAGCAGGTACCCGCGTTTCCAAGCTTTGCCGATCCTTGAATAGTACTCCTTCCCTTTACGGAATTCATTGAGATCATCTATTATCTCATGCTTCTTTATCGGGTCCATGGCAAGTGTATCGAAGGTGGATGGGTGATGGAACAGCACGTGGTTCAACACAGATTTGAAATAGCTGGACCAACTGATATAGGGGTTGTTGGTGAAGAGGCGGCGCTGCCTGTTGCGTACCGTAATAGCACGGCCTTTGTCGAGCACATGTTTCAGGTACGATCCTTCTATTATATATCTCACGGTGGCGCTTGTGAAACGTCAAGGTGTAGTACCTGTCATGGTTGTATATATAGTGGATATAACATTTTTTTGAGCTTAGCATATAACATAAAGGGACTATGACTAAACTGAAAAATGGGTCATGTAACTTGTTTAACTTGTGAGAAAATAAATTAAGCTAACAATAAAGAATAGGTTATTTAACAAACAACTCAAATACATATATATGACTCACTAGTTTAATTTCGTAGTTATATACTTGCATACATTTGTCCTTAATTATAGAAATTATATATTAATTGAAGTAGTAGTAATACCTCTTTTCTTCTTCCAAGTGAAAACTGATGTTCGGGTTCGAAACGGGTGCATGCTTAGATGCATGCCACCAGATTTTTGCGCCGTTAAAATCATCTGTCACCTCGATGACGAAGCGTTCGTAGGGGTTTATGTAAGAGGTGAACTTGATGATGAGAGCAAATAGGTGGCGGTTCAGCTCGTAGGGAATGAATTGGCGAAACATGGTCCAGATAATAGCTAGACCCCCAATGGTGGATGTTATCTTGGTGCTTAGTGGCATGAGTGCCACATGATCCATTGCTTATTTTCTTCTCTTTTTGTTTTTCTAAGAGGAGAGATGGCAAAGTTGGTGATGTAATGGGTATAAATAAATGAAATAATTAATTAAGAGAAAATTGGAGCACGCAAACGCAAGAGTAGACAAATAGAAAGACCAAACCATGGGCCCCCACTTTCCTCTTTTTATCTCTTGTAATTGTCAATAATGGGGCCCACATTTTCAAAATTTGAAGATGATTTCTTTATTTGACATTTTTTATTTTATGACAAGTATAATTTAATAAATGCCGGGTCAGTGTGTACAGTAGTAGTACAGTCATTGATGGTACTTTATACTAATTTGATGAAAAGTGCAATAAATAAATGCCAGTTCAGTTGGTAAATAAAACAGTACTTTTAGCTGATATATCATATATGTGATGTCTATTAAATTTTATAGAAAATTTGTGAAATAGTAAATACAACTTTAATTACAATAAAAAAACTAGTGGAATAAATGCATTGGAGTCGTTCGGCAACAGTGGATTAAGCTTTCTTAAGATTTAATACGTTTCATTTAATTTTTAGCCACTTCAATGCATTAAAAAATAGATGCATTGGAGCTGTTCGGCAACAACAGATTAAGCTTCCTTAAGGCTTAATCCGCTTCATTTAACTTCTTTAGTCACTTAACCCTGCCAAATTAACACCGGTTTTTTCGCGTGGATTAAGATCACCTTTTTAGTTTATTTTTGCCCGAATCTTAATTATCTGCCCGGATTTTAAGACACCTCTACTTCTTTCTTAACTTTCATCCACAGATTAAGACAACCGAACATCGGTTCCTTAGAGCTCCTTAAGCTCTTAATCCTTTGTTGCCGAACAACTCTATTATAATTCACTTAAAAACTCCTACATTTGACCGCTTCACTTAAAAAGCTCTTAATCGATCCTTAAGCATTTTGTATATACATAGCTTTTTGCAACATATATATATACATAGTTTTTTGTACATGCAATCTCATATGATCCAACATACATAACATACACTCTCCAAGATCGAATACAATGTTTGTATAAAAATTGTGTTCTTACCACTTAGTAACCATGTGATCAAAGTTTGGATCAAGTTGGGATCATATTACACCCTTTTTGTTGACACATTTTGACACCTACCATTTTCAAAGTCCAAATAGTCGATCCAAACCGTTCAACATGATTGATATATTAAAATGTGTTTGGAGATGAAATTTTACATTTTTTTTTTTTGTATTTTTTTTACTATTTATTAAGATGGTTACAAAATCGTTATTTTCGGACCATTGAAAAACAGCGATTGAAGGTGTGTCAAGATGTGTCTGAAAACAACGATATTACCAAAAAAAAAATTGATGGTCAGCGGCAAAGACTGCCGGCCGACAATTATATTTATAAAAAAGAAGTCTTAATTACACAAATTGTAAAAATGAAAGTAGCACTATAAAAGTAGAACTAGTAAAACTCATAGAAAAAACCCCTCCTGTGGCTAATGTGTAAACAAAATCATTAGCATTGCCCAATAAGCGCTCACCAAAATTGAAAGTGCATATATTGAAGTAATCTATATATATTGCATAAAGGGAAGGAGTACTATTTATTAAGATGGTCCGAAAACAACGATTTCACCACAATTGAAATTGGCTCATATCTTGCATTTAGTAATTAATTTAGTAATTACCACACAAAATGACACGATCAGATACAAAAGTTGCATTACAAATAAAATTACGGCATCCATATATACATGTGTATACTAAACAGAGGGAGAAGCAACCAACATATTACATAGTTTTTTAGCACACAAATTAAATTAAATGCAGGATCTGCATAATTATATAGAGAGTGTCTTCTATGGACATAAGGACCTATTTGTAAAATGAACATATTTTTATTTTCAATTCATACCATTGAATTTTGTACCCATCTTAATAAATAGTAAAAAAATTCAGAAAAATATAAAATTGGGTCTCCAAGCACATATTAATATGGAGAACAAGATGAACGGTTCGGATCGACTGTTTGAACTTTGAAAATAAAAATATGTTCATTTTACAAATATGTCCTTATGTCCATAGAAATCGTTGCCAATTATATATATAATTAAACGCAGTCACATTCACACATATCATGCTCGATCCTGCTTTTGCAAATATCTTTGCAGTCAGCACTGTGAATGATTTTCAAACATGTTTCAACACACCGTTCTTTGCACCATTGGAGAGGCCACACTGCAGGTTCCATACTTTGCGAAATATGCATGCGGCGGTCGTCGCACTTCACATTTAATGTTGGTCCTAATTAAATTTAATAGGTAAACAAATAATTAATGATATCAAAATAGTACCATTTAGTTAATAAAAAAACATTAGCTAGCCTAGATGTAATAATTAACAATATATGAAATAAAACTAGTTAGCAAAAAAAAGTACCTGAAGAGAGCAAAACGAGAACAAGTAAAAAAGAAATCTTCATCTTAATTGCTTTGTTAGTTTTGAACATATATAAAGTCAGAACAAATTATTTATAGTGTTCTCTTCGTCATTCCATTTTCTAAATAAAGTTTTTTTGCTTTGTCACTTCCAGTCTATATATGTGCGTCTCCATAGATATTAATTAATTGCCAGATCAATATTTAATTGTAAAACAAGAAGTTAGGCAAATTACTATTATTCAGAATTAAATTTTGTGGAGGCTTATTTAATTGTAAAAATGCACCTAAACAAAAATAAGCTCATACAAATTGGAACAATTAATTGAAGAGGTTATCCATCTCAGAAATGTTGTGGATACATGCATCTCAATCCTCTAACCCATCATAATTCGACACCACTCAAAATGCATCTCAACTTTCGATCTCAATCCACCAATAAAATATAACTGAGCTTATTTATACATGCCCTTTAAAAGTTATCATTTTAAAAACATGTGAAGAATTAGCTCGATGGTTGAATCGTGTATAGATGCCCTTCAACTCAGTTCTGACTTATCATATATAAGCAAAAATCAGCAAAACGGATTGCAAGGGAATTATAGAAAAATAGGGTGCTGATTCATAAATTAACCACATACCAGAAAAACCAGCGCTGAACTCTGAGAAATTGAGCTGAATTCTGTAAATTTGAATTTGGATAGCATATGCTTCGGGGCTGATACTGATACTGCTCTTCATTGCTATTATTTAATTTTTTTCATTTTGTTCATTTCCTTGCTATATATTTTCCAATTTCCAAAGTTCATTCCTCTGATGATACTTTTCTTTTATAGTTCTTTTTTTTATTTTCTTTTTGTTTTACATACTGTAACCTGACACAATCTTGTATCTTTTAAATTAGGGGATGAGAAAAGAATCAAAAAGTACATATTATATGTAATCCCATCCAAACTTCTAAATTAGTTATTTTCTCATCTAAATATATTTATATTATATGTAAACTCATTTTTTAATTAAATCAACTAAAAATACTGATTAATTTCTCCAACAACGAAACAAAGAGAAGAAATTTTCTGCTGAAATTAACTTCTATTGTAACTCAAAATTGTTGTAACTTGATCTCTCAATAAATATAACCCTTCAAATCTGTATGTATAATTGTTTTTCAAATTTGTATTAAGTTTCTTTTATGTTTCTTTAATGGCTAGCAAACATGCGGCATGGATATAAACAATTTTTTGAAAAAAAAAATACAAATAATACACGTTCTTTATAAATAACTGTGTATAAACCATATGAATTAGGATTTTCATTTTCTCGCATCTATTTTTGTAACATTATGCATGATTTTTATTTTTGAACTGTGCATAATTAGTAGTTAAGTTTTTTTTTTACTTTTTTTGACCTCTTCAATTTTTTTCTCTATTTTTAGTTCTCAACACCTCCATATCTAATTGAATAACTTTATATATTTTTAACTCGAACTCTTTATACTAAATCTCATCCCTCTTCAATTATCTCTTAGGGTTTCATAGCCGTTGTCTCGCTCTTTTTCTTTTTCCAGTCCGCACACCTCTTTCTTTCATCCGTTGATGTACTCCTTGATATCACAATGGAGAGGGCTACAATCTCAAGTGGTAGACACTGTGACTGAGTACAAAAAGTACTCCCGGATATTTTTATCAATACCACTTCATTTTCCAAGATTGCAGCATCTCTAAGAAGAATGCTAGAGATGTTTAAGATCAATTTCTGGAGGTACAATCCCATGGTACAACAAGTGGTACTTTCTCTGATACTTTGTACAGGAAAATTGCAAAACTTTAGGGTAATTAGTTTGTTCATGTTGAGCAAAGAAGATACAATATATTACACTATCCATAATGGAGATGAGAGTTATAATGATGATACTCCAAAATACGTAGGCTTTCAATATACATTTAAACGGAATTATTTCCATGGTCACATTTTTCTCTACTAGTCACTACTACAAAAAAACGTCTTTCTACACTGTACCTTATACACGGATTTTCTAAATTTTATAAAAAAACGTGTATAAAATCGGATTTTTCCAGTGCTCAAGTAATTCTACACAGATAATAACACCCCAATCAGTGTCCGTGTGGAAATTAAGGAATCCTACACGGATATTTCAGTAAATATCCGTGTATAAAACATGAGAGAGCTACACGGTTTTTTACTAAAATATTCGTGTAGGATTATGTTATGTACAATGTTATTTATATAATAAGCCGTGTGTAAATATAGAGAGAGTTACACGGATTAATATTTAAAAATCCGTGTAGGAAGGGTCATTTAGGGTTATAATGAACACTTGCAGTGCCGTTTTGGTCAATTAATATCACTCTCTCTCCTCTGGATTGGCTTGGATCTGATTATTGCGCAGCTGGGTTCCGGGATTGCTGATTTTCTTCTGATTTTCTCCTCTTTGTTGCTCAAGTAAGTAATTGATCTATTTATTTCTTTAATTTTCTATTAATTTCTTGTTATTGCATATTTAGAGTTTAGGGTTTCATTGATGCATAATTAGTGTTAATAATTAGTGTATTGTTGTCCAATAACCGACCTATTAATATGATTTTAGTTTCATGCCCGTTCAAAATTAATCCAATAGGTATTAATTTTGAATAGTCCCCGGTTTGGGACTGCTATTTGAATATTGTGTTTCATTTAGGATGTGAACACATATTAGCGGGGTTTAATTAGTATTTGAGGAAATGTTCGACAGTATTTCTCCTTATTACTCCTACGAGTATGTGGTCTTTACGCATACTTGGGGAGTTAAGGAAAATTGCTGCCGAATTTTTGTCAAATACTAATTAAATTCCGCTAACATGTGTTCAAAGGGTGGGTTAGGATTGTAAACTGGCCCTTTGTAAGCCAATAATTAAGTCGTCCAAAGCTATATATATGTCGACCATACACCATGATTAATTAATTGAAATTATTTTTTAAATTTAATTTACAGATGGATCGAAGTTGGATGTATGAATTGCGACGAGATAGTGAAGAATATTTGGTTCGCGTTGAAGAGTTTTTACAATTTGCGGAGAGTTATAGAGTGGAGAAAAGGGATGCCAACATTTTGTGTCCTTGTAGGGATTGTAAAAATTGTGTAGGATTTGGGGACTTGGAAGTAATTAGAGCTCATTTGATTTGTCGGGGATTTAAGGAAAGATATACATGTTGGTTCATGCATGGCGAGAAAATTGGAGAAAGTAGTGGTACCAATAGAAATTGTGAAGATAATGATGAGAATGTAGAAATTTTTTATAATTATGAACTTGATTGCAACGATGATAATGATTATGAGAATCTCAAAATTTTTGATAATTTTGATAATGTTGGATTCAAATGCAGCGACGATGACGAGATGACAGTGAATATTGATGAAAATGTAGAACATGAGTACGATAACAATTTAGAGGAAATGTTGCATGATGTGGGAGATTAAATTGGTAATAAATATTATGGTAAATTTGAGTATTTGAAGAATGAATCCAAAAAGCCGCTGTATCCTGGGTGTACAAAATTTACGAAATTCTCAGCTGTTTTGAAATTATTGAAATTAAAAGCAGAACATGGTTGGAGCGATAAGAGTTTCACGTCCTTATTACAGCTTTTACGAGAAATGCTCCCGGATAACGAGTTACCCTGTACAATTTATCGGGCCAAAAAATTGATCTGTCCAGTGGGTTTGAAGATCGAAATAATACATGCATGTCCAAATGACTGTGTATTATATCGTAAAGAGTACGAGGCCATGCATGCATGTCCTAAATGCGGTGTTTCACGGTATAAACGTAAGGGCGGTGACACTGATTAATTTAACGATGAAGGAAAAAAGAGCCGGCCTCCGGTAAAGGTGCTATGGTACTTGCCGATAATTCCGAGATTCAAACGGCTTTTTGCAAATACCAAAGATGCCAAATTATTGCGTTGGCATGAAGAAGAGCGTAAAAAGGACGGAAAACTAAGACACCCGGCTGATTCTCCCCAATGGAGGAACATCGATAGACACTTCAAAAAATTTTGTTCCGACCCGAGAAACCTCAGGATTCTGGTAAGCACAGACGGAATGAGTCCGTTTGGAAGCATGAGCAGTCGGCACAGTACTTGGCCAGTTCTGTTATCTTCTACAATCTGCCTCCATGGTTGTGCATGAAACGCAAGTATATAATAATGTCATTACTGATCCAAGGACCCAGACAACCCGGAAATGACATAGATGTGTATCTCGCACCATTAGTCGAGGACCTCCAAAAATTATGGAAGGATGGCGTCTCGATGTGGGATGCGTACAGTAAAGAGGTATTTAAATTGCGGGCCGTGGTATTTTGCACCGTAAATTATTTCCCCTCATACGGAAATTTGTCGGGTTACAGTACTAAAGGGGCAAAAGCGTGCCCTATCTGTGAAGATGACACGCAAGTGCTGAGATTGAAGCATTCCAAAAAGAATGTTTTTATGGGCCATCGTAGGTTTCTCACTGTGAATCACCCATACCGTAAGCAGTAGAAGGTATTCAATGGGAAAAATGAGTTCGGAGTGGCACGTCGTCCATTGGACGGGAAGAGTGTCTTTAAGCGGGTTGAAAGCCTTGATGTTGTTTTCGGAAAATATGCCAAAGCACCACCGAAAAATATTTAGAAAAAGAAGTCCATATTTTGGGAACTACCGTACTGGGAATTTTTAGAAGTGAGACACTGCCTTGATGTCATGCATGTTGAAAAAATGTGTGTGACAGTTTGATTGGCACATTGCTAAACATCCCGACCAAGACTAAAGACGGTATTAAATCTCGAAAAGACATGGTGGAAATGGGAATACGACAAAAGTTTGCACCGCAGGATAAAGAAAAGCGGGCATACCTACCCCCCGCAATGTGCACAATGTCGAAGATCGAGAAAGAAAACTTTTGTAAATGCATTCACAGTATTAAAGTCCAATCAGGGTATTCTTCGAATATTAAGAAGCTGGTGTCAATGAAAGACCTAAAATTGATTGGTATGAAATCCCACGACTGTCATGTTTTAATGACACATATGATTCCCGTTGCAATTCGGGGTATTTTACCAAAGGCTGTTCGGCAAACCATTACGAAGCTTTGTTTTTTCTTCAATGGAATTAATTCAAAGGTGATAGACCCGCTAAAATTGGACGCTTTGCAAAAGGAGGTCATCGTTACTCTTTGCCATCTTGAGATGTATTTTCCACCATCTTTTTTCGATGTTATGGTTCACCTTGTTGTTCACCTTGTGAGAGAAATTAAGATTTGTGGTCATGTTTTCCTGCGGTATATGTATCCATTCGAGAGATACATGGGCATTTTGAAAAAATACATAAGGAACCGACATCGGCCCGAAGGTAACATTGTCGAAGGATATTCCACGGAAGAGGTGGTCGAGTTTTGCACGAATTACCTGACCGGTGTGTGTCCTATTGGTATTCCACAATCTCGATACGAGGGACGGCTCCAAGGAGTTGGGACAATCGGTTTGAAAGCCATAGTTGCTGACCAAGATGAACTAGAAAAGACATTTTATTGTAGTACAGCACATTGCAGATGTCGCTCCCTATATAGATGAGCACATGACAATCCTTCGTGAAGGGAACTACACAAGAAGTCAGAAGTGGATTAATAACGAGCACAATTGTTCTTTTGTAGGATGGCTGAAAGAAATAGTGAAATCACACCCCGTAAATGAAATTGTTAGGCTGTTGGGCCAAGGACCCCAAACTGTGGTCAGAACATTTCAAGGATACGAGATTAATGGATATACATTTTACACTAACTTCCAAAGTGATAAGAGCGCGACGCAAAATAGCGGAGTGATGTTGGTGGCGGCCGCTCAAGAATTCAGTAGATTCGGGGATGCCCGGCCTGTAATAGCATCAAAGTCATATTACGGTGTTATTGAAGAAATCTGGGAGCTCATTTACAGCTCTCGCCTAAGCATTCCCGTGTTTCGGTGTCGATGGGTCGAAGACCGGGGTGTTAAGGTTGATAACAATGGGTTCACACTCGTTGATTTCAAGAAAGTCGAGTATGTTGATGATCCGTTTATACTCGCCAAGCAAGCCACACAGGTCTTCTATGTCACTGACCCGAGTGATGCTAGGTGGAGCATTGTGCTCTCGGGGAAAAGAAGGATTGTTGGGGTCGAAGACGTCGTCAACGAAGAAGAGTACGACCAGTTCGAAGAGATACCTCCATTTTGTGCCGACATGCCAACTGAGGCACCAACAATTGAAGAACAAGACGAATCAAACTACATTAGATCCGACTACAACGAAGGATTATGAGCCGATGTTCAAAAAGTGAAAATAAAGAGAAAAAGAAAGAAAAAAGCCAATGTGTAATATTTTTATTTTAAACTTGAGACCTTTAATATTTTTTTTGATGTAATATTTTTTAATGTAACTTGAGACCTTTAAAATTTTTTAATGTAATATTTATATTTAAAATTGTTACATTTTATTTTTAAATAAGTTATTATATATATTTTAAACATTAGTTAGATTGAAAAAAATATAGATTTTGAAAATTAATAAGATTATTAAAAAAAAATATAGATTACATAAAAATACGTTCAATTTAAAAAGTTTGAAGTTATTACATTCAATTTCAGATTGAAAATTTCAAATACATTTTAAAACTTAATTTCATATAGATTTTAAAAATTAATTTCAAATAAATTCAATTTCATATATTATACATTTTTTCTTCAGAAGTTATATATATATTTATTTCACCTTCCTACACGGTTTTTAAAACCAAAAGCCGTGTACAATAACTATCCTACACGGTTTTTAAAACCAAAATCCGTGTACAATAACTATCCTACACGGTTTTTTAGTTAATATCCATGTAACTCTCCTCTGTTCCTACACGGATATTAACTTAAAAACTGTGTAGCTCCCCTCAATTCCTACACGGATTTGTAAGATATTATCTGTGTAGGATTAGGTATTGCACACGGATTTTAATACTTATCCGTGTAGGATTCCTAGTTCCACTTGAAAACCAAATGTTGGAGCCAAATTTTTACAAGTCCGATCGAGTTCTCTTCTTCCTCCTGCTCTCTGATTTTGAAATTTGCTCTAAGTCCGACTGAGTTCAAACGTCCTTCACCTCTGGTCCGCCGTTCTCCCTCTACGCCGCCTCTCCTGGTGCTTGTCTTCCTCCATTGGTAATAGATTTCTCCTCTTTCTATCTCTTTTATTTTTCAAATCACCAGTGTTACCTCAAAAAACCCCAATTTGGTTTTGTTAGGGTTTTGTGTGCTCCTCCATTGCTACCTCTCTCTCTCACTCTCCACTGCTGCCATTGCCGCCTCTCTTGCTTTTTATCTTGCTGCCTCTAAGGTAACTAATTGGGTTTATTGAATAATTAGAGTTAGTGTGAAATAATTGGGTTAAGTTATAGTGAAATTATTGTGCCAAAATACAAATATTGTTGGGTTTATTGTATAATTAGGGTTTAAGTAACTAATTGGGTTTATTTTGTACCAATTTAAATTTATTTGGTAGAGTAACTAAAATTAGGTTTATTTTGTACCAAAATGCAAATGTTGGGTTTATTGAATTAGGGTTTATTGAAAAATTTGAAATTGTTTTAGACCAAATTGGAATGTTACGATTTATTAGAAAAATTTAGGCCAAATTTTAGACCAAATTGGTAATAGAACCAAGTTCGGATTTTGGTAATTTAAAATTAATTTGGAATGTTAATATTAACTTTCTAATTTTTTTTTTAGAATCATGTCACATTCGGGTGATCACTTCGACAATCCTGAAGATGAGGACATGCAAGGTTCATCACAGTTAGCCTCGTCACAAAGAAGGAAGCGAGGTCCGACCAAGTGCAAAAACACGACAGAGGCGAAGGAATTTGTCATCAAGTTCACTGAAGAAGGCCATCCAACGGGGCCAAACCGATTGCCGTACTCAAATTGGGTGAACAACCTCGTGAAGGAGAAGGCGGACATTAGGATAGATAACTGGAAGAAGGTTAAAAAGGAAGATAAGGAAGAATGGTGGCAGTAGATTAAGATAATCGGATTATATTTAAATATTTCAATTTGATTGTTGTTAATCAGGCTCTGACACTGATAATTGTTTGCTGTCAATCAGGCTCAATGGAACATCAAGGATGACACATCGAAGCAGAACACCTTGAAGAGGAAGAACACCTTGAAGATAATGAACGAGGGGTGGAAGCAACATAAGAGCACCCTCATGACGGAATAGATGAATAAAGGGTGGTGTCCGGTCGGGTACTATCAAAATGTGACTCAACCAATATGGGACGAGTTTGTTGCTTTGAAGCAAACACCCGAGTTCAAGGTAACTAAATTTATAAAGTTTTAACTCTTTTTTTCTCGATCGGTTGTTATATTTGAACTAACGATTTGATTTGCTTTTATTCTTGAAGGAAAAAAGCGAAAGGGGCAGGAGGACTGTTGCTAAGAACTTGTACCCGCACCATTTAGGATCAGGCGGGTATGAGGGTAAGTCAAAGGAATGGAAGTCCGTGCTTGAGTCAAACAAAGATTCTGACTCACCCGTGCTAAAGATCGCCAATCCCCAGGGCACGAATTGGCTCCTGGCAAGGTCTGAGGTTATTGCCGACGGGAAGATCCAACTGCCTCAAGAGTTGCAGCCCGTGGCTCATAAAATGGTAAGTCATTCTTTTTATAACCCCGAGTCATTCAAAAAAAAATTATAGCTCACTCACTTGACTTATTCTTTTGTTATATTCAATTTTTTTTATTAACAGTTGCAAGTGGAGGAGGAGGTCACATCGGGTGTCCGGACCTGTTCCAGGGAGAATGACTCGTTGACTCAAACGCTTGACAATCCGGAGCACCCGGGTCGGGTAAGGGGTGTAGGCATCTACAAGGGTTTCAGGAATGTTTTCCGTTCAGAGAAACCCAAGCGAAGATCGCGCGCTAAAGTCACCGACGAAGAGGGAGATGCGCAGCTCTGCTAGGAAATCCAACAAGAATACGAGACGAGGCTGGCGGAGAGGATGGCGGAGAGGATGGCGGAGATGGAAGCAAGGATTGTAAACCGCGTGACATCTCATCAGTTTACACACCCATCCGAGCAAGGACCCCCCATTTCGCCAGGAATTCGGCGAAGCAGTCAAGCATCCGGGACCTGGGAGGACGAGTTCGATAATCTCAAGGTAATACCTACTATTAATAATCTAAATGCAATTAATGTTGGTTCATAAACTTGGTATCAAATATGGTTATCTTAATAATAATTGAAGGTGGCCACCAAATGCGACTTGATCATTTGGAGCGGTGCGGTGCCTATCACCGTTGCCAAGGGTCTCGTAATTCCGGGGCAAACATTGGTGCACCATGCTCCGGTCGGGCGCGGCTATGCATGTGTGGAGATCGACTCTGTTGTGTCAGAATGGCGTAGAATACCTCTTCCTGTCCCGACTGAGGACATGCTATTTGTGGATGACATCCGTGAGTCATTTATCCAATGGCCCAAGAATCAGATCATTCTTGATCAGGTAATCTCTAAATTATCAATATCTCTTGTTACATTCAAAACCGCTCTTTTTAAATACTCAAAATTTTTAAAATTTGATGCATGCGTAGGAGGCTAATTTATCACCGGTATGGGGGGGAGAGTGGGATGGTCCGCACGACTGATCTCGTAGGAGAGACTGATGCTGGAGTCCAGCCTGAGGCGCCAGACCACCGTCTGATCAGCCCAGAAGAATACAATGCTTTGCCTCTCGATTGTCAGCATCTTCATGACCGCTTGATGAAGGCACCCGAAGGCATGACCAGCATCATGATCGAGACGCCACCCGGCATGTTCCTGCATGACGGCTGGCCATGCATGCTCTCTTTCGACGACTTCAAGGACTTTCTATATGCCAAGGGTCGCGATAGATGGCTCGATAGCTCATTCCTTACCATTTTCGCCATGTACGTGACCTTACTTTATTTATATATTGTATATCACTCAAATATATATTCAAAATGTAAAGCATTTTCAGGAAGCTGCTCCGAACTTGCGAATCATGGTCGCTCGAAAACAAGGTAAACAACACTGCAATTCTGGACCCCGGCAAACTCAATTTCACCGTGCTAGAAGGTCAGGGTAAGCAGTGTGTCGACTATATGTGCCATGCGATGCACCGTTGCTCCGCAGATGGCAAGAAATTTATTCTTCTGCCATACCACCAGAGGTACGATTCTAACCTTCAATTTTTCTCGATGTTTTCAATTCAATAATTATAAAAAAAAAATTAAATTTGATTATAATTGTGTTAATATTTCTCATGCCACAGGACACACTGGTGTTTGTTTATCATCATTCCGACTGCAAATAGGGCTTTTATCATGGATTCTGCAAGGCCAAAAGACATCACACCTGAAGAGAGCAGAGAGATTTGTCCCTTTTTGACACAGTAAGCAATAATTTTTCACTAGGTTTGATTTTTTTTTCAATTGTAATTAAATTGTGGATCGAAATTGCTAATTACAGTAGCTTAATTTTGTAAGGGCTTGGACCAAATATGTTGCAGAGGGAGGACTGCAAGGAAGAGCTAGAGGGACCGTGAAAGATAAATTCTAAATTGAGTGGTTACCGGTGAGCACACATGCAATAATTTTTTAACTTAAATATTATAGTTCCAAAAATTATTTTCATTGTAACATAGCCCGAAAAATATAAATTTCAGTGCACACGACAGAAGGCGTCTTGGGAGTGCGCTTATTACACGATGATTTTCATGTTTAATTGGATCGAAAGGAATCAATTTTCCTTTCCAAATAACGTAAGTAATTCACATTAATTTTCATTTTAAAAATATCAATAATTCGATCTGTTTCTCGTTACTAACTTAAATTATAATTGCAGTATAGCCGGAGCCAAGCCTCTTTCTCACCCGAACAAATCAACGAAATTAGAGCGATGTGGGCAAGGTGGTTTGTATCCGAATTTTGTAAAGAACAATATGGATTTGTATAACTTAATTAGTGTAATTATCAATTTTGAATTGTTATGTTATGTTTTGGCAATTTATATTCTGTTTTGGGCAAAAAAAACATTCTGATTATATATAATTTAATGACTAGCAAAAGTGGAGGCTAGTCAGAAACAAAAAAAATTCCAAAAAAAAAAATGGAAAATCCTACACGGATATTTTAAAAAAATCCGTGTAAAATGTGATAACAATAAAAAATCTATAGAGCTAGATGACCCTATTTACACATAGATATTAACATAAAACCGTGTAGGAATGGTAATCCTACACGGATATTATGTTACTAATCCGTGTAGCTAGGGAGGAGAGCTACACGGTTTTTAGTTAATATCTGTGTATAAACAGGATTCCTACACGGATATTCTATTACAAATCCGTATAGCTCTCTTGCGGTGTGTGCACTTTTGGAGGTTTTCCACATGGCTCTTTATTAAAAAAATCCGTGTAGGATTTGTGTAATCGTACACGGCTAAATTATCCGTGTGTAAATGCTGGACTTTTCTACACTCCAGTATTGCACACGTTTCCAAATCCGTGTAGCTCTCCAGTTAAAGTCCGTGTACAAACTGTATTTTTGTAGTAGTGAGTGTTAGTTGATTTTGAGGACCTTTTATTCTAGATAGAATCCAAATGCATGCATGTTAATTCACATGTACGTAACAATTATTGAATATATAGCTAGCTAGCTAGACTTACTCATGATTAATCGTACAGTTAATTACATGGTTAGTTAAGTAATTTTTTTTTTTTGAGTAAAGTTGGAGGTCAAGCCACCCAACTATTTAATACCCTTGTTATTATAACAAAAGATTTCCCCCATCTAGGTTTCGAACCCATAATCTCCTACATAGAGACCATGTATCTTTGCCACTAGACCAAAAGCTGATCGAATGTAAATAATTGAATGGTCGAATGTAACTTAATTTCTTGTATTACAATTGATCTGGCGATTAATTAATAACTATGGAGATGCGCAAATATAGACTGGAGGTGACAAGGCATGAAAACATTATTTAGAAAATATAAAACATGAAGAGAACACTATAAATGTTCGAACTAATTACAACATTTTTTTTAATAAAGGAATTAAAGCAATGAAGATGATTAATGCTTCGAGGAAGATTGTTCTAATTGCTCTTCTATTGTTCTCTTTCGGTATACATCCTTTTGCTAATTAGTTTCATTTTATATGTTGTTAATTATTACAGCTAGGATTCAAACTATTCAACGTGATGTCCAAATTAAAATTGTGACAAAAATATATATTTTTTAAAAGAAATTTACTATTTTTTTTAGAATTTTTTTAAACTTTTGTTTTTCAATACTTCAAGATTTTCTAAAAACAAGTTTTACAAAATTCCAAAAAAAATTAATATATTTCAAAAAATATAAAATTTGGTCACCAAATACATTTTCATATGAAGATCATGTTGAGCGGTTCGGATCAGACCTTTGAGACTTCGTAAACGTAAAGCTGAAGCATCAAATTGCCTATATTTTACAACAGTGACTTCTGTTTTTACTGAACCATTGGATCAGCGATTTTCAAAGTGACTTAATAAATAGTAAAAAAATTCCAAAAAATATAAAATTTGGTCTCCAAGTATATTTTAATATAGAGATCACATCTAACGGTTTAGATCGACTGTTTGGACTTTGAAAATTGGAAAACGACTTGGTTACACAGGAGCTCAGGAACAATCGATTGTATATTAGTCATTCTCTCTCTCTTTCTCTCTCTCTCCCTCTCTCTCTCTCTCTCTATATATATATATATATAGATATATATATATAGGATGATCAAGTTACAACAATTTTGAGTTACAACAACGATTTTTTTTTCATTTTCAAAATCCAAATTATCTATCCAAATCGTTCAACATGATTATCTAAATAAAATGTGCTTCCAAATCAATTTTTATATTTTTTATATTTTTTTACTATTTGTTAAGATGGGTACAAAATTCAATGGTTTGAATTTAACTAGTTTTTGTAAAATACTTAATAAATAGTAAAAAAAAATTAAAAAAATGTAAAATTTTATCTGAGAGCACATTTTATTTAGATAATCATGTTGAATAGTTTGGATAAACGATTTGGACTTTGAAAATAAAAACAAATCGTTGTTGTAACTCAAAATTGTTTTCGATAGACGGTTTGGGTAGACGATTTGGATTTTGTAAATTAAGATGAAGATTGCTTTTCTACTCGTTCTCGTTTTGCTCTTTTCTGGTACTCGTTTTTTGCTAATTAGTTTCATTTCATATGTTGTTAATTATTGCAGCTAGCTAATGCTTTTTAATGAACTAACTGATACTATTTTGATATCATTAATTTTTTTTACCGATTAAATTTAATTAGTCCCAACAGCAAATATGGTGTGCGCCGATCAGTAATTTTTTTTAATGAACCAGTATGGCCTCTCCAAAGGTGCAAAGGATGGTGTTTTCTACGATGTTCTGATAGCCTCGACTTCATTGTCCATGTCAAAAGCTGGATCGACGATAAGCCATGTTTTTGTGACTGCGATTTTGAATTATCCAATTTAGAAAAGAGACATTTAGAAGAAAAAAAAATGAGAACTATTTGCATGTAAATATGTAATAGAACTTATAATAGTTTCCAGGCAAGCTGTCATGAATTACCAGTACCGATATTCTAATTTACCTTTGACGCTAAAATGATTACCAGAATTGCTAATTTGTATTTCATAATAGTGGCACCATGCATGTGCTTTACTTGGCAAACCACAAAATTGCCAATACAGTCCTAAAAAAATTAACACAAATAAAATGAAACTCCCAAATGACTAGAAAAAAAAAAAAAATAAATAATTGCTAAGTACTGAAGCCGGGCATCTCCCACTCGCTCGTGGTTGAGCATTCAACGATCTCTTGTGTCTGAGGCCAGGACTCAACATTTTCTCCTGTAGGACTCTCCATGGATTTTATCGCTGTGTGAAGCACGGCAGCAACTTGTCTCATATCAGGTCTCCTCTCCCCTTCCATGAGCAAGCATGTTCTCGCTAGCTCCACCACTTGTGTAATAAGTCCCATGTTCTCTCTATCTCCAATGATGTGATCATCCAATATTGCATCGGCACTGTTCTCCTTCATAGCAGACAAAAATTCTGCTGCGAGGCTTCTGATTTGCAACCCTTCCATGTAAAAGGCCTTCTTTCTGGTGAGAAGCTCTACGAGAACCACACCAAAGCTATACACATCACTTTTTACCGTGAGCAGGCCAGTCTGCATGTATTCTGGGTGTAAGTAACCACGGGTACCTTGTACATGGGTCGCAAATTCTTCTTCATCCCCCGTTGGTGCCAATACTGAAGCACCAAAATCAGACACCTTAGCCACAAAATTCTCATCCAAAAGTATATTGGAGGTTTTCACATCACGGTGAACAATGGAAGGGGATGCCCATGAGTGCAAATAAGCTAATGCTTCTGCAGTCTCATGAGCAATTCTTAAGCGAGTGTTTAATGAAATGAACACGGGATTCTCACCATGGAGGAGGTCAAATAGAGTTCCTTTTGAAATGAACTCGTAAACTAAGACAGGGATTTCCAATTCAAGACAACAACCGAGAATTCTAACTACATTTATATGATAAATTCCCTTGAATGAGATTTCTCGTACGCATTGTGTATAGAGTTGGGATATATCAATACATCAATGAATATTTGTCCTATTTTCTCACTAGGCTAGGGCTTGCTGAGTTGTGTTGTGCCAATTAAGTAGCTAGCTAGTATATACCGTACTACGTACTTCTGTTATGATGCATGT
This sequence comes from Carex scoparia, assembly GCA_024447655.1. Classification (NCBI taxonomy): domain Eukaryota; kingdom Viridiplantae; phylum Streptophyta; class Magnoliopsida; order Poales; family Cyperaceae; genus Carex; species Carex scoparia. The sequence continues at coordinate 11,074,945 of JAJHPE010000004.1, read as the reverse complement.
GGATGTGGTTGCTTTCTGTAACACTATATATATTATTCTATTCACTTAAACGAACTGGGGGGGGTGGTGTTTGAAATCCACAAGATAAACTTAAAAAAAATTGTGACATTGAGACAAAATGTTTAGAATAAAAAGGCCATATATGTCAATAACTGCAAATTTGGTAGGATACCCAGATTTACAAACGTGCTGAGCATTAGTGATGCATTTATAACCAAATATTTGCAAATATTTTCCCAGTGAATTAACAGATCTAAAAGTCGGAACCAATAACAAGCTATTTAGTGGATTCAAATTCAGTTATTTTCTAATCAATAGGCAAGTTACTATTTCATATGTTTATGTAAAATATACAGAAAAAAAAAAAACTAAACTTATACTGTAAATTAATATACATATGATCGATCTGAATAGCAAGCAATAAACAATGTCATACGTGCATTTTAGAAACACAAAAATCAATCCATTATAGACAACTCCAAATTAAGCCAACTCAATCTAAGTACGTGGTTTTGATTTCTGAACCAGTGGAATGAAAAGTACCAAAGCAAAAACTTAGATATGATGAAATGGAGTTGTCTATGATGGATAGAGTAGTTGTCTATGATATCATTTTTAATAGAAAGCTTTAGAGTTTAGGTTTTGATATTATGAGATTAGAGTTTAGGTTTGATTTTTTTTTTTTTTTTTTAGTTTATAGCTCTATAGAGTATTACTGTAGTTTGGTCCAAGAGGCATGAAAAGTACCATTAGATATGCCTCTTTCTTAGTTATATATCTTTGCAAGTACCAAGCAAGTTCCCTTTTTTTATGTGTCTCCACAATAATGAAAGAAAGTACGTAACAACTGTAAACAATTAATATCACAGTACATAATTAATTTGCGTTTAATTAATTCAATGGTTGAGATAATTTCATTTTATTGGTTAGTGCAAAATGCAAACATAAAAATACAAAACAAATTTATAAGTGTATATAGTTTTGTTGATATATTTTTGTAATTAAAAAACAATACTATTTGTGAAACAATTTAATATATATGGGAATATTGACACACACAAATAAACACACAATCCGTTTTATATATATATATAGAGAGGAGAGAGAGAGAGAGTTCTCGGATTTCAAATAAAGATAGGGAGAGTTCTCAAGCCATTCAGCATAGTACCAATTAACCTGACTTCATCTTGTCAGTGATGTGAAGTTTTATGAGGGATGGCAAGCTCTATGATGTAAAGTTCAAATACTGATTTATTTTGAATTTATTGTGTACTCACGGTGAACGATTTAGAAGAATGATGATATTCCCACAAAGTTGGCCTATTAATTAAACACAAACATAAACAATCATAATATTAATTTACCATTAATAGCCGTTATTATGTTGTGCATTTTTTTTATAATATAATATCAACCCAAGTAAGATTGCCTGCTTCTATTTCTTTTTTAGAATAAATTAACTAATTAATGTCTTTTTTTGACTAGTCAAAAAATTGAACATTAATTTATCCAGTTGCCTTGGAACATTAATTAATGATTTAAAGTGAAAAGATAGGGGGGCAAAAAGGAGAATTCTTATGAGTTAGCTGTTTGTAATGAGTTCCATTTAAATAACTAAAGGACTTCAAAATATTTTAGATTAAAAAAATTGTGTGTATTAACAAATTAACGCTACAACATCAATCATGGTAAAAATTCTTAATTAGCTAAAATTTTACTAAATCAGACGCATGTGTTTAATTAATTATAACAGCTGAATGCATACCCTTAAGATATATATAATTGATGTATTATATTCAAAAAATTTATACCATATGATATATATTTGTTATTAATTTGTGGATAAATAATAATAAACAAATAGTTTCTAATGCTGGCCTGGTCCTGGACCCATGAATACAAATAAAGTGGACCAGCTACAAAAAAAAAAAAGATAAACATTTACTTTAAAGCTATACATGCATATAGTGTTCTACAGTCGGGCCGGGCAGGGCCCCACGGGCGCGGGCAGTGTGTAGGCACGGGCGGATGCGGGCGCGGGCGTCACGGGCACATAGGCATGCGGGCACGGGCATCACGGGCAAAATTTTCTAACATCACGCCCTGCCCGTGTAATGCCCGTGCCCGCCACGGGCGAGCGAGTAGGACGTGCCGGGCACCGCGGGCAAGACGAGCCGGGCCGGGCACTTTTTTTTTTTCTGTTTTTTTTTTCTGTTTTTTTTTTTTTTTTTTTTTCTTTTTTTTTTTCTTTTTTTCTGTAATTTTTTCTTTGAAAACCAATAAATTATAAATTCAAATTCATGCCAATTTAAATTCATTTGACATGGTTGTAACTCGATAATCTTTGTTAAAATAAAATATAAATTAAAAATTTCTTAAATCAATCACTTTAAAAATAATAAAACTCTTACTTTAAAACAATAGATTAAAAAATAAACGACATTTTTTTGGCACTAAACGACATTTTTTGCCACTAAACAACGTTTTTTGGCACTAAAAATCTTAAACTTAATTTTTGAGGCACTGAACGATGTTTTTTGCCGATTCTGATTTTTCCGATACCCGGGGTATACCCCGTGGTGACGGTGGCGACCGTCACCACCTCCCCTTTCCGAATTGACGTCATACGCGTCAATCTGACTTTCCTAGCAAAAGTTATCCCCGTTTAAAGTTTTAGAAAAAATATAGTTCTTATTTTTGAATTTTAAAAAAAAAAATGGAGAGGTGGGGTGGCCGGGTGGGGTCCGACTAGGGTGGTCGCTAGCCGAGGGGGAGGGGTAATGGGAGGCGGCCGGGGGTGGGGGAAAAAATTTGAATTTGAATTCAATTTTCGGAAAAAAAAAAAAAAAAAAAAGGACACGGGCACGGGTGTGCGGGCGCGCGGGCACGGCGGGCCGGGCACTCGCGGGCAGGGAAAAAAAAATGGGTCCGGCCCGTTTAACACCCGTTCCCGCGTACCTGCGTGTCCGCGAGTGCCCGCGGCACGGGCACAGGCCGGACGGGCATGGGCACAGGCAGGACACGGGCAGGGCACGCCCGCGCGGGCATTATTAGAACACTACATGCATATGCTATATTAATTATCCATAGTAGATTCTAGTAGATCCTAGATGCTTTCAAAAAATATGATAACTTTTTAGTACATACATAGTACCTCACACCTCACAGGCTCACAGCAATAAAAGCAAAAAGTTGATGATAGATAGATACAAGTGCTATTATGTTGTAGGGAATGACAAGGCTATAGTACTGTTTCGTAAACGGGCACGGCCGGACGGTCCGGGCAAAACCCGTGCACAGGCACGGGCTGCTACGGGCATGGGCGTCACAGGCACACGGGCACAACGGGCCGGGTATCACGGGTATTTTTTTCAAAAATTCTGACCTGCCCGTTTAATGCCTGTGCCCGTCACGAGCTCGGAGGCAGAACGGTCCGGGCACCGGGGGCAGGACAGGCCGGTCTGGGTCCTGGACCCATGAATACAAATAAAGTGGACCAGCTTCAAAAAAAAAGAAAGATAAAAATTTACTTTAAAGCTATACATGCATATAGTGTTCTACAGTCGGGCCGGGAAGGGCCCTACGGGCGCGGGCGGTGTGCGGGCGCGGGCATCCCGGCCACACGGGCATGCGGGCACGGGCATCACGGGCAAAATTTTCAAAAATCACGCCCTGCCCGTGTAATGCCCGTGCCCGCCACGGGGGCGTGGGCAGGACGGGCCGGGCACCGCGGGCAAGATGGGCGGGGGCTTTTTTTTTTTTTTATGATTTTTTTTTTTTTTTTTTTTTTTTTTTTTTTTTTTCTGTTTTTTTTTTCTTTTTTTTCTTTTTTTTTCTTTTTTCGGTTTTTTTTATGTTTTTTTTCTTTGAAAACTAATAAATTATAAATCCAAATTCATGCCAATTTAAATTCACTTGACATGGTTGTAACTCGATAATTTTTGTTATAATAAAATATAAATTAAAAATTTCTTAAATCAATCACTTTAATAATAATTAAGTTCTTATTTTAAAACAATAGATTAAAAAATAAACGACATTTTTTTGGCACTAAACGACACTTTTTGCCACTAAACGACGTTTTTTGGCACTTAAAATCTTAAACTTAATTTTTGAGATACTGAACGACGTTTTTTGGCGATTCTTATTTTTCCGATACCCGGGGTAAACCCCGTGGTGACGGTGGCGACCGTCACGTCCTCCCCTTTCCGAATTGACGTCATACGCGTCAATCCGACTTTCCTAGCTAAAGTTATGGCCGTGTAAAGTTTTAAAAAAAAATATAGTTCTTATTTTTGAATTTTAAAAAAAAAAAAAAATGGAGAGGTGGGGTGGCCGGGTGGGGTCCATTGGGGTGGTGGCTGGTCTGTAGCCGTGGAGGAGAAGGGGAGGGGGAGGAGTAATGGGAGGCGGTCGGGGGGGGGGGAAAAAAATTTGAATTTGAATTCAATTTTCGGAAAAAAAAAAAAAAAAAAAAAGGACACGGGCACGGGCGTGCGGGCGTGCGGACACGACGGGCCGGGCACTCGCGGGAAGGGAAAAAAAACGGGTCCGTCCCGCGAGTGCCCATGGCACGGGCACGGGTCGGACGGGCACGGGCGCGGGCAGGACACGGGCAGGGCACGCCCGCGCGGGCATTATTAGAACACTACATGCATATGTTATATTAATTATCCATTGCTTTCACAAAATATGATAACTTTTTAGTACATACATAGTACCTCACAGCTCACAGGCTCACAGCTCACAGGCTCACAGCAATAAAAGGAAAAACTTGATCATAGATAGATACAAGTGCTATTATGTTGTAGGAAATGACAAGGCTATAGTTCTGTTTGGTAAACGGGCAGGGCCGGACGGTCCGGGCAAATGTCGTGCACGGGCACGGGCTGCTACGGGCATGGGCGTCACGGGCACACGGGCACAACGGGCCGGGTATCAAGGGAATTTTTTTCAAAAATTCTGGCCTACCCGTTTAATGCCCAAGCCCGTCACGAGCTCGGAGACAGGACGTTCCGGGCACCGGGGGCAGGACGGGCCGGTCCGGGTCCTAGACCCATGAATACAAATAAAGTGGACCAGCTACGAAAAAAAAGAAAGATAAAAATTTACTTTAAAACTATACATGCATATAGTGTTCTACAGTCGGGCCGGGCAGGTCCCCACGAGAGCGGGCGGTGTGCGGGCACGGGCGCGGGCGTCCCGTGCACACGGGCACGCGGCACGGGCATCACGGGCAATATTTTCAAAAATCACGCCCTGCCCGTGTAATGCCCGTGCCCGCCACGGGCGCGCGGGAAGAACGGGCAGGGCACCGCGGGCAAGACGGGCAGGGCCGGGCACTTTTTTTTTTGTTTTTCTGATTTTTTTCCGTTTTTTTTTCTGTTTTTTTTTCTGTTTTTTTTTCTGATTTTTTTTCTGTTTTTTTTTCTGTTTTGTTTTTCTTTTTTTTCTTTTTCTTTTTCTTTGAAAACCAATAAATTATAAATTCAAATTCATGCCAATTTAAATTCATTTGACACAGTTGTAACTCGATAATTTTTGTTATAATAAAATATAAATTAAAAATTTCTTAAATCAATCACTTTAAAAATAATTAAGCTCTTATTTTAAATCAATATATTAAAAAATAAACGACATTTTTTGGCACTAAACGACGTTTTTTGGCACTAAAAATCCTAAACTTAATTTTTGAGGCATAGAACGACGTTTTTTGGCGATTCTGATTTTTCCGATACCCGGGGTAAACCCCGGGATGACGATAATGACCGTCACCTCCTCCCCTTTCCGAATTGACGTCATACGCATCAATCCGACTTTCCTAGCAAAAGTTATGGCTGGCTGTAGCCGTGGAGGGGAAGGGGAGGGGCAGGGGTAATGGGGGGCAGCCAGGGGGTGGGGAAAAAAAAGTTGAATTTGAATTCAATTTTCGGAAAAAAAAAAAAAAAAAAAAAGGACACGGGCACGGGCGTGCGGGCGCGCGGGCACGGCGGGCCGGGCACTCGCGAGCAGGGGAAAAAAAAAGGGTCCGGCCCGTTTAACGCCCGTGCCCGCGAGTGCCCGCGTACCCACGTGCCCGCGAGTGCTGCGCGGCACGGGCACGGGGCTGGACGGTCACGGGCGCGGGCGGGACACGGGCAGGGCACGCCCGCGCGGGCATTATTAGAGCACTACATGCATATGCTATATTAATTATCCGTAGTAGATTCTAGTAGATCCTAGATGCTTTCACAAAATATGATAACTTTTTAGTACATACATAGTACCTCACAGCTCACAGGCTCACAGCAATAAAAGAAAAAAGTTGATCATAGATAGATACAAGTGCTATTATGTTGTAGGGAATGACAAGGCTATAGTACTGTTTGGTAAACGGGAAGGGCCGGATGGTCCGGGCAAAGCCCGTGCACGGGCACGGGCTGCTACGGGCATGGGCGTCACGGGCACACGGGCACAATGGGCCGGGTATCACAGGTATTTTTTTCAAAAATTTTGACCTGCCTGTTTAATGCCCGTGCCCGTCACGAGCTCGGAGGCAGGACGGTCCGGGCACTAGGGGCAAGATGGGGCGGTCCGGGTCCGAACCAGTTTTTTTGTTTTTTTTTGTTTTTTTAAGAAGATTAAAAAAATGTCACAGAATCTCTTAGTTGATTCCCTACAAAGAACTAAAGAACTTTTGATTATATACAGACTCGTTTGGAAAATAAAAAAATAAGACAAAATTCGTGGGACGTCGCTAAAGTGTCTTTTCTTTTATTACGAATTGTTCACTCAAATTTGATTTATTTATCTGAAACTATCACAAAGAGGTTAAAAAAAACTATCATGAATAGCGTATCTAAAATAGTAAAGTGACTTGACTGAAACAAATGTAAAGTTTAACAGCTCTCTAATAATAAATTAAACTTGAGTAACAAATTTAAAACAAAAAAAAAATCCAAAATTCAGTGAGCCGGACGAAATTTACCTTTAAAATAAAATAAAAAGTATGATTTGAAGAGTAAAAATAAAATTGCGCGTGGGTAGTGTTATATTGGCCTGTACTACTAGTATTGAATTTAATCTTGATTATTTTGCAATTTGTAAGGGACATATATCTACTAGACTGGATTGCGCCGAAGCAATATTTGATGGGAAAAATAATTCTCAGTTAATTTAGAAGTATTCAAACAACTGGACTAATTTGATTAATTGACTTCACTAACTAGATAAAAAAAAAAAATTTGATTCCCCATAATTAGATTCACATTGACACTACAACAAAATCCACTTTCAGCGACCGGAATTCCGGTCTCTGATAGTGGCGCCGGTCTCTGAAACCCATTTACGGTCGCTGATGCGCCGGTCGCTGAAACCATCGTCGCTGATGCCCACCAGATGAAGTCACCGGTCTCTGAATGACGTCAGCCGGTCGCTGATAAGGTTTCTGCGACTGTTTTTTTTTTTGTTGTTGATTTTTTGCTGACGTCAGAAAAACGGTTATCTGCGACCAAAATAACGGTCTTTGATACTTTAAAAACGGTCGCTGATATTTTTTGATGACGTCAGCAAAATTTATTTGCGACCAAATAAACCGGTCTCTGATAATTAAAAATGGTCGCTGATAATTTATCGGTGACGTCATAAAAAGAGCATCTGAGAGGAGAAAAAAACGGTCTCTGATACTTAATACCGGTCGCTGAAAGTCATCTGCCAGGTTTTTAAATTTTTTTATGATTTAAATTTGCACCATTTAATAATTGTTACGATACCTACTAACATAGAACATAATATACATACAAGATATCGATACATACATATACATGCTACAACATAAGATAAATGTCAAATAAAATCAAGTAGCAAATAAGCAAAGTGCCAAGTAACATCTAAACCAGAAAATCTAAACAATACCATCTGACAAGATATAAATATATAAGTCCTAAGCAGTACCATCACCGCCAACATCCGACCACTGCCCCTCGTCATCATCATCGTCATCATTCTCGTCAACCTGAGGAGCGGGCGGCGAGGCCGGGTGCGAACTCGAGCCTCCCTGTGAAGTTGTAAGAAATATTTGAGATAATTATGATTTAGTGTTTAGTGTTTAGGATAATTATCATCATCATCATGATAATTATCCCACTAAATAAAAAAAATTACAAACTTTAATAAAAATATGTCGTTAAATTCTACCGTGACATGCATGATAAAACTAACTAATATTACTCTTTTCATAATTTTAAGAGCTCTAAATGTTGTACTGAATTAATATAAATTTGAAAATGGAACTATTTATGCCTTTGCATAGTGAAACTTGTTTTTCTTTAATTAATTAGCAAATACTGACTAAGCGTATTCATCATGTTTTTTTGTGTCAATATCAACCTGTACTACTTGCATCTAGTGTTCTAAAGCGGACCGGACCGGGCCGGACCGGGTTGAACCCGCCCGGGTTCACGGGTTGGCCGGGTACGGGTTTGGGGGGTTCACGGGTAGACGGGTAGGCGGGTACACGGGTCCAAATTTTGAAACTCTACCCTTACCCGCCCGTGGACCCTTACCCCCACGGGTTCACGGACCGGGCGGACCGGGTTCACGGGTTGGTCCGGACCGGACCGGTTTTTTTTTTTTTTTTTTTTCTGTTTTTTTTTCTGTTTTTTTTTTCTGTTTTTTTTTCGGTTTTTTGAAAGAAAATATGTGAAATATTTGGTAACGGTTTTTTTCTTTTTTTCAAACCGAATTATTTGAAATTATTTGAAATATTTAAAAACAATTTAGATTTTTTTTTAAAATACGAAATATTTGATCTTTAAAACCGAATTATTTTAAAACAATAGATTTATAAACAAAAGCTACCCTCCTCCTTATTCCGGGCTTGGGACCGGCTATGTAAAATAACATAGGCGGAGTTCTAACTTTTTTTTTTTGTTAGTAATTCGTCTTTAAAATGAATAATTTAAGAAACAGTTGAAATGTTTAGAAATTTAGAATTGAAAAAATAATCAAAAATATTAAAAGAGATTAGAAATTTATACCGACACTACCTATCTAGATGTTGTCGTTCATATACCACGTTTCGGTCTCTTCCGCACCGTCTGAATCTGAATTAGGTTGGGTCGGCTGCTCGGTACCGCTTTCTTCAGTTTCAGCTGCAGATGATGTTGCTGGAGGATCTCCATGTTGCGTGCGGTTTTCGGCATCGATCCAATCTTTCATACACACAAGTCTCTCAAAGACATTGGGACCCAACTTGCTGCGCTTATCAGAGAGGATTCTGTTTGCAGAACTGAAGCAACATTCCGAAGGGACGGTTGAAACGGGCACGGCAAATACGTCGCGAGCCATCATCGCCAACGTTGGATAATGGCTTGCATTCCTTCTCCACCACGCCATGATGTCAACATTTTCTTCTTCGTGATGTATCAGATCATATCTCATTAACTCGTTACCGATAGAAGATGTGTGAGGAGCTTGATCGAACTGGAAATCTGCTAATAATCCACCACTACTAGTGCTCCTTGAAATATTAAAAAATAAATAAATTAGTGGACAAATAATGTAGATATTATAAATAATAAAAATAAAAACACATATATTTAAGTTCATACCTAGTGGCGACACGGGACGAAGACGGTTGGTTTCGGTTGTCATTCATTCTTGAGTAGTATACGGCAAACATCTCTTCGAATTTACTATTTACGTGTGTTTCCACACCATCTGTGTCCAAATGTAGATTTCTCTTGTACGCTTGAAGCATCGCGATCGTGTAATGCCTCTTGAATGCGGGATTGAGGCAGGCTGCGATAATGGCCAAGAGGGGTACTTCTTACCAGTATTTTAGGAATTTTTCTCTCATGACATCTACGATTGGTGGGAGAGATTGATACTGTGTTTGGCATTGTTCCAATTCATTATACACTTTGGAAATTGAATAGAGATGTTTTATCAACTCAAATGCCGTCGGCGAGTACGAGCAGGATAGTTTGACGGTTGCTTTAAAAAAGGTTCCAAGAAATTTTTGAAGCATTTTTAGTTGCGACCATTCTTCTTCGGAGAGTTCCAATGCCATTCTTTCGGGAGTTGAGACTCTCAAAAACTCCCCTATAGCATCCTTGTACGGCTCGCATCGGTTCAACATCCTGTAGGTAGAGTTCCAACGGGTATCTATATCCCAAGGCACTCTCAACTTGTTCAATCCCATTCGGATACATAGGTTCCCAAACCGTTGTTTTCTTTCTTGGTTTGAAAAAATATGGGTAAGACATAGCTTCAATTTGATTATCAACTCATTTACGGCTGGTGTTTTAAGGCCCGCCTTCACGATGAGGTTAAGTATGTGGCAAGCACACTTTTGGTGAAACATTGCACCATTCATGATTGGATTTAGCGCCCGTTTAAAAATATCAATAGAAGCAATGTTGTTGCTAGCATTATCAAAAGAAATAGAAAATATCTTGTTGTTTGTATCCCTTTTAAGGTTATACTCTTCTAAAACTAACATAATTGATTGGTAAATTACTATTGCAGTGTGGGGAGAATCTAACACCCGAAAACTCAAAACCCTTTTCTGTAATACCCAATTTTCATCGATCCAATGCCCGGTAATACAAGAATACCCAAGTCCATGTTTACCGGCAGTCCAAATATCGGACGTAATTGAAACCTTATTGTTTGCATATGCAAATATAGCTCTGAGGTCATTTTTTCGGTCGGTAAATTGTTTTTTTATTTCTTTGGTTAACTTGTTATGGTGCAACCTCTTGTATGCCGGTTGACCACACCCCCGAATTACCAACCGGGAAAAACTCATGCAACAACCCATACTTATTGGTTGTTCTTTATGGGTGATGTACCGGGCCATTTCACTAAGCATGACCTTTTCATCATATTTTTGGTGAGTTCTGGTACCATCCAAGTTCACAAGGGTTTGGACCATTCTCGGGTCAGCCTGGTCGTGTGGCTTGTGACCCTTTCTTATATGCATGTCGACATGCCTTTTAAAGCTACTCATACCTTGCTCTTTATCATATGTAAAACCTTGTGTGCAATTATGTACCTTACACTTTAAAGTATGCAAAGTGCCGTCCGGGAGCTCGGTCGTGTCATACCAGGGCATCCAATACGTGTTGTATTTTGGTTTTTTCTTCTTACTTTGTGATGGTTCATCGGGGGGGTCTCTTTGCGAAGGATCGGCAGCTTCGACTACAATTTCAGGGACACTTGTCGTTGGAGTACCTCCGACTCCTAGTGAGCTAGTAAAATCACTCGATCCTATTGATGAAGTGCCTCCATATGCAGTGTTAGTACCTTGGGTTCCGGGATAGTACGGTTGAAATTGTTGTGGAAATTGTTGAGAATATTGTTGTGGAAATTGTTGAGAATATTGTTCGAGATTTTGTTGGGGATTTTGTTGATAATTTTGCGGAAGTGCATCACCAAAAAGATCAATCGATGCTCTCGCGATGATTTGTTCAATCGAATCGTCGTTAGGAGGACTTGCCATTTTTAAACCTATTCAAAAATAAATTCAAATTTAAAAATAAATTCGAATTTAAAAATAAATTCTAACATATTCTAAAATAAATCTAATTACTTCACATTTCCAAAAAAAAATTAACAATTTTTTTAACTATTAAATAATCCATTTAAAAATAAATTCTAACATTTTTTTTTAACCTATTAAAAATAAATCCGAATTTAAAAATAAATTCTAACATATTCTAAAATAAATCTAATTACTTCACATTTCCAAAAAATAAATCTAACCAATTTTTTTAACCTATTAAAAATAAATCCGAATTTAAAAATAAATTCTAACATATTCTAAAATAAATCTAATTACTTCACATTTCCAAAAAGTAAATCTAACCAATTTTTTTTAACCTATTAAAAATAAATCCGAATTTAAAAATAAATTCTAACATATTCTAAAATAAATCTAATTACTTCACATTTCCAAAAAATAAATCTAACCAATTTTTTTTAACCTATTTTATTAAAAATAAATCCGAATTTAAAAATAAATTCTAACATATTCTAAAATAAATCTAATTACTTCACATTTCCAAAAAATAAATCTAACCTAAATTTTTTTTAACCTATTAAAAATAAATCCGAATTTAAAAATAAATTCTAACATATTCTAAAATAAATCTAATTACTTCACATTTCCAAAAAATAAATCTAACCAATTTTTTTTAACCTATTAAAAATAAATCCGAATTTAAAAATAAATTCTAACATATTCTAAAATACATCTAATTACTTCACATTTCCAAAAAATAAATCTAACCTATTTTTTTTAACCTATTAAAAATAAATCCGAATTTAAAAATAAATTCTAACATATTCTAAAATAAATCTAATTACTTCACATTTCCCAAAAATAAATCTAACCAATTTTTTTTAACCTATTAAAAATAAATCCGAATTTAAAAATAAATTCTAACATATTCTAAAATAAATCTAATTACTTCACATTTCCAAAAAATAAATTCTAACCTAATAATTTTTTTAACCTATTAAAAATAAATCCGAATTTAAAAATAAATTCTAACATATTCTAAAATAAATCTAATTACTTCACATTTCATTTTTCATTTCCAAAAAATAAATCTAACCAATTTTTTTTAACCTATTAAAAATAAATCCGAATTTAAAAATAAATTCTAACATATTCTAAAATAGATCTAATTACTTCACATTTCCAAAAAATAAATCTAACCTATTTTTTTTAACCTATTAAAAATAAATCCGAATTTAAAAATATATTCTAACATATTCTAAAATAGATCTAATTACTTCACATTTCCAAAAAATAAATCTAACCTATTTTTTTTAACCTATTAAAAATAAATCCGAATTTAAAAATAAATTCTAACATATTCTAAAATAAATCTAATTACTTCACATTTCCAAAAAATTATTTTTTTAAAAATAAATCTAACCTAAATATTTTATTTTAACCTAATTATTCAAATAAATCTTTTTTTTAAAAATAAATCCGAATTTAAAAATAATAATTCTAACATATTCTAAAATAAATCTAATTACTTCACATTTCCAAAAAATAAATCTAACCTATTTTTTTTAACCTATTAAAAATAAATCCGAATTTAAAAATAAATTCTAACATAATCTAAAACAAATCTAAATACTTCACATTTTCAAAAAAAAATCTAATATTTTTTTCTATTAAATAAATCCATTTAAAAATATTTTTTAACATATTCTAAAAAATTTTTTTCCTATTAAAATAAATCCGAATTTAAAAATAAATCTAACTCTAAATTTTTCAAAATCTAAATTAAATATTTTTTAAAAAAAAAAAAAAATTTAAAAATAAAATCTAACAAATTTAAAAACAAATCTAAATACTTCACATTTTGAAAATCTAAATCTAACATATTTTTATAACATATTAAAAATAAAACCGAATTTAAAAATAAAATCTAACAAATTTAAAAACAAATCTAAATACTTCACATTTTCAAAATCTAAATCTAACATATTTTTTTAACATATTAAAAATAAATCCGAATTTAAAAATAAAATCTAACAAATTAAAAAACAAATCTAAATACTTCACCAATTCAAAAATTTAACAATTTCTACAAATTACTACAAATCCAACATAATCTAAAAGTAATTAAATCTAAATAAAACAAACTAATCTAATTACTTATCAATTTCTATAAATTACTACAAAATAAATCTAATTATCTACAAATTGCTACAAAATAACTCTAATTATTTAACAATTTCTACAACTACAAAATAAATCTAATTATCTACAAATTAAAAATAACTCTAATTATTTAACAATTTCTACAACTACAAAATAAATCTAACTATCTACAAATTACTACAAAATAAATCTAATTATTTAACAATTACTACAAATTTCTACAAAATGAATCTAAATATCTACAAATTACTACAAAATAAATCTAATTATTTAACAATTACTACAAATTACATTAAAATAAATGTACCTTCAAATCTTGTAGAACGAATTTGTAGAACGAATCTTGCGAGATTTTGAACAACCTTCGTAATTCCGTTTGCGGATTTGTAGAACAATTTAAATTTACAACTATTTTTTTGAACAATAAATTTAAATTTTGAGAATAATAAAAATATTGAGAGAATGAGATTGAGAGAATGAGAGAATATGAGATATTGAGATGTGAAAAAATATGAGAGATTGGAGTATATTTAAAGAGGTTTTGTTTTGGGGGAATGAATTTTGAAAATTTTAAACCGTTGCCTCTGTGATTTCAAATTGAAATTGTGAATTAAATCCTAACCGTTCAAATTTATTCATTCACAAATCTTAATGAAATTATTTTTACAAGTGCGAATCTCGATAAAAATCAATGGCTTAGATTAATTGGAATCAATTGATTTGATTTTTGATTTGATGGGGATTAAAGGGGTAGGGGCCGGCGGGTATCACGGGTCACGGGTACGGGTAGGCGGGTACGGGTAGGCGGGCACGGGTAGGCGGGCACGGGTAGGCGGGTCGGGTACGGGTAGGCGGGTACGCGGACCGGACCGGACCGGGTTGGCGGGCGGACCGGACCGGGTAGGCGGGTTCACGGGTCACGGGTTCGGCGGGTTTCGGTTTCAAAAACGGTACCCTTACCCGGATTTTTACCCGGTCCGGCCAACCTCCGAACCCGTGAAACCCGTGCACGGACCGGACCGGACCGGTACACGGGTCACGGGTTCCGGGTAATCGTTAATACACTACTTGCATCTCTATCTTTTTTCATAGTGAAAATGGAGAAAGTATTTCAACCTTAAATATTTTATAAGGAATCTTTCAATCGAATTTTAACATATATTTTTTTCATACATAAAGCATTGTTTTAGTCGTTACTCGTTAGTCATTAGATAAAAAAAAAAATTCTTATTTTTTTTTTAAAAAAAAACATCGGTTAACTTTGACATTTATTTTTGTAATACATATGTTGTTACAGTATCTTACTTTTTTGTATGACTTATTTTTGTTTGGAGGGATTAAAATTTGAATTTTTTTAAAAAAAATGGGTAGGGGTCCGGCGGTTTGGGGAGGAATGGGGGGAATTTGAATTTGAATTTTGAATTTTAGAAAAAAAAAAAAAAAATCTGTCACGGGCTCACGGGCAGGGACACGGGCACGGGCGTCACGGGCACGGGCTCACGGGCACGGGCACGGGCTCACGGGCACGGGCACGGGCGCACGGGCTCACGGGCACGGACGTCACGGGCACGGGCGCACGAGCTTACGAGCACGGGCCCTCACGGGTATTTTTCAAAAAAACCGGATCCGGCCCGTTTAATGCCCATGCCCGTGTGCCCGTATGCCCGTATGCCCGTGGCACGGGCACGGGCACGGACACGGATGGGCACGAGCAGGTTGGGTCCGGGCGGGCGTTTACCAATCTCTACAAGGCTATATGATTACAAAGTTGAAAACATAATTTATTATGAATTTATGATGCCTCTGATATATATATATTTACTAGAGCAGTTCCCCATCAATTTCTAGCTAGGAGAGCAATGACAGTGAAGGTTTTTGGCATTAGAAAAATGCATTACAGCTGGCTTTCTCTTCGAGTTAGCTCTCCATTTTGCAGCACAGAGCTGGATGGGTTGTGTTGTGCCAAGTGCCAACTAGTACAAGACTAACCCTATATATATATATATATATGAGTAGAACTAGGGTGCTCCTAAATTTACCAAGCTACTTTGTGAACTCAATTCTGAAACCTATCGGATTGACTTCAAACGACAAATTCAAACTGTTGGAATTCTTGTACCTTATGAGTGATGCGTCTATATGTAAAAAATTTGAAATTTGCAATTAAATTTGTATAGAGTCAAGTAGTCAAAAGGATTCCAAATATGAATACATTAAAATTAATTTATACACCTTCTAATTTTGACCACTTGACTTTATACTAAATTAATTCGAAACTTTATAATTTTAACATGTAGACGCATCACTCGTTAGGTAGAAGGATTTCAATAGCTTGGATTCGTCATTTGAAATTAATCCGATAGATTTTTGAGTTGAGTTCACAAAGAAGCTTGATCAACTTAGGAGCACCCTAGTTCTACCCTATATACACACACATATATAAAATGCACAGTATATGACTCACTAGTTTAATATCACTGTAGTTATATTTTCACTAGTTTAATTTGCACAGTATATGACTCACTGTAGTTATATACTGTAAATTAATATCACTCACTAGTTTAATTTCGTAGTTATAGAAAAAAAAACTAAACTTATACTGTAAATTAATATACATATGATCGATCTGAATAGCAAGCAATAAACAATGTCATACGTACATTTTAGAAACACAAAAATCAATCCATTATAGACAACTCCAAATTAAGCCAACTCAATCTAAGTACGTGGTTTTGATTTCTGAACCAGTGGAATGAAAAGTACCAAAGCAAAAACTTAGATATGATGAAATGGAGTTGTCTATGATGGATAGAGTAGTTGTCTATGATATCATTTTTAATAGAAAGCTTTAGAGTTTAGGTTTTGATATTATGAGATTAGAGTTTAGGTTTGATTTTTTTTTTTTTTTTTTTAGTTTATAGCTCTATAGAGTATTACTGTAGTTTGGTCCAAGAGGCATGAAAAGTACCATTAGATATACCTCTTTCTTAGTTATATATCTTTGCAAGTACCAAGCAAGTTCCCTTTTTTTATGTGTCTCCACAATAATGAAAGAAAGTACGTAACAACTGTAAACAATTAATATCACAGTAGATAATTAATTTGCGTTTAATTAATTCAATGGTTGAGATAATTTCATTTTATTGGTTAGTGCAAAATGCAAACATAAAAATACAAAACAAATTTATAAGTGTATATAGTTTTGTTGATATATTTGTGAAACAATTTAATATATATGGGAATATTGACACACACAAATAAACACACAATCCGTTTTATATATATATATATATAGAGAGAGAGAGAGAGAGAGAGAGTTCTCGGATTTCAAATAAAGATAGGGAGAGTTCTCAAGCCATTCAGCATAGTACCAATTAACCTGACTTCATCTTGTCAGTGATGTGAAGTTTTATGAGGGATGGCAAGCTCTATGATGTAAAGTTCAAATACTGATTTATTTTGAATTTATTGTGTACTCACGGTGAACGATTTAGAAGAATGATGATATTCCCACAAAGTTGGCCTATTAATTAAACACAAACATAAACAATCATAATATTAATTTACCATTAATAGCCGTTATTATGTTGTGCATTTTTTTTATAATATAATATCAACCCAAGTAAGATTGCCTGCTTCTATTTCTTTTTTAGAATAAATTAACTAATTAATGTCTTTTTTTGACTAGTCAAAAAATTGAACATTAATTTATCCAGTTGCATTGGAACATTAATTAATGATTTAAAGTGAAAAGATAGGGGGGCAAAAAGGAGAATTCTTATGAGTTAGCTGTTTGTAATGAGTTCCATTTAAATAACTAAAGGACTTCAAAATATTTTAGATTAAAAAAATTGTGTGTATTAACAAATTAACGCTACAACATCAATCATGGTAAAAATTCTTAATTAGCTAACATTTTACTAAATCAGAAGCATGTGTTTAATTAATT
Organism: Carex scoparia; assembly: GCA_024447655.1. Classification (NCBI taxonomy): domain Eukaryota; kingdom Viridiplantae; phylum Streptophyta; class Magnoliopsida; order Poales; family Cyperaceae; genus Carex; species Carex scoparia. The sequence continues at coordinate 11,057,327 of JAJHPE010000004.1, read as the reverse complement.
ATAACTGCTGAATGCATACCCTTAAGATATATATAATTGATGTATTATAGTCAAAAAATTTATACCATATGATATATATTTGTTATTAATTTGTGGATAAATAATAATAAACAAATAGTTTCTAATGCTGGCCTGGTCCTGGACCCATGAATACAAATAAAGTGGACCAGCTACAAAAAAAAAAAGATAAACATTTACTTTAAAGCTATACATGCATATAGTGTTCTACAGTCAGGCCGGGCAGGGCCCCACGGGCGCGGGTGGTGTGCGGGCACGGGCGGATGCGGGCGCGGGCGTCACGGGCACACGGGCATGCGGGCACGGGCATCACGGGCAAAATTTTCAAAAATCACGTCCTGCCCGTGTAATGCCCGTGCCCGCCACGGGCGAGCGAGTAGGACGTGCTGGGCACCGCGGGCAAGACGAGCAGAGCCGGGCACTTTTTTTTTTTTGTTTTTCTGATTTTTTTTTTTTTTTTTTTTTTTCTTTTTTTTTTCTGTTTTTTTTTTTTTTTTTTTTTTTTTTTTTTTTTTTTTTTTTTTTTTTTTCTGTAATTTTTTCTTTGAAAACCAATAAATTATAAATTCAAATTCATGCCAATTTAAATTCATTTGACATGGTTGTAACTCGATAATCTTTGTTAAAATAAAATATAAATTAAAAATTTCTTAAATCAATCACTTTATAAATAATAAAACTCTTATTTTAAAACAATAGACTAAAAAATAAACGACATTTTTTTGGCACTAAACGACATTTTTTGCCACTAAACGACGTTTTTTGGCACTAAAAATCTTAAACTTAATTTTTGAGGCACTGAACGATGTTTTTTGCCGATTCTGATTTTTCCGATATCCGGGGTAAACCCCGGGGTGACGGTGGCGACCGTCACCACCTCCCCTTTCCGAATTGACGTCATACGCGTCAATCTGACTTTCCTAGCAAAAGTTATCGCCGTTTAAAGTTTTAGAAAAAATATAGTTCTTATTTTTGAATTTAAAAAAAAACAAATGGAGAGGTGGGGTGGCCGGGTGGGGTCCGGCTGGGGTGGTGGCTGGCTGTAGCCGTGGAGGGGAAGGCGAGGGGGAGGGGTAATGGGAGGCGGCCGGGGGGTGGGGGAAAAAAATTTGAATTTGAATTCAATTTTCGGAAAAAAAAAAAAAGGACACGGGCACGGGTGTGCGGGCGCGCGGGCACGGCGGGCCGGGCACTCGCGGGCAGGAAAAAAAAATTGAACATTAATTTATCCAGTTGCCTTGGAACATTAATTAATGATTTAAAGTGAAAAGATAGGGGGGCAAAAAGGAGAATTCTTATGAGTTAGCTGTTTGTAATGAGTTCCATTTAAATAACTAAAGGACTTCAAAATATTTTAGATTAAAAAAATTGTGTGTATTAACAAATTAACGCTACAACATCAATCATGGTAAAAATTCTTAATTAGCTAACATTTTACTAAATCAGAAGCATGTGTTTAATTAATTATAACTGCTGAATGCATACCCTTAAGATATATATAATTGATGTATTATAGTCAAAAAATTTATACCATATGATATATATTTGTTATTAATTTGTGGATAAATAATAATAAACAAATAGTTTCTAATGCTGGACTGGTCCTGGACCCATCAATACAAATAAAGTGGACCAGCTACAAAAAAAAAAAGATAAAAATTTACTTTAAAACTATACATGCATATGCTATATTAATTATCCATAGTAGATTCTAGTAGATCCTAGATGCTTTCACAAAATATGGATAACTTTTTAGTACATGCTCACAGCAATAAAAGGAAAAAGTTGATCATAGATAGATACAAGTGCTATTATGTTGTAGGGAATGACAAGGCTATATGATTACAAAGTTGAAAACATAATTTATTATGAATTTATGATGCCTCTGATATATATATATATATATCTACTAGAGCAGTTCCCCATCAATTTCTAGCTAGGAGAGCAATGACAGTGAAGGTTTTTGGCATTCGAAAAATGCACTACAACTGGCTTTCTCTTCGAGTTAGCTCTCCATTTTGCAGCACAGAGTTGGATGGGTTGTGTTGTGCCAAGTGCCAACTAGTACAAGACTAACCCTATATATATATATATATATAGGACGTGGCTACGGTGCTATGCGTTGCACGGATGACCTCCGTGCAACGGCTCAAAATTTGAGTTTTCAAAATCCTAACAGTCGATCCGAACCGTTCAACATGTAATCTATACTAAAATGTACTTGAAAACCAAATTTTACATTTTTTGGAATTTTTTTACTATTTATTAAGTATTTTACAAAACTGCTGTTTTTCAGTGATCCAGAATTGCTGAAAAACAGCAGTTTTGTAAAATACTTAATAAATAGTAAAAAAATTCCAAAAAATGCAAAATTTGGTCTCCAAGTACATATCAATATGTAGAACACATCTAACGGTTCGGATCGACCATTAGAATTTTGAAAACACAAATTTTGAGCCGTTGCACGGAGGTCCTCTATGCTACGCATAGCATATTAGCAATATATATATATATATATATATATATATATATATATATGTGAGTAGAACTAGGGTGCTCCTAAGTTCACCAAGCTACTTTGTGAACTCAATTCTAAAACCTATCGAATTGACTTCAAACGACAAATTCAAACTGTTGGAATTCTTCTACCTTATGAGTGATGCGTCTATATGTAAAAAATTTAAAATTTGAAATTAAATTTGTATAGAGTCAAGTAGTCAAAAGGCTTCCAAAAATGAATGCATTAAAATTAATTTATAAACTTTCTAATTTTGACCACTTGACTTTATATTAAATTAATTCAAAACTTTTAAATTTTCACATGTAGACGCATCACTCGTTAGGTAGAAGGATTTCAACGGCTTGGATTCGTCATTTGAAATTAATCCGATAGATTTTTGAGTTGAGTTCACAAAGAAGCTTGATCAACTTAGGAGCACCCTAGTTCTACCCTATACACACACACACATATAAAATGCACAGTATATGACTAGTATGTCTTAATACTAAAAGCCTGACCAGTTTAATACTGCTAATTAAATTTACCATTATTTGCAAAGTTAGATTATATATACTTTTCCCATATCAAGGTAACAACACTTTTCAGGATTTAAGTTCTTGGAACTAACAGTACTCCAGTTATTTCAGTTTGATATATATGTGGTTGGTAGGAATAACATTTCTACGTACTAACTAACACATAAATGACATGATCAAATAAAAAAGTTGCATTACAAACCCGTGGGCATATTGGAGTAGGATCTGGTGAAGGTTTTATAGCACTGGGGAGTTACTATTTTTTGGGTTGAGATTTTCAAAAGCCCAAAATATACATAACGGGTATTTGTACAATTGGGCCAATTAAGTGTTCGGCCTATGATATATAGTAATTAAAGATAAAAAAATATATTAAATTCGGTTGATCTGGTAATTTAGACCTTCATGGTTCTTTAAAATTGTCATATGGTTGTATTCATATCGTATCCAATACGATATCCATATTCATGTATGCAACATAGCTAAAAATACTGTCTCAAAATATGCTAGTTGTTTATGTAATTCAGGTTTCTGTTGAGAACCAAAAAGATGGAAAAGTAAAACGAAAAAAAGAGGAATGAAACTCAGTTGTGTTGCCTCCCCTCCATTTTACGACAACTGGTCTTCACCAGTTTCATGATACTTGACATACATATGAGGTTCCATCTACTAGATCGATCGAGCTCATATGTTTATTATATCATTGATGTTGTTCCTGATTAATTATTACTGTGTGCATGCTTAATTCACCATACACACATACACAAAAGAAAAAAAAAGAAAGAAAAAAAGATTGGAACAGATTTTTTTTTTTTTGAGTAAAGGTTGGAGGTCAAGCCATCCAACTATTTAATACCTTTGTTATTACAACTATTTAATACCTCTCATATAAAGGCCATATACTTTAGCCACTAGACCATGGAATAGATTTACTTAATTAATATCTCTAGTTTTATCATATTTTCATTACAGCCGCTTTTAAAATGCCTTAATTATTTCCATTTAATATCAATCATTTTGATACAATTATTGCTTACATGATTTTCATATATCTCTTCTACAATCTCGTTCTTTTCTTGTGCTTCCACTGCCTCTTTCCTCCTTTCCATTAATGTCTTCATCAATCTCTCAAGGTACACCCCGGCATCCAGCTTTGTGAAACCGACACACATCAAACTCTCCGCAACATCTGCTGGCGTGATCTTCACCTCCTCCAACAACCTCCTCATCGTCTCATACAACTCGTGACTCTCGATACCGAGGTAATTCCTTGCTAAAACCTTAAACGATTCAAAGTCACAATACGACATCTCTATGTGTTTGTCCATCCTGCCTGTGCGAATTAGCGCAGGATCAAGCTTTTCTATGTGATTTGTTGTATATATTAGAATCCTCTCTTCGCCACAAGCCGACCATAGCCCGTCAATGAAATTCAGAAGACCTGAAAGAGTCACCTTTTCCTTTTTCTCTTCATCACCAAACCGAGACATTCTTTTCCTTATGTCGCTATCGTCATTTTCTTCTTCTCTGCTTTTGTTGCAGTTGCGCTTGCCAGTTAGATCGAGCGTGCAGTCAATATCTTCTATAACAATTATTGACTTCCCGGTTGTCTTGATGAAAAGCTTCCTTAATTCTGAGTTGCTCTTTACTGTTGTTAGTTCCATGTCGTAAATATCGTACTCTGAAAAATTTGCTATGGCCGATATCATGCTCGACTTGCCGGTACCGAGTGGACCGTAAAGCAGGTACCCGCGTTTCCAAGCTTTGCCGATCCTTGAATAGTACTCCTTCCCTTTACGGAATTCATTGAGGTCATCTATTATCTCCTGCTTCTTTATCGGGTCCATGGCAAGTGTATCGAAGGTGGATGGGTGATGGAACAGCACGTGGTTCCACACAGATTTGAAATAGCTGGACCAACTGATATAGGGGTTGTTGGTGAAGAGGCGGCGCTGCCTGTTGCGTACCGTAATAGCACGGCCTTTGTCGAGCACATGTTTCAGGTACGATCCTTCTATTATCTCACGGTGGTGCTTGTGAAACGTCAAGGTGTAGTACCTGTCATGGTTGTATATATAGTGGATATATCATTTTTTTGAGCTTAGCATATAACATAAAGGGACTATGACTAAACTGAAAAATGGGTCATGTAACTTGTTTAACTTGTGAGAAAATAAATTAAGCTAACAATAAAGAATAGGTTATTTAACAAATAATTCAAATACATATATATGACTCACTAGTTTAATTTCGTAGTTATATAGTTGCATACATTTGTCCTTAATTATAGAAATTATATATTAATTGAAGTAGTAGTAATACCTCTTTTCTTCTTCCGAGTGACGACTGATGTTTGGGTTCGAAACGGGTGCATGCTTAGATGCATGCCACCAGATTTTTGCGCTGTTAAAATCATCTGTCACCTCTACACTATCCCCGATTGACACCAGGAAGAGATCGCTATCCTTACCGAGTTCAACACGGCATATGCCAGCACGCTTAGAGCAGTGATCACTGAGGTACGCTTTAGCAGCAACGTAGAGCTCGTGTCGGCTCATGCGCTCTCTGGCATACTCCTCGATGACGAAGAGTTCGTAGGGATTTATGTAAGAGGTGAACTTGATGATGAGAGCAAAGAGGTGGCGGTTGAGCTCGTAGGGAATATATGAATTGGCGAAACATGGTCCAGATAATAGCTAGACCCCCAATGGTGGATGTTATCTTGGTGCTTAGTGCCATGAGTGCCACATGATCCATTGCTTATTTTCTTCTCTTTTTCTTTTTCTAAGAGGAGAGATGGCAAAGTTGGTGATGTAATGGGTATAAATAAATGAATTAATTAATTAAGAGAAAATTGGAGCACGCAAACGCAAGAGTAGACAAATAGAAAGACCAAATCATGGGCCCCCACTTTCCTCTTTTTATCTCTTGTAATTGTCAATAATGGGGCCCACATTTTCAAAATTTGAAGATGATTTCTTTATTTAACATTTTTTATTTTATGACAAGTATAATTTCGAAGAACTCTACAGGAAAGCTGAAGCTTGCTGCCCTTTGCACTGTTTGCAAGCCTTTGACCCTTGGGATGAATGAACCCCAAATAAAACAAAAAGAAAGCGATTGCCGATCCCGAATTGCTCCTTTTTGATTTGATCCTGTTTAATAAATGCCGGGTCAGTGTGTACAGTAGTAGTACAGTCATTGATGGTACTTTATACTAATTTGATGAAAAGTGCAATAAATAAATGCCAGTTCAGTTGGTAAATAAAACAGTACTTTTAGCTGATATATGTGATGTCTATTAAATTTTATAGAAAATTTGTGAAATAGTAAATACAACTTTAATTACAATAAAAAAACTAGTGGAATAAATGCATTGGAGTTGTTGCCAGTGAATTAAGCTTTCTTAAGATTTAATATGTTTTATTTAATTTTTTTAGCCACTTAATCTTGCTGAATATCAATTCTTTAGCCGCTTCAATGCATTAAAAAATAGATACATTGGAGCTGTTCGGCAACAACAGATTAAGCTTCCTTAAGGCTTAATCCGCTTCATTTAACTTCTTCAGTCACTTAACCCTGCCAAACACTGGTTCTTCAGTCACTTAATTATCTGCCCGGACTTTAAGACACCTCTATTCCTTCCTTAACTTTCATCCACAGATTAAGACAACCGAACATCGGTTCCTTAGAGCTCCTTAAGCTCTTATCATTTGTTGCCGAACGGCTCTATTATAATTCACTTAAAAACTCCTACATTTGACCACTTCACTTAAAAAGCTCTTAATCGATCCTTAAGCATTTTGTATATACATAGTCTTTTGCAACACACACACACATATCCTTTTGTACATGCAATCCCATGTGATCCAACATACATAACATACACTCGCCAAGATCCAATACAATATTTGTGTAAAACTTATGTCCTTACCACTTAGTAACCATGTGATCAAGGTTTGGACCAAGTTGGGATCAGATTACACCCTTTTTGTTGACACATTTTGACACCTGCCATTTTCAGAGTCCAAATAGTCGATCCAAACTATTCAGCATGATTGGTATATTAAAATGTGTTTGGAGATGAAATTTTACATTTTTTTTGTATTTTTTTTACTATTTATTAAGATGGTTACAAAATCGTTGTTTTCGGAACATTAAAAAACAGCGATTGAAGGTGTGTCAAGATGTGTCCGAAAACAACTATTTCACCAAAAAAAAATTTGATGGTCAGCGGCAAAGACTGCCGGAAGACAATTATATTTATAAAAAAGAAGTCTTAATTACACAAATTGTAAAAAAGAAAGTAGCACTATAAAAGTAGAACTAATAAAACTCATAGAAAAAACCCCTCCTGTGGCCAATGTGTAAACAAAATCATTAGCATTGCCTAATAAGCGCTCACCCAATGTGAAAGTGCATATATTGAAGTAATCTATATAATTGCATAAAGGGAAGGAGTACTATTTATTAAGATGGTCTGAAAACAACGATTTCACCAAAATTGAAATTGGCTCATATATTGCATTTAATTACCACACAAAATGACACGATCAGATACAAAAGTTGCATTACAAATAAAATTACGGCATCCATATATACATGCGTATACTAAACAGAGGGAGAAGCAACCAACATATTACATAGTTTTTTAGCACACAAATTAAATTAAATGCAGGATCTGCATAATTATATATATAATTAAACGCAGTCTGTTGAAAATAATAACTAGCCATTGGCTAGTTTAGGGAATTGTAAAATAAATAAATTAGGAGATATAAGTCAATAGTTGTAATTAATAGGTAGTTCGTAGTTGTCACGGCTAGTTTTTAATTAATAGATAGTTGGTAGTTGTAACGGCTAGTTTTTATTTTGTTATATAAATAGAGATACATGTAAAACTCAAATTAAGATTGCAATAATAAAATTGTTTTCTTACGTCTATTCTCTCATACAAAATTAATATGGTATCAGAGCTTAAGACTCTGTGACCGAAAAATTGAAAAAGCGCGACAAATTTCAGCAAAAAGAAAATGGCTCAAGAAGAAGCAACGAACTTCTCAAAGCAAACAAATGCCTTGCTCAATTGCAAAAATTATGTTTCGTGGGCAAGAGCAACATCTAGGGCCCTGAGTGGTCGAGAAATGCTAGAATTCATCACGGGTGAAGAGAAGAAACCAGAAGTTGCAATAAAACATCCGAAGAAACAGAAGCAACAAAAAAATGGAGAACTACGAACGATAAAATTGTTACCTTACTACTCAACTCCATGGAACCGGCCGTATCCGAACTGTTCTCGCTGGCCGAAACGGCACATGAACTATGGGAAGCGGTAAAAAATATGTACGGTCAACAAAATGATTTTTCTCACATTTATCAACTTATGCAGAAGATCCAACAAGAAAGACAAGAGTCAAGAAGTCACATTGAGTACCTTAGTGCTCTTGAGAAAAAACGCAATGAACTTCAAACTTACCGGCCGTTTGCAACAGATTTGGCCACACTTCAGAAACTGGCTGAGGAGGATGATATTTTTCAGTACCTCGCGGGTCTAAACCCGAGCTATGAAGCCGTAAGATCTCAAATCATGACCACGGTACCTCTTCCCTCTTACTCTCAAATTAAAAGTTTAATTCAACAAGAAGAAAGTAGAAGAATTGCCATGAATGGTCAGATTGTAAGCCATGAGAAACACGAAAACCATGGCTTAGCTGTAAAAAATTCCAATTTTAATCAAAACCAAAATCGCCCAAATCAATCAAAAAATGAAAAATGTAACCACTGTAAAAAAGATGGCCACTCAAGATAGATGTTGGCATCTCTATCCCCATCTTAGACCAAAAAAACGGAAGGGAAATGATAACAATGGAAATTGGGAAAAAACTGGTGAAAAAAACAGAAGTTACGCTGCTTCTAGTGTATTAAAACGGACCGGACCGGGCCGGACCGGGTTCAACCCGCCCGGGTTCACGGGTTGGCCGGGCACAGGTTCGGGGGGTTCACGGGTAGACGGGTAGGCGGGTACACGGGTCGAAATTTTGAAACTCTACCCTTACCCACCCGTGGACCCTTACCCCCACGGGTTCACGGACCGGGCGGACCGGGTTCACGGGTTGGTCCGGGACTTTTTTTTTTTTTTTTTTTTTTTTTTTTTTTTTTTCTGTTTTTTTTTTCGGTTTTTTGAAAGAAAATATTTGATAACAAAGAAAAATATGTGAAATATTTGGTAACGGTTTTTTTCTTTTTTTCAAACCGAATTATTTGGAATTATTTGAAATATTTAAAAACAATTTAGATTTGTTTTTAAAATACGAAATGATGCACGAAGCAACACAGAAATTGCAAAAACAATGGAAAAGAGGAATTTTGTTTGAGATCACACAGATTCTCAGAAATTTGATATAAACTGCTTAATAAAATTGTCTGCCAAAAAAAACCAACTTTCTGTCTTAAATATCAAACCCTAAAAAGCGGAAATTACATAAAAACCCACAAAAGTCTAAAATTATAGAAAAACATCCAAAAGTCCCTTAAAACAACTTCGGATCCATCCTTCAGCTGTGGATCTCCAGTTCAAATTTCAGCTCGATCCGACGGTCGGATTGAAAGTTACGCCTGTTTTTGTAAAGCATGCGCAGGCATATATTGCATCACGAAATATTTCATCTTTAAAACCGGGTACGGGTAGGCGGGCACGGGTAGGGGGTTAGGCGGGCACGGGTACGGGTACGGGTAGGCGGGCGGGCGGACCGGACCGGGTTGGCGGGCGGACCGAACCGAGTAGGCGGGTTCACGGGTCACGGGTTCGGCGGGTTTCGGTTTCAAAAATTGTACCCTTACTCGGATTTTTACCCGGTCCGGCCAACCCCCGAACCCGTGCAACCCGTGAACGGACCGGACCGGACAGGTACACGGGTCACGGGCGGACCGGACCGGGTCACGGGTTCCGGGTAGGCGTTAGAACACTAGCTGCTTCTGTTGAAGAGAAAGGGTTTAATGGGCTAGTGGGTTCGTCTGGAAATGGATTTGGACCCAATAACACTAGCCAAACTATTATTGGATTCAATTCCAACCCTAGCGGACCCAATAAGGAGACCCCCAATGGACCCTCCATTCTAGGCGCTGGCGGGTCACTCTGGAACGGGTCAGGCGCAGGCGGGTCATCCTGGAACGGGTCAGAGGCTAATTTTGGCGCAAATGGGTCATTTCCAAGCGGGTCAAGGCCTGGAGATCAAATGCCACAGTTTTTTCAGCAGTTTTGTGCAATAATGAATAAGCAGAACACCTCCAGCACATGTGGTATTGCTTCTAACTCAGAAAATTACTTTTTTAATCAAATTATTATAGACAGTGGTGTAACAGATTATATGTTTGGAAATAAACAACTACTGTCAAACCTCAACCCGACCAATGGTAATAATTTTGTATTGGTTCCAAACGGAATGAAGGCAAAAATAAATGGCGTAGGAGAAATTAATCTATGCAATAAACAAATTAAAAATGTTTTATATTTAGAAACATTTCCCGTGAATTTAATTTCGGTAAATAAATTAACACAAGAATTAAATTGTAATGCAATATTTTTTTGTAAAAACGTTGTATTTCAGGACCGGGAAACCGGGTCAACATTGGTGAAGGATTTCTAGAAAATGGGCATTATCTTTTGAACTCCAAATTAAATTTTTGTGCTTCCGCAAAAGTCGCTAATTTTGATCTTTGGCATAAGAGACTTGGACATCTTTCCAAGAAGATTTTAAATAGTATTTTAGACTTTAAAAATTTTAATTGTACTAATTGTGAAATTTGCAAGTTAGCAAAAGAAACAAAGCTTCATTTTTTCTCTTTCAACTAGCAAAAATAAAGCTCCTTTTGATTTAATACATTCCGATGTATGGGGACCGGCTCCAATAGATTCATATAATGGATTCAAATATTTTCTTTTATTTATTGATGATTTTACAGAAGCAACTTGGTTATATTTACTTAAATCCAAAGATGAAGTGTTTGATTGTTTTTATGAATTTTTATGTCTCATAGAAACACAATCTAATGCAACATTAAAAATCTTTAGATCGGATAATGGAACCGAATTTATAAATAGAAAGTTTTCAAGTCTTTTTAGAGAAAAAAGTATTATACATCAAACAACTTGCATAAATACTACTGAACAAAATGGTGTATCGGAAAGGAAAAATAGACATTTATTAGAAATGACACGATATTTATTATTTCAAAATAATGTTCCAAAAATTTATTGGTCGGATGCCGTACTTTGTGCCACTCATATAATCAATAGATTACCTAGCATTAATTTAGAAAACAAAAGTCCATTAGAAATTCTTTATCAACAAAAAACTACCTATGACCATATGAGAGTATTTGGTTGTACAAGTTTCGTACATATCAAAAGAAATGACAAGCTTGATTTTGTATCACAAAAAAACTATTTTCTTAGGATATTCATCTTATAAAAAGGATTATAAATGCTATGATCCAATTAATAAAAAATTATATCTTTCTAGAAACGTTTCCTTTTTTGAAAATGAACCATATTTCAAAGAAAAAGAAGTATTTCATCAAACATATTTAAATAATCAAAATGACATTATAGTTTTGCCTAACTTAGATGATTTGGTTTTTATTCAAAAAAAATAACCATCAAGTTGAAAATAATCAAGAAAATGAAACTAATAATGACATAAATGAAAATGAAAATGAAACAGAAGAAAATTTAATAGTTAGAAGATCATCTAGAGAACGACAACTATCAACTAGACTTAGAGATTATGTGACTTGTTCGATGCAATACCCAATTGAAGATTTTGTTTCATATGACAACATCTCAACCGAATACCATACAATCCTCGCTAGTATTGAAAAAGTATTGGAACCAAAAAATTACCAAGAGGCAATTAAAAGTCCAATATGGTGTAAACCTATGGATGAGGAATTAAAAGCCTTAGAACAAAATGAAACTTGGAAAATTATTTCTCTACCAAAAAATAAAAAACCGGTTGGTTGTAAATGGGTATATAAAACCAAATATAATAGTGATGGAACCATAGAAAGGTATAAAGCAAGACTTGTAGCTAAAGGATTTACCCAAACCTATGGCATAGACTATAACGAAACCTTTGCACCGGTTGCAAAAATGAATACCATAAGGATTTTATTTTCTATTGCCGTAAACAATAGTTGGGAACTCTACCAAATGGATGTTAAAAATGCATTTCTTCAAGGAACACTTGAAAAAGAGATATATATGACACTACCACCCGGTCATAAATTAGAAACAAATTCTAAGTTGGCTTGTAGGCTAAATAAATCAATTTATGGATTGAAGCAATCTCCACGAGTATGGTATGGCAAGCTTAGCTCTTATTTAATTTCTTGCAATTTTAAAATCAGTAATGCCGATCATTCTTTGTTTACAAAATGTGATGGTATCAATACTACTCTCATTTTAGTATATGTAGATGACATCATAATTACCGGAAATAATTTTGAACAAATTCAAAACATTAAAAAAACAACTAAAAGAAAAATTTGACATAAAAAATTTAGGATACCTTAAATTTTTTTAGGAATAGAGGTAGCCACATCGGATAAAGAATTTTTATTTCTCAAAGAAAATATACACTTGATTTATTAAAAGAAACCGGTAAATTAGGATGTAAACCGGCCTCTACCCCAATTGACAACAAATGCAAATTAAATAGTGAAGATGGTGAATCTTTAAAAGATATAAATCAATTCCAAAGACTTGTAGGAAAATTGATATATCTAACGGTTACATGTTCAGATATTTCTTTTTCCGTAAGTCAAATTAGTAAATTCATGCACTCACCAAAAACACCACATTTAGAAGCTGTTAATAGCACTTTGAGATTTTTAAAAAATAATTCCGGTAAAGGTATTTGAATGAAAAATAATAATTCTAATGATATATATGGTTATTCCGATGCAGATTGGGCCGGAAGCTTTGATAGAAAATCGACAACCGGTTTTTGCACATTTGTAGGCAGAAATCTAGTCACATGGAAAAGCAAGAAACAAAATGTTGTAGCACGATCAAGTGCCGAAGCCGAATATCGTGCCATGGCATCAACCGCAAGCGAATTAACTTGAATCAAACAACTCCTATTAGATATGAGATTTCGAACTCAAGCCCCAATGAAAATGTATTGCGACAACAATTCGGCACGACACATAGTTTCTAATCCCGTGTTTCATGAACGAACAAAGCATATAGAAGTGGATTGCCACTTATTAGAAAAAAGGTTCAAGCAAAAGAAATTGAAACACCAAACGTAAAAAGTGAAGATCAACTCGTTGATGTCTTCACGAAAGGCTTGGATCCGGGTCCATTTGAGAAAATGACAAGCAAGCTAGGATTGTATGATATTTACATTCCTACCTTGAGGGGGAGTGTTGAAAATAATAACTAGCCGTTGGCTAGTTTAGGGAATTGTAAAATAAATAAATTAGGAGATATAAGTCAATAGTTGTAATTAATAGGTAGTTGGTAGTTGTAACGGCTAGTTTTTATTTTGTTCTATAAATAGAGATACATGTAAAACTCAAATTAAGATTGCAATAATAAAATTGTTTTCTTACATCTATTCTCTCATACAAAATTAACACAGTCACATTTACATATACTATCCTCGATCCTGCTTTTGCAAAAATCTTTGCAGTCAGCCCTGTCAATGGTTTTTAAACATCTTTCAACACACCATTCTTTGCACCTTTGGAGAGGCCATACTGGTTCCATACCTATCGAAACAGTCATGCCGCCCTCGTTGCACTTCACATTTATTGTTGGTCCTAATTAAATTTAATAGGTAAACAAATAATTAATGATATCAAAATAGTACCATTTAGTTAATAAAAAAGCATTAGCTAGCCTAGATGTAATCATTAACAACATATGAAATAAAACTAATTAGCAAAAAAGTACCTGAAGAGAGCAAAACGAGAACAAGTAAAAAAGCAATCTTCATCTTAATTGCTTTGTTAGTTTTGAACATATATAAAGTCAGAACAAATTATTTATAGTGTTCTCTTTGTCATTCCATTTTCTAAATAAAGTTTTTTTTGCTTTGTCACTTCTAGTCTATATATGCGCGTCTCCATAGATATTAATTAATTGCCAGATCAATATTTAATTGTAAAACAAGAAGTTAGGCAAATTACTATTATTCAGAATTAAATTTTGTGGAGGCTTATTTAACAATATTTCTTCGTTAGAGAAATACATGTACAAGGAAGAGAGATGCTTAAGAAATGAGAGAAATGACTTAGAAAAAATAGATATAGATGCATTATAACATGACGGCACAGATCTATGATGTGAAATTTTTTGTATTTCTTTCATCACTCACTGATCATAAAGTAAAACCGTGTACAATTATTGAGCATTAATTATTATATACACAAGTTCGAAAATGTGCTACAACATTTATACATAGGTTTTAATAAAACACTGTGTATAATTGGGTCCAATTATACACGATTCTTTATCAAAAAACGGTGTATGAATGTTGGAGCACATCCATACACGATTGTAATAAGTGAAACCATGTATGAATATTGAAGCAAATTTTTTAAATATAATTGTCTTGCTTTGTATACATATTTAATGAAATTTTTGAGAAAATGTGTAGAATGTGCAGTGTATGCTTACGTTTTTGTAGTAGTGGAACAATACTAAATCAAAATGGGCCTAGCAGGGCCATGCTTAATTAATTTAGGATTGATGTCTTAATTTATTGTTCTTGGAATTGGTTATTTAATTAATTAACCAACATTTAAAATTGAAATTCTAGTTGAAGGTTACAATTATTTAATTAATCCACATTTAATTTTAATTAATCAGCATTCATATACCAAATCATATTTAGTTGAAGGTTACAATTATTTTAGGTTAAATTTTTTCACTTGTTGTTTATGCAATTAATGTTTCCAAGATCTATTCATTTGTTTTATGTTAACCATTCATATCTCCGCCACCTCCTCACTCTCGATCATCATTAAGTTCATCTCTTACATCAACCCCTACAAACGCTCTGTCATCGAGGAATAGCCGAAGAGCGCATGAGCCACCATGAACTCTATATATATTGCATAAAGGGAAGGAGTACTATTTATTAAGATGGTCCGAAAACAACGATTTCACCAAAGTTTTTTTTGCTTTGTCACTTCCAGTCTATATATGCGCGTCTCCATAGATATTAATTAATTGCCAGATCAATATTTAATTGTAAAACAAGAAGTTAGGCAAATTACTATTATTCAGAATTAAATTTTGTGGAGGCTTATTTAACAATATTTTTTCTACATTACAAAAAAAGATTGAAATATGTAGGCTTCTTCCGGCAAGTTAAGAATTCTTGTAGAAAACGATATTGTTTTGGCTCCTAAAAATGCACCTAAACAAAAATAAGGTCATACAAATTGGAACAATTAATTGAAGAGGTTATCCATCTCAGAAATGTTGTGGATACATCTCAATCCTCTAACCCATCATAATTCGACACCTCTCAAAATGCATCTCAACTTTCGATCTCAATCCACCAATAAAATATAACTGAGCTTATTTATACATGCCCTTTAAAAGTTATCATTTTAAAAACATATGAAGAATTAGCTCGATGGTTGAATCGTGTATAGATGCCTTCAACTCAGTTCTGACTTATCATATATAAGCAAAAATCAGCAAAACGGATTGCAAGGGAATTATAGAAAAATAGGGTGCTGATTCATAAATTAACCACATACCAGAAAAACCAGCGCTGAACTCTGAGAAATTGAGCTGAATTCTGAAAATTTGAATTTGGATAGCATATGCTTCGGGGCTGATACTGATACTTCTCTTCATTGCTATTATTTAATTTTTTTTCATTTTGTTCATTTCCTTACTATATATTTTCCAATTTCCAAAGTTCATTCCTCTGATGATACTTTTCTTTTATAGTTCTTTTTTTATTTTCTTTTTGTTTTACATACTGTAACCTGACACAATCTTGTATCTTTTAAATTAGGGGATGAGAAAAGAATCAAAAAGTACAAAACTTGCTCAAGTACTAGATATAATCCCATCCAAACTTCTAAATTAGTTATTTTCCCATCTAAATATATTTATATTATATATAAACTCATTTTTTAATTAAATCAACTAAAAATACTGATTAATTTCTCCAACAAAATCTGGGAATATTGACTAATTTCATCTTAAATCAACTAAAAATGCTCTGACCGGACTGTATGACAAATTTCTGCAACAAAATATGCATTACCTCGGTCAAACATCATCTTCTAGAATATTGACTACCAATTATTTCACAATCATCAATACCAGAAGATGAAATTTCATCTTAAAATAAAAGGAACGGTTTTAATAAAAGAAAATTGAAAGAATGTCAATTAAGGTGAAAATGATAATTTGCTGTTCTGGAAAAACCTCCATGCAGTAACCAGAGAATTTACAGAGCATTAATTAATTAAACAAGACATGCAGCACACTGCTGCGCTGGATTCAAGCATACAAACTACACAAAATAGTACGCAGCATAATCCAATCAGCACTACCTGTATTCTAAAGGTGAAACCAATATGTTATCACAGCAAGGAACGAACAAATCACAACATTTTACACGTTAAGCAGAATTTTACACTTAAACTCTCCAGTTATTTCACATACAGACACTACTAGAATCTGGGTTTATTACATGGGCAGCACTAGGTTATTACATGGGAAGGACGGTCCATGCAATAGAAATGACAATTTTGAAAACCTCTGACTTGTTGCAAGGGTAGTCCCATGTAAATTATCGCGCATGCAACTGTTTGATGTGCAACCATGTAACTGATTTCCATCTGCCCATGTAAATACAATATAAAGGTCAGATATTATAATTAATTGAAGGTCCATGCAATAACTCAATTCGCTGCCCATGCAATTACTTAGACACATGCTAGATATTATATTTTATTAAAGGTCCATGCAACAAGTTAGCCCTGTGCCCATGTAAATACTTAGACATATATTAAATATTGTATTTTATTAAGGATCCTTGCAAATACTTAACACTATGCCCGTGCAAATACTTAACCACATATTTATATTATATTTTATTGAAGGCCATGTAAATACTCCACTACTCTACCCATGCAAATAGTCTATAATGTCACATCTTACTAATTGCATGGACTTACTCTTGCAAATGTTTAGTTCCTGAAGACATGCATTTCTGTTTATTTGATGTCTCCTTTTAAATGCAGAATTTTATTACAAATCACAACAACATGAATAATAGCAGTACATACGAAAATAATACTTTGATAACTTAAATTTTGCTATTTAAAACAAACATTCCAAAATAATTGTACAAACATCATGACACAACACCCATACAACTATTGATTCACCAATATTAAAACTCTTGATCGGAAACATCGTGACACAACACCCATACAACGATGTCACATATTTGACTTGCTTGAGTTCAACATACATATTGTCATTCTCTTTCCTTATTATCCTCTATTATCCTCTCAATTTTGGTGCTTAAGCTCTGAAATTGGAACAAAAATGATTGATTAAGGAACAAAAATATTCTTGTACCATTCATACAAATCATACCAAGTAATTAAGGAACAAAAATAATAGAAAACAAGAAAGAGTAAAACTTGAATAAATGATTGATTATAATATTCTTATACCATTCATACAAATCATACCAAGTAATTAATGAGATAGCCTCAAGACCAACGGAGAGTAGCAAATGGGATTTCTATGACTAGCATGTCTTTCTTCAAAGCAATTGAGTTCAATTGCAAGAATGCAAGATGTTTGTAAGTTCACATGTATGATTGAATGTATCATCAGTTCTAATACTACTGGAGCTTTTGACGGATAAATGATACCAATTGTCTAAAACCAGACACTGATCAGACATGACTTTTCCCACTTCAACAACAAAACCAAAGGCATAGCCACTGTACTGTGAAATAGACAAATGAGTTGCATTCTTATCAAGATACCAATTGGTAGAAAACATTAAAACCTTGATGAGCCCGAGTTCTATAATTAATGAAGCCCATAATCATGGGAACTGCAGTGAAGACACCAATTTGTACGAGGAATTGTGCATTGAGAGTGGCATCAAGGGACACGTTGACATTCAACTGAGATGCTTTCCAAGACATAGAAATCCCCGAATCCAGACCAGAAAGTGCCTGAAATTTAATTCCAAATTCAATCAAGTTTAAACCATCAAATACAAGGAATGAGTATAAAAAGAAAAACTTTGACTTGAGCATTTTATCAAACATCTTGAAAGCGTTCATTATTAATGTATACAAATCATATATATTTACCTTTGTAAACTCACCAGTTAGAAGTCATCAAATTACAGGGCTAATGGTACTATAATAAACTATAGTCAACATATCATATCCGCTTCCATTAAAATATAAAATTCTACTATTTAGGGAATTAGCTAGAAATTAGGATCTCACCTGGAAAGCCGCTGAGTTGGCCTCCCTTTTCTTTTATTTTCATGGTGGAGAAGGGGCTTCGATCGTGTTTCCTTATAGAGCTGAGAGATCGGAGAGATGAAGAGGGAGAGGCGATCTGTGAGGAAGAGGGAGGGAGGCAAAAGTGGTGGACGTGTTTTAGTGAGGAATAGAGAGAGCGGGAGATAAAAAAAAAAAGTTTCTAAGCGGGATAACTCACAACTCAGTGAAATTTTGGGAGGGAATGGAAAATTTAGGAGGGAAGTGAAAAAAACATGAAAATGGAAAAATAATTGGAAGCAGTGAACAAGGGAGAAGGGAAAAAAATGTTCCAAGTCCAGAGAGGCTGGGATCAGGATAAGGTTCTTTGTTTTTTTGGGAGACTTACCCACTAATTCATATGCTCTAAGGTAATATAATATTTGTGTTTAGATCGGGACCGTCTGATCATCATTTTGCACGAATATTAATGGAATCAGTGCATCACCTAGAGTCCGATCTAAACATAAATATTATGTTACCTTAGAGAATAGAGACTCCCTACCCATCACCTCTTAAATGAAGACATCAATACCATTCATTATTTATCGGACGGTTTGAAGCTTCCTATTTGCTAATTATGTAATGCATGTGCAGTAAATAATATGAAAAAATTTTTTAAAAAAAAATTTAAAAATTATTTACATCTTCTATGGTCAAATAATACTTATAATTATCAATTTTATAAATATTCATCATTATTTGCCTCTTCAAATTTAGCAAATATTTGCTGACCGTTCATTTTCACATGAGTAATTGACGGTCGATCTGTAATGAAGTAATTCCATATTTGTTTAGAAATGATCAAGGGAAAATATTAAACATAATCAAACTAAAAATGCGGAAGTTTTATTGTGTTTGAGCTTCGATCCAACGTGTAGTGTTTATAGCCATTCGATGTTTCAATATTTCGTCAACTTGATGGATAGGTAAATAAAAATAAAATTTCATCAAACTTTGTTATGATAAAATAAATTCAGTGCTATTTCATTTCAACGGTTCCGATCGACCAACGGACGACACATTCCCGTGCATCTTCATTACCTCACAACGCAAGAGTTTATGTTTAATGAAACATGAACTCTTGCTTTGTGAGCTAATGAAGACGCACCGAAATGCATCGTCCGTTGGTCGATCAGAACCGTTGATTATGTTCAATGTTATACCTTGATCATTTCATAATAAATTTGGAATTATTTCATTTCAGATCGACCGTCGATCGCTCATTGAAAATAATTGGTCAACAAATATTGGCACATATTGAATAGGGCAAATAATAATGAAATTCTATAACATAAGTATATTGACCATAAAAACCGTAAAATGTTTTAAAATATAATTTTTAGATTTTTTTTTTTTTACATAATGCAATAATTTGTATTCTTAAATAAACTAAACTATAATAAATTGCTTTTGAGCTAACAAGTTGAATTAATTTCACTTTTCCTCTCAATTTTTCCTCACTGAGCTGTTTCTGGTGATTTTATTTGCAGAACAATTTTGATTTTATACAACACATAGATATATAATTTAAAGGGTGGCCAATATATTTAACACACTACATGAAGCTAAAACTGCTCTCTTAAAATTTGTACTTGGACAAAAAATTGTGTTCTCCCATCGCATGCGGAGAACATTTCGAGTGTGTATCCTCTGAGATATCTCAACTTTTGCATGAACGACGTGTCCGATGCCTATTCGGGGATAGCGCAAGGGCAGTATTATTCGTGATTCAAAATTCGTGCAGAATGTAATTTAATGGTTGGGATTTCCATAAAGTCACGCAAAGTTTGAGATATCTCAGGGGATGCGAATTCGAGCATTTCTCCCTCTTTTCAACATTTCTACTCACTTTTGATGTTCCCTCCTAATTTTTCCAATTCCCGCTCTCACCAAACTCTCCTCGTCTAATCCCACCAAAACCTAATCCCCTAAAGCGGCGACGATGACTCCTCTTCCCAAGCGCTGGAGAGTACCCAAGATCGGTGTCTCTCTCAAGCCGTTCGTCACTATCGCTTCCTCTTCTCAACTCTTCCATTTTTTTCTAGGGTTTTTCGTATCCGCTCCAGTTCCAGTCAAATGTCGTCGACTGCTCTCCAGGCAAAGCTCAGCGATCTGGTGAAACTACATATTTTGTCATGGTGACTCTTATTCTCTTTCTTGTTGTTGATTTTTTTGTCTATTTTAAAGGAGACAGCTTCTCTTCTATGCTTCGTAGCTAACAATATGAGGTTTTCAATTTGGGGCAAAACTTGCAATAGTTCGTTTTAAGATGAATACTTCAATCAACTTACAAGTTTTAGCCTGATCAATTTTGCATCCTATATCACTTAGGTTTTACATTTTAATAGGCATCTTATGGAATTATCAGGTCACAATCTGGTGTTGTCTAAAACTTAGTGATAGCTATAGTAGGCATGAAGAATGATAAGTGTATTTGTTCGAGTTTGCCTTAGTTGATTTTGGTTTCAAAATGGTCACAAATGATGTATGTAGTTCGGAGTACTGGAGTTAAAACAAAAGGAATTGCCTTAGCTAGTTTGTTTGAATTTATCTTAGTTGAAGAAAAGAATTTATCTTAGTCGAGGCATATGATGCAGCCAGTGTGGGAACTTGACTCGAGCAGAAGAATTGGTGTGAGAAATGGAACAAGATGGTATAGATGCACAATTGGAATAAGAAATTGGGTGTGACAAATTGGCAGTCGTACAAACAAGCCCATAAGAAATCTCTTACTAAGGTATCCCTTTGTCCTTGTACGTTTACTCTTTAATTTTTTTACCTTGTTTTTCCCTCTGGGTTTGTTAATTTGTTTGTTTTTTAAAAGTAGCAACAGCAACAACCACATACTTGCTCACAAGGTGTTTGATAAATTGCTCAAGCCAAAAAAGAAACTTTTGTTTCACAACTCGATTAATGTTTAAAATCAAATTATAATTTCTGTTGTGGGATAATATATTTACTGATTAAAAAAACTGCAAGGTTATACATGCTCTGTGAGGTTGAGGCATATTAGGTAGAGAAATTTTGGTTATTTTTATTAAATATGGAACAAAAAAACTGCTTTCTTCATATTAGCCTATACTAACCTGTGTACTGTCATTCTTTCCACTAATTAGGCACCAGCCAGCAATTCTCAGGCACCAACTGATGGTACAGTGGGTAATATAGGTTATTCATAGGTAAACTTTCCAGATAATAAATGGCTTATTTACAGTAGGGAATATGAGTTATCTACAAATTCTGACATTCCATTTTCAACTATTATGGGTACACTAATGGGGTAGTAGTACCATCAAATTTTTTTTCCCCTATACAATAGTAAGATGAATACCAGCAAGCACCACTAAGTGGACATTGGTGCCTACAACTACACTAATTGTTGTAACACATAAGGAAGTGGTGCAACTGACTTTGACTCGTGAAGTACCACCAAATTTTTTTACCCATCCTGCTGCTGCTACCTAATTATTATGAAAAAACCAAAAACATGTTAATGTACAACAGTAATGGGTACAAATAGTGCTTGATCAATAATACTTTTTCCAAAGGTTTAAACTGCAATTTTTTTTTACAACTACAACTTGCTCTGACATTCCACTTTGTTCTACACAGGATGTTGTTGTTCCTTTACAACCAAATCAGGGAGGCTCTTACCAAGCACTGCTGGGTTCTCAAAGTGCACAAGAAATTGCAAGCAATGATGCTGATTTGACCAATTGGTGGGGTGATCAACCTTCAATATGAACCAGGGAGGTCGAGTGTGGATTTCAATATTTTGGGTATATATTTCTGTTACATTGTGGGTATAGTTTGTTAATGCTTGATGGGTGGGTATATTTTGTTAGTGCTGGAAAGGTGGGTATATTTTGGTTATATTAAGAAGTTAGTCTTTTGTTATAGGTTGTTATGCTGCTTTTCTAATATTTTTGGTCCAATTGTATGATGTGACAATCCTGGTTAATGCTTATTACTTGATTTATCCTTATTCACAAATGTGTTTTCTATCAAATTTGTTGAATGGGAAACTGGGAATTAACGGGTTGGTACAATGTTGGTACAGAGGGAGGATAGGGAGGATTGTATAATTAGAGCATGTTTTTTTCCACCCATTTACTGTTATTATTTCCTTTGGTACATCCACGAAAATAATATCAACTTCTTTGATTGCAAAAAAATGCAAATCATAACCATGCAAGTACTACCCATGTAATAACGACATCGAATTCTCATGCAATAAACACATGGAGCCCACGTTCCCTTGCCTTGCAAATAGTCGCGTGGGACCCACGCTTGATAGCCTTGCAAATAGTCTGGTGGAACCCCCGCGCTCTAGCCTTGCAAATAGCATGGTGGGACCCACGATCCCTAGCCTTGCAAATATTCACGCGGGACCCACAGACGTTACCCTTGTAATTACCCAGATGGGGCCCACGCCATCTCCCCTTGCAACTACTTCAAACAAGGTCACCTCTGGAAGTAGTTGCATGGCAACTTGTTACAAGGGTAGCCGCATGTAACAAACTTGTTACATGGCTGTCCTTGCAAATACCCACTTTTTGTGTCGAACGTTGTTGCAAGGGCACAGTTGCAAGGGTAAGTCCATGCAACAAGTCTTTTCGAGCTCTTGTTGCAAGGGTATTTCCATGCAACAAGCCATTTTTCTACCCTTGTAATAAACTCCCAATCTAGTAGTGAGAAGTTTGACCAGATCAAATAATTTACACATCTGGTAATACATACGAAAGCATTTTTTTATGGCACTGGCCATGCTGAGTTATAAATCTCGACTTTCACCATCAGATGGAGAAAAGAGAAATAAAAAATAATTAGATAGATCTATCCAATATTCAATAACTAGCAATATGCTTTGGTATGTTGCATATTTGTTAATTTATGTATTCTTTATCAGAAATCTGCATGTATGTACAAAGGATGTTAAGGTTTTTGTTTTAATTGTATTTTTATATATGTATGTGTATACAATTTTGATTTATTAATAAGTCTGAGAAGGGATCAAGTTACTATAATTTTGAGTTACAATAACGGTTTTTTTCATTTTTAAAGTCTAAATCGTTGAAACAAACCGTTCCACATGATTATCTAAATAAAATATGCTTCCAGATCAAATTTTATATTTTTGTGAATTTTTTTACTATTTATTAAGATGGGTACAAAATTCAATGGTCTGAATTTGACTAGTTTTTGTAAAATACTTAATAAATAGTAAAATAAATTAAAAAAATGTAAAATTTGATCTGGAAGCACATTTTATTTAGATAATCATGTTGAATGGTTTGGATCGACGATTTAGACTTTGAAAAAAAAAAAAAAAAATATTGTTGTAACTTTGTTGTAACTCTAAATTGTTGTAACTTGATCTCTCAATAAATATAACCCTTCAAATCTGTATATATAATTGTTTTTCAAATTTGTATTAAGTTTCTTTTAGGTTTCTTTAATGGCTAGCAAACATGGGGCATGGATATAAACAATTTTTTGAAAAAAAAAATACAAATAATACACGGTTCTTTATAAATAACTGTGTATAAACCATATGAATTAGGATTTCATTTTCTCGCATCTATTTTTGTAACATTATGCATGATTTTTATTTTTGAACTGTGTATGATTAGTAGTTAAGTTTTTTTTATTTTTTTTGACCTCTTCAATTTTTTTCCCCTATTTTTAGTTCTCAACACCTCCATATCTAATTGAATAACTTTATATATTTTTAACTCGAACTCTTTATACTAAATCTCATCCCTCTTCAATTATCTCTTAGGGTTTCATAGCCGTTGTCTCGCTCTTTTTCTTTTTCCAGTCCGCACACCTCTTTCTTTCATCCGTTGATGTACTCCTTGATATCACAATGGAGAGGGCTACAATCTCAAGTGGTAGACACTGTGACTGAGTACAAAAAGTACTCCCGGATATTTTTATCAATACCACTTCATTTTCCAAGATTGCAGCATCTCTAAGAAGAATGCTAGAGATGTTTAAGATCAATTTCTGGAGGTACAATCCCATGGTACAACAAGTGGTACTTTCTCTGATACTTTGTACAGGAAAATTGCAAAACTTTAGGGTAATTAGTTTGTTCATGTTGAGTAAAGAAGATACAATATATTACACTATCCATAATGGAGATGAGAGTTATAATGATGATACTCCAAAATACGTAGGCTTTCAATATACATTGAAACAGAATTATTTCTATGGTCACATTTTTCTGTACTAGTGTTAGTTGATTTTGAGGACCTTTTGTTGAGACAGGTCATTATGTGACCTGTATCCAGCGGCCAAGACAGAGGAGGCTGGAAATCTTTGTTTATTTTCTTTACTTAGTTGGTTTGATTTATTTCCTGTTTGTATAGATTAGGATATTGTTAAAATAGAAATAAAGTGAAAAAGGCAAGAAATAATTCTCTCCTGCCAGAGAGGCGCAAGGACAAGACCTATTTAGTTCTTGTGATAAGAACAGAAAAGATTTGTATTAGATGTAAGAATTTCTTGATAAATGAAATAAAGAAAAGGGAGGGTTGGTGGGAGTGTGGTGTTCATCTACTTTTAATTATATTTCTGTTCATGGTATCAGAGCGATTCCGATCTTAGGACCTGTTAATTGCTTGTAAGAAGTAATGGTGGGTAAAGAAATTGCAGAAGGCCAAGACCTCGGTGGGGATATGACTATCCTCCAGGCGTTGAAGGAACTCCTCCAAACCCAGAAGAACTCGACTATACCGGTCAAAGTACCGGTGAACACGATCACTGTCAAGCTTGATGGAACGAACTATGGGCTCTGGCTGTCCATGATGGAGACCCATCTCGCAGGCAAGGGAAAACTCGGCTTTGTCCGGGAAGATAAAGCAGCACCAAGCGCTACAGATGTGGGTTACGAACAATGGAAGATGCAAGACTCCATGGTAAAAGGTTTATTACTCAATTCTCTTGACCCCAGTTTAATAGGGAATTTTCATCGTTATCCTACCGCAAAAGAGGTGTGGTATGCGTTGGCAACCACCTTCTTTGACGGTGGTGATTCATCTCAAATTTATGATCTCCAACAGAAGGTTAACCAGTTGAAACAGTCAGGTGGCTCTTTAGAAAATTATTATAACGAGTTGCAGGGTTTATGGAAAGAAATTGACTTCCGGCGACCCAATCCAATGGTGTGTAGTCAAGACATCGACAAGCATAACTCCTGGATACAGCAGGATCGAGTCTAC
Organism: Carex scoparia; assembly: GCA_024447655.1. Taxonomy (NCBI): domain Eukaryota; kingdom Viridiplantae; phylum Streptophyta; class Magnoliopsida; order Poales; family Cyperaceae; genus Carex; species Carex scoparia. The sequence continues at coordinate 11,031,486 of JAJHPE010000004.1, read as the reverse complement.
AAATTTCTAGCCGGTTTAGATGATCACCTTGATGGCACACGGGCAGATGTAATTCAGACCGTTCCCCTTCCTACCGTGGAGCAGGCATATGCTAGAATCCGAAGAGAAGAGATGAGGCAGAAAGTGATGCGAGGGCAAGGCAACAATATCTCAAATTCCGCTGTCATGGTTGCAAAAGGAATCAAACCTCCAGAGGTATCACTATCTTTGTCTAAATCAGATTCTAAGCAGGGAAAAAAGGGAGAAATTGGATGCTCTCACTGTCATAACCCCAAGCATACAAAAGATACATGTTTTAAAATCCATGGGTACCCGGATTGGTGGGTCGAACTGAAAAAGAAAAAGGCAAACAATAACTAGAAGGGACCTACTGGTTATGCACACCAAACTGGGGCAACCTCGGCTGGTTACACCGGGCAGCAACAGCAGAACCTCGCTGCCAATTCAGGCCAGCATATGTTCGGATAGAACAGTGCACCACCAGCACCCGCGTCCGGGGCTCTATCCTCACCTGGCCGAGCTTCTCTGACACTTGCTACTCATCTGGAAGGTATGGGTAATTCCAATAGAAATGAAGGTAATGCTCACTGTGCTCATCTTATTTCAAATTTAAATGAATGGGTAATAGATTCAGGTGCGACCGACCACATGACATATTCTGGGGAAGACTTAGAAAAAATTAGAGAATCAAAACGAAATAAAATTTTGAATGCAAATGGGGTGTCTTCTCCTGTCATGGGAACAGGAGATGTAAAATTAACTCAGTCACTGTGCTTGAAGAATACGTTACTTGTACCATCCTTATCAACTAAGTTGATCTTAGTAGGGCAATTGGCCGAGGATTTAAACTGTGTGGTTCTAATGTACCCTAAATTTTGTATTTTTCAGGACATCCTCACGAAGGAGATAATTGGGCGTGGTATTAAACGCGATGGACTGTATCATTTAGAAAATTTAAGCATAGGGACGGTATGTTTAGCACATGAGGATACCCGCGAAAAGGATATTTGGTTATGGCATAAAAGGTTAGGGCACCCGTCTATTGGGTATATGAAAAAAATGTTTCCTTCTTTATTTTCGAGTTCACAAAATTTTGAAATTAAGTGTGAAACTTGTATTAAGGCCAAGAGCCATAGAACCTCGTATCCTAGTGTTTTATATAAGAATAATGAACCGTTTGATTTGGTACACTCTGATGTGTGGGGTCCATCCCCAGTTAATTCGGTTATTGGCAGTAGATAGTTTGTTCTTTTTTCTGATGATAGCACTAGAATGACATGGTTGTATCTTTTGAAAACTAAAGATGAAGTGGCTAATTGTTTTTTAGATTTTTCAAGTTTAATCGAAAGACAATATGGAAGAAAAATTAAGATCCTTAGAAGTGATAATGGTGGTGAATTTGTGAATAATTTTTTGGGCAAAGTTTTCAAAAATAATGGTATTATACATGAAACATCTTGTGTTGGGACTCCTCAACAGAATGAAGTTGCAGAAAGGAAAAATCGACATATCTTGGAAATAGCCAAGTCACTTTTATTTGAGAATAATGTGCCCCAGATTTTTTGGGATTATGCCATATCTACTGCGGTATACCTTATGAACCGAATGCCTTCAAGTACCCTAAATTTTCAAACACCTCTAGAAAAATTGTCGTCATATGTGAACATACCCTCTTTATTAAATTTGGCACCAAAAATATTCGGGTGTGTAGCATATGTACATGTTCCAAAGGGGAAAAGAACGAAATTAGAACCTTGTGCAATTAAGTGTGTTTTTCTAGGGTATGGTACCAACCAGAAAGGATATAAGTGTTATCATCCAGAATCAAGAAAGGTATATCTAACAATGGATGTTACATTCCTGGAAGGTGAGTCATATTTTCAACAATCACCACAAGAATTTCCTTTCCAGGGAGGGTTAGATGAGGAATCAAAGGCAAAGGAAATCTGGTGGGAAAATCTTGTGTCTGCGAATTACTAAAATGAATCAGAAGCTAACACAAACAACAGAACCAATCACGGATCTGTGATAGACACTATGCACCCAGTTCGGTTAGACCAAACCGAGTCAGCTCACCCAGTTCGGTCAGACCAAATCGAACATGACACCCCAGCTCGGTTAGACCATGCCGAGGCTGAACCAAATCACCAAACCGAGCCTACTAACTTAGTCCAAGTACAGAACCCGGATGTGTGGATCGAACTCCCACTAGAAAAAGAAATGATACAGTTCACAGAAGAATTACCACGCTCAAGATCTCCAGAGGATGCCCCCGAGGTAAGTTCTCTTAACACTGAACCAAAAATACAAAGTCGATGACCCATAAGATCAACACGGAATGTACCACCGAAACGGTATATGGTAAGCAGTGAACAAAAGGGAGAATACCCAATAACCAATTATACCAGCACTTCTAGTCTACCAAACTTGGTAAAAACTTTTACTGAAGAATTGTCCAAAGTCCAAGTACCAAACAGTGTAGAAGAAGCCATTAAGGACCCTAAATGGGTTGAGGCAATGGAAATAGAAATGAAGGCCCTGGAACAAACTAAAACCTGGAAACTAGTAGAATTACCAAGTGGAAAAAGACCTGTGGGGTGTAAATGGGTGTTTTCTGTTAAGTATGATGCTACAGGAAAAATTGAGAGGTATAAAGCGAGGCTAGTGGCCAAAGGCTACACTCAGACATATGGAATTGACTTTCAGGAAACTTTTTCCCCAGTTGCAAAACTAAACACTGTTCGAGTTTTATTGTCTCTTGCAGCTAATCTTGATTGGTCGTTACATCAATTTGATGTAAAAAATGTATTTTTGCATGGTAACCTGGAAGAAGAGATTTACATGGAAATACCTCCCGGATATCAGCATCATAGCCCAGAGAGATTGGTGTGTAAACTAGAAAGATCATTGTATGGTTTAAAACAATCTCCACGAGCGTGGTTTGGAAGATTTTGCAAAGCAATGAGAAGCTACAACTACACCCAAAGCGATTCTGATCACACGTTATTCTACAGGCATAACCAAGGAAGAGTAACAATTCTGATTATATATGTCGATGACATGATAATTACTGGCGATGACATGAATGAGATAAAATGTTTGGAAGAAAGACTATCTAAAGAATTTGAGATGAAGAACTTAGGAGGGTTGAAGTATTTTCTCGGAATAGAGGTTGCACGATCGAAACAAGGTATTTCTCTGTCTCAAAGAAAATACACTCTTGATTTACTTGCAGAAGTGGGAATGTTGGATTGTGAGCCGGCTGATACACCAATTATCCAAAATCTGAGGTTAGAGGAAAACTCAAATGATAAGGCCACCAACAAGGACTGTTCGCACAAAAGTGTACTACAAAGTTTTAGTACAGCAAGCTGTACCTTTTAAACCTCGATTCTACTTCTGATTCAGACTGCAAGTGTACAGTCCTATCGTTGGTAATATCGGGTGTCGATCCACAGGACGGTTCAATAACTTAACTAGATTTTGACCTAATTTATCTTCGAACTAGAAGTGTTGAAAATGTTTGAGTTGGTTGAAATTTTGGTTAACAATATTATAAGGTTGCAAATAAACTAGACTGGAATTCAAAACTAATTTAAAACAAGCGTTTCCTGGGTTTCTGATTTCATTTGCAACTCTGCCTCTTGCCTGACACGACCCGTGTACTCTTGTACACGACCCATGTCACACGGCCCGTGTAGTATACTACACGGTCCGTGTCAGACTCGAGTGAAACTGCAGTTGTCTGGTTTCTGCGCTGATTAATTCTGTGTAGGATGAACTGACCATACCTGATGTTTCTAAACCTCAACTCTCGTTTGTTGGCTAAATAAACTCGGTAATGGAAATACAATGCAATCCTCTTAGGGTTCTAACCTAAACTCTCGTTCGTTGGTTTGAATGGCCTAAGTTATTTGTTTGGTTTACTAAAGGTATTCAACATCTCTCGATTGCTGAAAAGTTCACCTTTCGGCTACTAATTAGTCTTCCCTCTCGGTTCATCGACTTACCTCAAATACTTTGGTCTGGTTGAAAGATCAAATTGGACGCAGTACCTTGTTAGACGTGGCCTAGCCTAATGGTAATAACCAAATGATAATCAAACAACGCAGATAAGCAATTAAAATCATACACAAACAAGCAAACACGAAATATCACGCATAATCAAACAACTAGCAAGTAAACAAAGTATTCGACTACATCATGTTCCCAAGAAACTAAAAAATCTACTCAAACATAGTTCTCAAAACAGAAAAACAAATAAAAGATAAACAATTCATGACAAAACCGAAAATACGAAGAAGATTCGTCGGAATTCTCTCGATTTCCTCCTCTCTACTTCGTCTCCAAGTTAGTTGTTGTCGAACTCCCTTAGAAATTGGTCTCTGTCTGATTTGATTCTCTTCTCTGTCCGAATTGATGCCTTTCTGGCCCCAGGGGTCGTCCTTTTTTACTCCATAACCGTCCATCTTTAATTAGGCAATAATCTGTAAATTTAGATTAACTGCCGGATTTGTCTGACACGGTCCGTGTGAGATGTTGTACGGACCGTGTGCCTGTGTCTCTTGTCCGGGTCGTGCAGCGCCTGTGTAGGGGGTCGAGTAGGGTATGACACGGTCCGTATGAGATGTTGTACGGCCCGTGTGGCATGTCAAGATTTCCAGATTTCGCCCTTTCTTCGCCCGTTTCCTACAATAAACAAACCAAAGCGCAGCAGTACCATATTCTATAGATAATCAATGTAATAAACACGATTTTACAGTTTTGGACACAGGTTTTGGTACAATATTTGGTCGGAAATGTAGCTAAAATAACGAGATATCAAGGACCGATACCAGAAACTGGTAGGGAAACTTATTTACTTATCACATACCAGACCAGATATTGCATATGCAGTAAGTGTAGTAAGCCAATTCATGCATGCCCCGAGTGAAAAGCATGCAGAGGCTGTGATGAGGATTCTGAGGTATCTCAAGAAGAATCCTGGAAAAGGTATAATTTTCAGGAAGAATGGGCATTTGCAAATCTCGGGTTATACAGACGCAGATTGGGCAGGAAATGTAAATGACCGAAAGTCAACAGCTGGCTACTTTACATTTGTGGGAGGAAATCTTGTTACTTGGAGAAGCAAGAAGCAGAATGTAGTTGCTTTATCAAGTGCAGAGGCAGAATTCAGGGGAATGTCCAAAGGGCTTTGCGAACTGTTGTGGTTAAGGAAACTCATGACTGAGTTGGGGTATAAACCACAACAAGAAATGCCTCTTTACTGTGACAACAAATCTGCAATTGACATTGCACATAACCCGGTACAACATGATCGCACGAAGCATGTAGAAATCGACAGACATTTTATCAAACACAACTTGGAACAGAAGGTCATCTCTTTTCCACATGTAAGGTCAGAAGAACAACTAGCAGATGCATGTACTAACGAAGGCAGTTTCTACAAAAGTTTTCGAGCAATTGATTGACAAGTTGGGCATGATAGATATCTACCTGCCAACTTGAGGGAGGGTGTTAAGACAGGTCATTATGTGACCTGTATCCAGCGGCCAAGACAGAGGAGGCTGGAAATCTTTGTTTATTTTCTTTACTTAGTTGGTTTGATTTATTTCCTGTTTGTATAGATTAGGATATTGTTAAAATAGAAATAAAGTGGAAAAGGCAAGAAATAATTCTCTCCTGCCAGAGAGGCGCAAGGACAAGACTTATTTAGTTCTTGTGATAAGAACAGAAAATATTTGTATTAGATGTAAGAATTTCTGATAAATGAAATAAAGAAAAGGGAGGGTTGGTGGGAGTGTGGTGTTCATCTACTTTTAATTATATTTCTGTTCACTTTTCTTCTAGATAGAATCCAAATGCATGCATGTTAATTCACATGTACGTAACAATTATTGATATATAGTTAGCTAGCTAGACTTACTCATGATTAATCGAACAGTTAATTACATGGTTAGTTAAATAATTCTTTTTTTTTTTGGAGTAAAGTTAGAGGTTAAGCCACCTTTGTTATTATAACAAAGGATTTTCTCCATCTGAATTCGAACTCATGATCTCCCACATAGAGACCGTGTGTCTTTGCCACATAGAGACCAAAAGCTGGTCAAATGTAACTTAATTTCTTGTATTACAATTGATCTGGCGATTAATTAATAACTATGGAGATGCGCAAATATAGACTGAAGGTGACAAGGCATGAAAACTTTATTTAGAAAACAGAAAACATGAAGATAGAGCACTATAATTGTTCGAACTAATTACACCATTTTTTTTAATAAAGGAGTTAAAGCAATGAAGATGATTAATGCTTCGACAAAGATTGTTCTAATTGCTCTTCTATTGTTCTCTTTCGGTATACATCCTTTTGCTAATTAATTAGTATCATTTTATATGTTGTTAAATACAGCTAGGATTCGAACTATTCAACATGATGTCCATACTAAAATTGTCTGGAGACAAAAATTTATATATTTTTTAGAATTTTTTAAAAATGTTGTTTTTTAATAGTTCAAGATTTTCTGAAAACAAGTTTTACAAAATTCCAAAGAAAAAATAACATATTTAAAAAAATGTAAAATTTGGTCCAAACACATTTTCATATGAAGATCATGTTGAGCGGTTCGGATCAGGTCTTTGGGACTTTGAAAACGTAAAGCATCAAATTGCCTATATTTTATAAAGCACCATAACCCAAATTCTCAAAGCAAGTTAGCCCATCTCTCCTCTCTCTCTATATATAAACAAAGTACGCGCGCGCGCACACACACACATATATTTATACAGAGAGAGAGAGCCCGACTAACACATTTCCTCTAGTATTTTAACAATATATTTCCGGTCTCCAAAATCTATCTAATCGAATTTAAACGACAAATTCAAATTGATCTCCTTAAAAGAGCTTCATTTCCTTATAAATCTGTTTTAATTTCAAATTCTTTTACAATCAAGCTGTCAAAATATATAAATGATTTTTTGCGCATTTTAATGCATTATATTATTAAAAATCTTCATTTTTTTCACCTCATGACTTGATAGTAAACGAAATCCAAAAATTCATTTTTTTTAAGAAAACAAAGCTCCCATCAAGGAAATTGGTTTGAACGGTTTGAATTTGTTGTTTCAAATTAATTCGATAGATTTTAGAAACTATAATCATATTGTTGATATACTGGAGAAAGCACGTTAGGAGAACTCTATATATTGATATCATTAATTATTTTTTACTAATTAAATTTAATTAGGCCCAACAATAAATATGGCGTGCGATGATTGGGAGGTAAAGTTATGTGGTGATGAAGGGTGCCCAACTGCCCATGCACTCCTGAAGTGTGCCAACAAAAGTGTGTTGAAGACTATGCCGGAATTGGTTCCGCAGGCGACGTCGAAAGCTAGTGTTGGCAAGAAGTGTCGTTGTATTTGGCACGATCGTGCATTTAATTTAATCTAATTTGTGTATAAGAAAATGAAGTTTCATCGATCCTTAATTTAATTATATTTGCCTAATTGTCATAAATGGAAATTATATTTTCGGTATCTTTTAGCAATATAAATTAACTATGTATGGAAATAAAATTTATTAAAGAATTAACTAATATTATTTGTTGGTTGCTTCTCCCTCTCATGAGTGTTATATATATATATATATATATATATATAGAGGTTGGCTAATATACAATCGATTGTTCCTGAGCTCCCGTGCAACCAAGTCGTTTTTATATTTTTAAAGTCCAAATGGTCGATCTAATTAAACCGTTAGATGTGATCTCTATATTAAAATGTACTTGGAGACCAAATTTTACATTTTTTGGAAATTTTTTTCTATTTACTAAGACACTTTGAAAATCGCTGATCTAACGAATCAGAATCACCAAAAAACTGGATCCAGTCACAAAATCACTCTTATTCCCCCTTTTTATTTGGTTGTTTAGTTATGATGGTTAATCTTAAGTGGTGAAACAAGATATATATAGTTGTGGAAATACTTATAAATTGCTTTTGAACCGAACCCAGTTAATAACTTGTGCAAGCATTTACATAATATAGTTGTAGAAATACTGGTAAATTGTATGAAAATAAAAGAATGAAAAAATTATATCTAGAGAAGTAAGAAATGCCAACCCATGCTAAACATTGCAGTTCCAGCCCTTGCCTTGGACAAAATAATTAAGAATAGAGTTTTCTGTGCGAAGCACGGCAGCAACTTGTCTCATATCAGGTCTCCTCTCCCCTTCCATGAGCAAGCATGTTCTCGCTAGCTCCACCACTTGTGTAATAAGTCCCATGTTCTCTCTATCTCCAATGATGTGATCATCCAATATTGCCTCGGCTCTGTTCTCCTTCATAGCAGACAAAAATTCTGCTGCGAGGCTTCTGATTTCCAACCCTTCAATGTAAAATGCCTTCTTTCTGGTGAGAAGCTCTATGAGAACCACACCAAAGCTATACACATCACTTTTTACCGTGAGCAGGCCAGTCTGCATGTATTCTGGGTCTAAGTAACCATGGGTACCTTGCACATGGGTCGCAAATTCTTCTTCATCCCCCGTTGGTGCCAATACTGAAGCACCAAAATCAGACACCTTAGCCACAAAATTCTCATCCAAAAGTATATTGGAGGTTTTCACATCGCGGTGAACAATGGAAGGGGATGCCCATGAGTGCAAATAAGCTAATGCTTCTGCAGTCTCACGAGCAATTCCTAAGCGAGTGTTTAATGAAATGAACACGGGATTCTCGCCATGGAGGAGGTCAAATAGAGTTCCTTTTGAAATGAACCAGTAAACTAAGACAGGGATTTCCAATTCAAGACAACAACCGAGAATTCTAACTACATTTATATGATTAATTTGGGAAAGGATGAGAATCTCTTTACCAAATTCTTTTTTTTGCCTCTCATTTATTGTCTTGCATTTTTTTATTGCTACCTCTTTGTTATTAATGGTACCTCTGTATACTGTACCATTTCCTCCTTCTCCTACCACATTCGTTGAGTTGAAGCTGTCGGTAGCCTCTTTCAGTTCTTCTTCCTTGAATATTCTAAATGAAAATCTCTGCTCAGATTTCATCTCTTCAAGCAACAAATGACCTCCATATTGTCGAAAATATTTCTCCTTGAGTGTAGTGATTTGTTTTCTTTGATAGACCCAATACACCAAGGAGCTTGAAACTAATACGATAACAATACAAATACTAAAACCTGCAAATCAAATGAATTAATATTAGTTCAACTCATCAATCAATCACTTCTTTTTAATATAAACTAATTAAATTGATCAATTACTTAAGTTATTGAAATTAAATTAGTTAAACTCATAGTGAAATAGGTATTTTCAAGAATATTACCTATAACGAGCTTGCCCCATAATTGAATTTTCAGCCCAATATTCTTGTAACAACCTCCAGGCAAAGAACCATTTCCATGCGTGCCTGAGGGACATGCACATTCGAATGATCCCGGAGTGTTTGTACAATTCCAATAGCAATTTGTCATATTCAGGCACTCATCTGTATCTATATAGTAAAACCGAAAAATAATAAATTAGCTAGCTTGCTAGGGACCGGACAATATCGTTCGATCACCTGTGAGATCGGGTATGATTAATTTTGATTAAATTTACAACAATAAATAAGACTTTTTCTTTCAACTGAAATGTGATCAATCAAGAAAATTAAAAATCATTTTCTAAGATTATTGCATGCAGAGGTCAATTAAACTATTAAAGTTTGTACAAATATACGTACGTATGCATACATACCTTTGCAACCATCAAGAAGATAGGGGTTACCATTGTACCCTTTCGCACAAGTGCATATATAACCTTCACCAGTGGCATGGTTAACACAGGTGCTATTCCTGCTAACACATGCATAATTTCTGCTATTCTGTTGTGCTATCTCGCAGTTCTCGTTACCAACAACCCAATCAAGGACAGTAGAAAATTTCATGGCATCCTCCTCAAAGTTGCCAGGTCTCGTGAGATATGTGGTGCTAAATTTGAAGCTTTCTGCTTCCATTAACACAGCATATCCACAAGGACTGAAGCTTTCCGTACGGGAATTGTTGAAATTAAAATCTAATATTGCAGTCCTATAAAACTTCATTCCAAAAGGAATGGCAATCTGGCAGCAACCGATACCTGAGCATGATCCATTCACCAGTCCCTTCTCACTCAAGCTCACAGATGTACACCCTGTTGTGTAATAGATAGAATTACCTCTTGTAAGGTTGACATATCCAGATGTGTTACTACCTATTACCATGAACCTGTTTTGGGTATTTGATAACCAAAATGCCGTATGGGTCAAATCAACTGTATAAAAACCAAAATCAATCTTGTTTTCTATTGAGTTATTGTAACACAGATAAGAAACAAAGGCCTGAATCCGAGCTTGGCCTTGGGACACTGATATGCTGTGTATCTCTCCGTTCGAAACAAATGGCTTGTAACTACCATCATCCCCCTTTGTACACTTGAGGTTGAAGTGTTCAGACCTGGAACAATTTTGACCTATCCCAAATGGATAAGCAACCTGTAATTATAAATTTTAAATAACATGTTAGTTCACTTTTCTTACTCAACATATGGTTGTAATGTTGACACATTTATTTTTTAATTTAGAATATATGACTCATGAGTCGGCCCTTTTCTTTAGTAATATATATATATATATATATATATATATATATATATATATATATATATATATATATATATATATATATATTTCCACAATTACTGCATAATGCAATTAATACTGTATATGATATCTCTATATTGTACACGCCATATATTGTCAAAATCAATCAGAATATGCGATAGAACGTAACTCAATGTCCATAATGTGTGATCATATATATATATATAGAATGTACCTCGGTGTCTCCACAGTGTGTCGGACATCCAGGAGAGGGTTGCAGTGTTGGTTGAGCCACAGAGAAAGACAGTAGTACTATGAAGAAGAAAAGGATAGCCATATGTATTTATGTATATTAAAATGACTGAGACTAGGAAGTTTGAAACAACAGAGAGAGAGAGAGAGAGAGAGAGAGATATATAATGGAGTGCATGGAGTGCATGGTTTATATATTTATAGCCGTAGAAAGCTTCCTGTGTTGCTGTTGCCATTGTTCACATAATCACATGCACTACTACAAAAAAAGATGCTTCCTACACTGCTGTTGTACATGGATTTTTTTTTCTGTTTTAAATAAAATCGTGTACCAAATAAGATTTTTCCAATGATCAACGATATCTCTAAGAATTCTTCACGGATTTTTCATTAAAAAACAGTACCGGGGAAAACCCGTGTTAGAATCACCCTTCCTACATGGATATTTAATTAATTACCCGTGTAGGAATGTTAGAGAGCTACACGGATATTTAATTAAATATCCGTGTAGGAAGCACCCTTCTCACACGTTTTTAAATTAAATAGCCGTGTATATTTATTGAGAGAGCTACACGGATTTGCAGTTACAAATCCGTGTAGGAAGGGTCATTCTTCATCTTCCTACACGGATATTCAGTTAAATATCTGTGTAGGATAGCCCACAGATGTGAAATTTTATTAAATGTTTACCCAAATATTTTATTATATTATTTCATATTCCTACACGGATATGTGTTAAATATCCGTGTAGGATTCCCTATTTTTATTTTTTTTAAATATAATATACTTTCAATTTCATATTTTGTTATTATTTAAATATAAAAATGAATTTATGTAGATGTTTTCATTGCTGTGAAGCTCTTTAAATATTCATTCTTATAAATTAAGAAATTTATTCATTTAGATATGAACTTTGTAAATATTAATTTATTTATAATTTATGTATTCATTTTTGTACACTATTTTACAAATAAAAATATTCATCACTGTGTTAGAAATATTAAATATTAACAAATTTAAAATTGTACAATTAATACAGAAAATAAATACAAAAGAACAAAAATGGAAACAAGTAAACTTTCATACATTACTACTGATATATATTACAAAAGTTACTCAAAAATTGATATAATAAAACCCCAAAAAAAAAAGAAACTCCTACAATAACAAAAAAAAGAAACTCTAAACAACAGATTTTTCTTTGTCCGACGAATGTAGGACTTCGGTGGCGGATGGCCCCTGGGGCTGTGACGTGGGCGAGTCGGCCAGGGTGGCCATGGCCAACTTCTGGGATAACCTGGTGGTGGTTGTTCGTAACCGGGTGGGATCAGGCACTGGCATGAAATCCTCTGGAAGTGGTGGTAGTGCCTCAACAGATTGTTCTTCTGTGACACGTGACATTTTTTCACTTAGAGAAATTAAGATAGGTTTAAGAGGAACCGATTCCGAGCATATATAGGGTTTAAGGTGACTCTTCGTTTTTCTGTGTTTATTTTCGGTAGATTCAATTTTAAATTTGTAATTAATTAAATAGGGCGCGCATGCTTTGAAATAAATAGACCTGTCCCTCCTAAGAATTTGTACCGATCTTTTCCTACACGGATAGTTACGTAAATATCCGTGTTGAAAGAGTATTCCTACACGGATATTTATATAAAACCGTGTAGGAAAAGAGGAGAGCTACACGGATAGTTACGTAAATAGCCGTGTTGAAAGAGTAATCCTACACGGATATTTACATACAAACCGTGTAGGAAAAGAGGAGAGCTACACGGATATGTACATAAATATAAGTGTAGGATATCTAGTGCACACGAATTTGTAATAAAAATCCGTGTAGGAATCCTTGTAGCAGTTCAAAACTAGATTATGTCTTCCAAAATTTTCTAAGTCCCCAGTTCACTTCTTCCTTCTCTGATTTTGAAATTCTTCCAAGTCCGAGTTCAAAACCCTCACCTCTGGTCCGTCGTGCTTTCTCTTCTCTCTTCTCTTTGTCTCTCTCTCTCTTTCTTTTGTCAAGGTTTAGGTGGTGTGTGCGCCTCCATTGCTGCCTCTCTCTCTTTCTTTTGTCAGTTCACTTCTTCCTCCTCTAATTTTGTTTGTAGACTTTTGATAATTTACATAGAATCCAATTGCCTCTAATTTTGTTTGTAGACTTTTGTCAGTTCACTTTCTTTTGTTAGTTTGCTTTTGCAAAAATTAGTTTCCATTTTTTTTCAATAATTCGATCCGTCTCTCGTTACTAACTCAAATTATAATTGTAGTATAACCGGAGACAAGCCGCTTACTCACCCGAGCAAGTCGACGAACTGAGAGGAATGTGGTCAAGGTGATTTATTTCTGAATTTTGTACCCAACAATATGGATTTGTATAAATTAATTTGTGTAATTATCAATTTTGAATTGTTATTTTATATTTTGGCAATTTTTATCTGTGCTGGGTAAAAAACATTTCTGATTGTATATAATTTAATGGCTAGCAAAATTGGAGGTTAGCCAGAAACAAAAAAATTACAAAAAAAAAATGAAAATCCTACACGGATATTTGAACAAAATCCGTGTAGGATATGGTAAAAATAAAAAATATCAAAAATTAATTTTATATTTTGAACAAAAGCCGTGTAGCTAGGGAAGGAGCCACACGGTTTTTTAATTAAAAAAAACGTGTAGCTCTCGTGCTGGGAGATGTACTTTGTGAGGCTTTCCACACGGCTCTTGATTAAATAATCCGTGTAGGATTAGTATAATCGTACACGGATAATTATCCGTGTGTAAATGGTTGACTTTCCTACACCCAGTATTGCACACGTTTCAAATCCGTGTAGCTCTCCAGTTAAAGTCCGTGTACAAACTGTATTTTTGTAGTAGTGATGCCCACGTACTGTTGATGAAGATTTTAAACTATTTCTAATTTTCTTTCCAGCTGCTCACGCCAAATTATTAATACTAAATGAATTTGTTTAAACATTAACTTAATAAAATAACAACATTATTATACTAATTAATCAAACAAAAATTACCAGAACTATCAGATAAATGGGTTGTTCTTTCTGTATAAACCCAAATTCTTAATCAAGAAAAATAATTATGATTAATAATTTTTAATTTCAGATAAATTAAAATTTTAATCTAACGGCGACAAATACCTACAATTAGTTCAACCAAAATAAAACTAAATAACTAAATTGTTAATAAAAACACATAACTAATCATGTATAATAAATTAAGACAAATTTAATTAATTAAAAATTACTAGATAACAATAATAATGCAACAATTCTGAATTTCTTTTTTGAAGGTTAACAATTCTGAGATTATCGAGTAATATATACTGACGACGTATCAGTATCATGAAATCAATTAAAGTTGTCACCTTAATTAAAAATATTTATATGAAATCATATATTAATCCATACAATTTATTTTATTCTTTTTTGATATATCAAGAATTAATTGATATAGTCATTTAAGCTGAGTTAAGGCCAAACACTGCCTATGTATGACTAACACAGGAATTCTGATCAATTAATTGTTTTACAAAATAATCTCAAAGCAAGATAGAGAAGCTGACATGTGAGGTCTACTTGTCAAATATCTCAGAATGTTTCTACACAGAAGGCTGCACAGTTTCAATCCCTTTTCCCTCCCTCTTTTTCTATTGGATAAATTCCCTTGAATGAGATTTCTCGTATTGTGTATAGAGTTGGGATATATCTTTTTTTTTTTGAGGAAAAGTTGGGATATATCAATACATCAATGAATATTTGTCCTATTTTCTCACTAGGCTAGGGCTTGTTGAGTTGTGTTGTGGCAATTAAGTGGCTAGCTAGTATATACCGTACTACGTACTTCTGTTATATATGATGCATGTGGATGTGGTTGCTTTCTGTAACACTAGATATATATATATATAGGTTTTGGCTAATATGCTACACGTAGCATAGAGATCTCCGTGCAACGGCTCAAAATTTAAAATTTCAAAATCCTAACTGTCGATCCGAACCGTTAGATGTGTTCTACATATTGAAATGTGCTTGGAAACCAATTTTTTTATTTTTTTTATTTTGTTTACTATTTATTAAGCCACTTTGAAAATCGTTGATCCAACGGTTTCACTGTTTGGTTAAGCCACCGTTGGATCAACGATTTTCAAAGTGACTTAATAAATAGTAAAAAAATTTCAAAAAATGTAAAATTTGGTCTCCAAGCACATTTCAATATGGAGAATACATCTAACTGTTCGGATCGACCGTTAGGATTTTAAAAACTCAAATTTTGAGCCGTTGCACGGAAGTGCTCTATGCTATGCGCAGCACCGTAGCCCTGTCCTATATATATATATATTATTCTATTCACTTAAACGAACTGGTGGTGGTGTTGTTTGAAATCCACAAGATAAAATAAAAAAAAATTGTGACATTGAGACAAAATGTTTAGAATAAAAAGGCCATATATGTCAATAACTGCAAATTTGGTAGAATACCCAGATTTACAAACGTACTGAGCATTAGCGATGCATTTATAACCAAATATTTGCAAATATTTTCCCAGTGAATTAACAGATCTAAAAGTCGGAACCAATAACAAGCTATTTAGTGGATTCAAATTCAGTTATTTTCTAATCAATAGGCAAGTTACTATTTCATATGTTTATGTAAAATATATAGAAAAAAAACTAAACTAAACTTATACTGTAAATTAATATACATATGATCGATCTGAATAGCAAGCAATAAACAATGTCATACGTACATTTTAGAAACACAAAAATCAATCCATTATAGACAACTCCAAATTAAGCCAACTCAATCTAAGTACGTGGTTTTGATTTCTGAACCAGTGGAATGAAAAAGTACCAAAGCAAAAACTTAGATATGATGAAATGGAGTTGTCTATGATGGATAGAGTAGTTGTCTATGATATCATTTTTAATAGAAAGCTTTAGAGTTTAGGTTTGATTTTTTTTTTTTTTTTTTTTTTTTTAGTTTATAGCTCTATAGAGTATTACTGTAGTTTGGTCCAAGAGGCATGAAAAGTACCATTAGATATGCCTCTTTCTTAGTTATATATCTTTGCAAGTACCAAGCAAGTTCCCTTTTTTTATGTGTCTCCACAATAATGAAAGAAAGTACGTAACAACTGTAAACAATTAATATCACAGTAGATAATTAATTTGCGTTTAATTAATTCAATGGTTGAGATAATTTCATTTAATTGGTTAGTGCAAAATACAAACATAAAAATACAAAACAAATTTATAAGTGTATATAGTTTTGCTGATATATTTTTGTAATTAAAAAACTATACTATTTGTGAAACAATTTAATATATATGGGAATATTGACACACACAAATAAACACACAATCCGTTTTTATATATATATATATATATATATATAGAGAGAGAGAGAGAGTTCTCGGATTTCAAAAAAAGATAGAGAGAGTTCTCAAGTCATTCAGCATAGTACCAATTAACCTGACTTCATCTTGTCAGTGATGTGAAGTTTTATGAGGGATGGCAAGCTCTATGATGTAAAGTTCAAATACTGATTTATTTTGAATTTATTGTGTACTCACGGTGAACGATTTAGAAGAATGATGATATTCCCACAAAGTTGGCCTATTAATTAAACACAAACATAAACAATCATAATATTAATTTACCATTAATAGCCATTGTTATGTTGTGCATTTGTTTTATAATATAATATCAACCCAAGTAAGATTGCCTGCTTCTATTTCTTTTTTAGAATAAATTAACTAATTAATGTCTTTTTTTTACTAGTAAAAAAATTGAACATTAATTTATCCAGTTGCGTTGGAACATTAATTAATGATTTAAAGTGAAAAGATAGGGGGGCAAAAAGGAGAATTCTTATGAGTTAGCTGTTTGTAATGAGTTCCATTTAAATAACTAAAGGACTTCAAAATATTTTAGATTAAAAAAATTGTGTGTATTAACAAATTAACGCTACAACATCAATCATGGTAAAAATTCTTAATTAGCTAAAATTTTACTAAATCAGACGCATGTGTTTAATTAATTATAACTGCTGAATGCATACCCTTAAGGTATATATAATTGATGTATTATAGTCAAAAAATTTATACCATATGATATATATTTGTTATTAATTTGTGGATAAATAATAATAAACAAATAGTTTCTAATGCTGGCCCTGGTCCTGGACCCATGAATACAAATAAAGTGGACCAGCTACAAAAAAAAAAGAAAGATAACAAAAAAATTTGAAAAATTTGAAATTTCTTTGTTTCCTCGTGTAAAAACAAAAAAATACATTAAAGTAACAAGTAGTTTTAACATCACTTTCGCACTAATTATTTTTTTAATAAAAATAAGCTTTTTAAGAACATTAATTGCTCTACTCGAAAGAAGAAAAAGAAGCATGAAAACAGCTCTCGAAGAAGTTGACAAAGCAAACAAGTTAGTGACATTTTATGGGCTTCTCATGTTGGGGAATCATGAAGGCCAAACAATTACGCCTTATTTAGAGATCAAACAATTTCATCTCATCTATGGATCAAACACTTACACTCCGGAAAACAATAAATAATCTCCACCTTAACCTAAGAACCGCCCTATGCCAAAGTCGACTCATATACACATAATCATAAGTGCGGAATACAATACCTGATTCCACAACGTTGGCCATGGAATCCTTAACTGTGAAGAATCGTCTCCGTGAGCACGAGACTCGTCTTCTACGGCAAGAATTCCTTCTCTTCTCGCCTTTGGGTCGTATGGTCGTAGACTAGGTCTTCCAAGGCAACAAGATCGCCACTTGAGAATTCCTCTCCAAATTTCTTAATGGAATTCTCCTCTCAATTCTTTGATGGTGGAAGAAGGGAGAATGACACTCAATTTCTGTAGAAGAATAACTTCTGAAAAGAGTTAGTTATCTTATGCCTTGGGGACTCATCTATATATAGTTTACAGATCTGACTGCGCGAGTGCGGGTGGTCCACCCGCACTGGATCTCACTGTGTCCGCACTGAGATGATTCGCGTCCAAATAACCGCCTTCAAACTCAGCCCCAAATTTTCACTAAGTCCTCAGTGCGGGTGGTTCACCCGCACTGGATCTCAGTGCGTCCGCATTACGCTCGGACTTTTCTGAATTTCCTGAGTGCGTCCGCACTCAGATCCAGTGCGGGTGGACCACCCACACTAGGTGCCCTGAAAACTCTCAGAATTTGGCTAAGTACTGAGTGCGTCCTCACTCAGATCCAGTGCGGGTGGACCACCCACACTGGGTGCCCTGAAAACTCCCATAATTTGGCTAAGTACTGAGTGCATCCGCACAGGGGTTCCAGTGCGTCCGCATTACGCTCGGACTTTTCCTGGGTTGTCCGAAGTTCTCAAATTTTGGCTAAGTACTGAGTGCGTCCGCACTCAGATCCAATGCAGGTGAACCACCCGCATTGGACGGCTCAAAATGTTCCAGATTTTGGCAAAGTACTGAGTGCGTCTGCACTCAAATCCAGTGCTGGTGGATCACCCACACTGGGCGTCCAAAAGACAGTTTTCTCAATTACAAATTTCAGAATCAGTCCATCAATGATTTGATCTTTGTCCAAATTGTTCTACACACTTATGGACCACATCTTATTGAATACATAGATTGTCTAATATCTTAATTCCATATTAGATCACTTTAATTGTGACAATCATATTGACAGTAAACAATTCATAATTATATTACATATATGCTCAACGTTGGATTAAGATCCAACAATCTCCCACTTGAGGAATATGTCATACTCTTTTAATTATGTATTGTCAGTTTTATGCGCACATACTTTTCTGTCATCCTCATGTATTCCCAAACCAATTCCGTTCATCAATCATATTAGCAAAGGACTAAAGTGACTTTCGTCACATTTATTTCAGTCGTAACTCAATGATAGACATAAAATATATACACATTTATACATGTTCGATCTAGATCTTATCCTGAAAATACTCTAAATATCTTGTATTTTAATATATAAATGTCATATATTACACCTGGAATCAAGTTACTGCCTTTGTTTGCTTTAAATTGCAGAAAATGATGAAAACAGACCAAAATGCGGCTTCCCAGGTCACACTGCGGGTCACACTGAGCCACTGCGGCCTCCCTAGGTCGCACTGGGTACTAAGCCAAATTCAGCAACTTTCAGGGTAAACTGAGCGTAGTGCGGGTCGCATTGACCCCAGTGCGGGTCGCACTCAGCTTTTCAGCTTCCGACACAGTTTCGTATTTTGGGCATAACTTGGTCATACGAACTCTATTTTGGGCGTATGACCACTTTTTGGAAAGCTAACGAGACGCTCTACACCTTTCATGAAGGAAGAAAATCCAAATTCGGAACTTAAAATCCAGTGCTGTCCGCATTAACCGTAGTGCGGCCCGCATTCATACTAAAAATGCGGTTTTGCTATTTTTGGAAGGCCAGATCATGCCCAGTTGGCAATAGTTAGTGGGTCCAATAATAGAGGATGTGTGGGACACTATTTCCCCACGTTTTTATGGTGTTTTCTAGGCTATAAAAGAAGGAAAATTCTGCTCAATGGAGGCATTCACCATCTACCATATACAATTCCATTTTTTACACATCTCCTTAGAGCAAAAAGTGAGATTTAGAGTTTAGATTTGGAGAAGAAGAGCAGAATTTTCAGAGCAAGGAAGGAAGGCAAGAGATCTCCACAGGAGTAAGGGTTGTAATCATTTCCCTTTCAATTTCTCTTTGTTTTAGCCAACTTGTAATGAATTTCTTTTGTAAGTTTTGCATCTCCATGAGAGGCTAACTTCCTCTCTAGGGATGTAGGTCGAATGCATGAACTTGTTTAATTCTATTCTATTTGGTTCTTTGTTTTTATGATGATTGTTTGATTTGATTGTTAATTTCTGCGATTTATTCTTTGTGAATCCCATAATTTGTGCTTGAATTGTAGTTATCCCGCTTTAGGTCTTTTAGACTCCAAAGTAGCTTAGGATCATATAGGATAGTATCAATTATGTCACAAAGTCATTAGGATTTAGGTTAGAGAAACACCATCTTTTAATCTAAGCCGGAACTACAGAAATTAAGGTTAGAGTTTGATATAAAATCTAACGGTTGGAGTCAAACCTTAAGTCGGGACATCTTGAATTGAATTAGAAATTGGTATGAGTTGCCTTCATCGGTTAAATTATTAAATACCAAGATCTAAGAAAATGATAGACTAACAAGAGCTTTATATCCTAGATGATCAAGGCGATGTACTTTACCGTGAAGTTGTGATCATCTAGGCACGTTATTAATTCACGCAAGTGACCATTTTTAATATATTTGGTTAGAAATCCCATCGAAATCAAACATGAATTTAAACACACCGAATAGATAGGATTAAACAAGGGATTGTAGACCGAACACCCCTAGACTCTCCAAACCTTGACAAAACTCTAATTTCGCTTTACTCTTTCTTAGTTTTTATTGTTTAAACCTCCAACTCCTTGGGTATTGAACCCACCAACTTTAGGACTTTAGAAATTAAACTTTAAAACAAACTTGGATACAAACCAAAATTCTAAAATTATTCTATAGAGTCGAAACTAAAATCTCCCCTTATCCCTTGGATCGATACCTTTTATGCTACATTGATAGGTTGTGCGCTTGCAATCGACCAATCTTTGAGTATTTAGGTTTATAAATTTAAAAGTAAAACGAGTATTAAGTCATAGCAAAAACCCTATACCAAATTACTCAACACTCAACCATCAATAATCACAGTACTAACATAACCAAATCTTTAAACTGAATTTCATAAACTTGTTGTAAAATGCAAAATTCAAATAAACAATTTACGAACACATATCCAAATTTTGAGGTCAAACTAAAATAGAGACAAAATGCAAAATAACAATATTCTCATGTCACAACTTACATATCCAAAATAAACAATAAGGAAATAGAACATCAAAATAAATAAACAACCAACAAACTCCCACTAAAACTGAATTTCTCTAATAGGAATTACACCCATATGAGCAACATGCTCTTCAAACTTATTGGGTGCACTACTACTTAATGGCGCTTCCTACACTGTGGTTGTACACGGATTTTCTCGGTTTTATGTAAAACCGTGTACCAAATAGGATTTTTTCAATGATCAATGATATCTCTAAGAATCCCACACGGATATTTCATTAAAAAACAGTGTTTCAAAAAAACCGTTTGAAATTTACATTTCTTACACGGATATTTAGTTAAATATCCATGTAGGAATTGTAGAGAGCTACACGGATTTTTATTAAAAAAATCCGTGTAGGAAGGGGTTATTGTAGACGGATTATTGTTTAAATAACAGTGTAGAAAGGCTAGAGAGCTACACGGATTTTTATTAAAAAATCCGTGTAGGAAGGGGTTATTGTACATGGATTATTATTTAAATAACAGTGTAGAAATGCTAGAGAGCTACACGGATTTATAGTAAAAAATCCGTGTAGAATGGTAGTTTAAGGGTTTTGGTTATATAAAAAGGTCTTTTCCCTCCAACGCCGTTTTGATTCTATAATACTCTCTCTATCTCTGTATTAAAATATTGGTCTGATTTCAGCTTATAGCACAACTGGGATCTGAGATATTTGAAGTTGTTATTTTCTCCTCTCTATCTTGCTAAGGTTAGCCACGTATGTATATATATATTTTTTCTTTCTCTAATTTTCTGTTACTTATTATTGTTTATTTAGGTAATGTGTAATTATTATTACTTATTTATCTTTTATTTATCTTTTTGGTTTTGTAGGGTTTTGGTTGGTTACTGTCATCCTCCTCTTGGTTGGTTACTATCCTCTTCGCCACCCTCCCTTCGTAAATACATTTAAGATGCAGTAATTTTTTTCTTACGAAATTAATTTTCAGTGGTTCGTATAAAAGCCATACAGATTCAATTAATTTTATGTATAAATTTTAATTGAGAATTTTTATTCCCTATGATGTATGTATGTATGCACAAATATTGATCCTTGCATTTTTCATTGGAGATGCAATATTGTTGGAGACCTTTAACCAAGAGACATCATGTCATGGATCACATGCAAACTCCTTTTTTGATATGTTGGATCTAATACAACTTAGTATGTATGAAATTTCGTGCTAGAGTAGATCATAGCCATGAGTTTTGGCAACATGAGCCCAACTTCAGGAGTGTATGCAATGTGTTAGATCACATGGGATTGTATTTACAAAAGGCTATGTATATATATGTTGCAAATGGCTATGTATTTATTTTTGCAAAAGGCTATGTATTTATTTTTGCAAAAGGCTATGTATTTATTTTTGCAAAAGGCTATGTACATTCAATCTGAAATATATAATTACTGGCTAGCAAAAGTGGAGGCTAGCTAAAAAAAAAAAAAACAGTTCAGCAAACCTCCTACATGGATTTTTATTTAAAAATTCGTGTAGGAAACAATTATACACGGATTTTTACTTAAAAATCCATGTAGGAAGGTTACTGAACCCGGTTTATTTATTTAATATTCTGTTTAGGAGAGCTATACGGATTTTAACTAAATATCCGTGTAGGAATGTTGATATTCCTACACGGATTTTCTATTAAAAAACCGTGTATCTCTAGTTGGATTTCTACACGGCTTTTAATTAGAAATCCGTGTAGATTGTTGATAATTGCACACGGATATATATCCGTTTGCAAAAGATGGGACATTCCTACACTCTAATATCCTACACTGCTGGAAATCCGTGTAGCTCTTCGTGATTTATCCGTGTACAATCACCATATTCTGTAGTAGTGATAGGATGTGCAATTTGCAAATATTGTATAAAACAAAAACAAACATAGCATTTGATTTGATAAGTTGAAATTAATTAGCTGTGCAAAGTTATGAGCATTTCTATTACAAAATTTGATCACATGGTTACTAAGTGGTAAGGACATAATTTTTATACAAACATTGTATTGGATCTTGAGGAGTGTATGCTATGTGTTAGATCACATGGGATTGTATGTACAAAAGGCTATGTGTATATATATGTTGCAAATGGCTATGTATTTATATTTTGCAAAAGGCTATGTATATTCAATTTGAAATATATAATTACTGGCTAGCAAAAGTGGAGGCTAGCTAAAAACAAAAAAAACAAAAAGAAAAAAAAAACGGTTCAGCAACCTTCCTACACGGATTTTTATTTAAAAATCCGTGTAGGAAACAATTATACACTGATTTTTACTTAAAAATCCGTGTAGGAAGGTTACTGAACCCGGTTTATTTATTTAATATTCTGTTTAGGAGAGCTACATGGATTTTAACTAAATATCCATGTAGGAATGTTGATATTCCTACACGGATTTTCTATTAAAAAACCGTGTAGCTCTAGTTGGATTTCTACACGGCTTTTAATTAGAAATCTGTGTAGATTGTTGATAATTGCACACGGATAAATATCCGTTTGCAAAAGATGGGACATTCCTACACCCTAATATCCTACACTGTTGGAAATCCGTGTAGCTCTTCGTTATTTATCCGTGTACAATCACCATATTCTGTAGTAGTGTGGCTACAAATTAGTCTATCAATAAAATTTGATCTTTCTTACTCAGCAATGGTTTTGTAAGCCCTGATTTTCTCCTCTTTAAAAAGCAGACACGAAGACCAGTAATTACAACAAAAGCAAGGACCAGTGGTATAGTGATTGCCAGAATTGTACCAGTTAAAGTTTTCTTCATGCCTGCATAAAACACTTCAAATTTCAAAACTCACAAACACGCCTAAAACACTTCTTGATTTGAACAATTTTTACGACAATGTATAATTTAGTATGTACAAAATGGATTAATATGTGCATCATAACTATCTAAACAAGTAATATTATTCATTCAAGACGGGCATAAAACACACTCAATGAAATCACACTAATTAAACATTTTGACATGACTTGATATCATGTGTCAATTTTAACCAAGGTTATGCAATGACTTTTAAGCTATGTTGCCCGATACTCCACCTGGGGGGCCGTACCCGTATCGGATGCGTATGGGACACGGATATGCACCCGATACGCGTCAGATACGCCAGCTGACGTATCGGAGTACGTGGCGTATCTCTTAACTCTCTGATACGTCCTTCTGTATTGGGATACGCAGGCGATACGCGCAGATACTCCGCAGATACGTCCCGTGGACCCATGGACCGCGCCATTAGGTAATTCACACCATGTGAGATTTGGCCTACCGTGAACCGCAAAGCACAAAATTATTTTTATCTGAGTCCTGCGAGGCTCGAACCCAGGATATTATGAATTTCAGCATGAGAAATACCGCTAGACCAACTTCACTTTGTTGTTAAGATTCATAACTACTGATATAATACCTATGTCTAATATATAATATAATTAAATAATAAAAAAATATATATATAATAGGCGTATCGTATCCTAGATTTTTGAAAATTGTCATATCACCGTATCCGTATCGTATCCGATATGACACTCGTATCCGTATCCATGCAACATAGCTTTTAAGTAGTATTATGCAAGAAAAAAAAAATCTGATAAACTACATACAAGGCTATAAATACTGCATCCCCATATCATCCACAGCCCACTGGTGCAACGATTCAAAGCCTTATTGACTGGTTACCGATTATGGGCAAATTTATATGGTGCTCTTTCATTGTTGACTACTAATAGTCTTTCATTGTTGACTACTAATTGGAAGGCTTTCTCTCAGATGGTGAAAGTGGGGCCAAAGGGTAGGGTACACCTTATTAAGACTTAAAGATCCAGCAGGATCCCTCATTCCACATGACCCACTCATTATATTTGGTACCGTTAGAGATAGGCTAATGTCCCACAACCAGATGTACATCGATCAACCAAATATCTAACCTTCACTTGCGAGTTGCTGTCACTAAACAACTTGTTTTCTTCGTTGAACAGTCAATTATATTTTCTCTATAATTATCAATTTGTTTGTTGTAATATACCAAACAATAATTTAGACTTACACATAACA
Organism: Carex scoparia; assembly: GCA_024447655.1. Lineage (NCBI taxonomy): Eukaryota > Viridiplantae > Streptophyta > Magnoliopsida > Poales > Cyperaceae > Carex > Carex scoparia. The sequence goes on along the minus strand of JAJHPE010000004.1, from coordinate 11,006,571 downwards.
CTGAGCATGAAGAAGAAAGGTATATATGGTCCGCAAACATACGACAGGTGGCATAACTAAACGAGGTATAGAAAATGTTGTTGACTAACGCATGAGCAAGTGGTGACTATTCAAAATTGGCTTATCAGTTATGTTCCTATGCCAGTTATCGGCGCACAGGAGAAGAAATTTACACTAGTTCATTAATTATAATTGTACATACCTGTACTTTTCTTTGGCAGGGAGGGACCTCAGGGGGCAAGGCAGGAGGCGTTGCATCGATGAGAGAATTACATTAAAAAAATGGATAGATATCCATACGTATGTTTCGGAAGCCTACAACGAGCCCGCCTTGCTTCCCCCATGCAATGGCCACTACTACAGAATGGCACTTCCTACACTGTGGTTGTACACGGATTTTCTCTGTTTTATATAAAACCGTGCGCCAAATAGAATTTTTCCAATGATCAATTATATCTCTAAGAATCCCACACTGATATTTCATTAAAAAACAGTGTTTCCAAAAACCCGTTTGAAGTTTACATTTCCTACACGGATATTTAGTTAAATATCCGTGTAGGAATTGTGTGAGAGCTACACGGATATTTATTTGATCACATGGTTACTAAGTGATAAGGACATAATTTTTATACAAACATTGTATTGGATCTTGAGGAGTGTATGCTATGTGTTACATCACATGGGATTGTATATACAAAAGGCTATGTATATATATATGTTGCAAATGGCTATGTATTTATTTTTGCAAAAGGCTATGTATATTCAATTTGAAATATATAATTACTGACTAGCAAAAGTGGAGGCTAGCTAAAAAAAAAAAAAAACGGTTCAACAACCTTCCTACACGGATTTTTATTTAAAAATCCGTGTAGGAAACAATTATACATGGATTTTTACTTAAAAATCCGTGTAGGAAGGTTACTGAACCCGGTTTATTTATTTAATATTCTGTTTAGGAGAGCTACACGGATTTTAACTAAATATCCGTGTAGGAATGTTGATATTCCTACACGGATTTTCTATTAAAAAACCGTGTAGCTCTAGTTGGATTTCTACACGGCTTTTAATTAGAAATCCGTCTAGATTGTTGATAATTGCACATGGATAAATATCCATTTGCAAAAGATGGGACATTCCTACACCCTAATATCCTACACTGCTGGAAATCCGTGTAGCTCTTCGTGATTTATCCGTGTACAATCACCATATTCTTGTAGTAGTGGTGGTAATCCTTTAGTAAGTGGATCCGCCAACATGGAGTATATCCCTATATGTTCTATTGACAACTGACATTTTTGTACTCTCTCTTTTACAACCAAAAATTTAATGTCAATGTGCTTGGACTTTGACGAACTTCGGTTGTTATTTGCGTATAGCACGGCTGAATTATTGTCACACAACAATTTTAGTGGTTTCTCAATAGATTCCACTATCCGCAGCCCAGTGACAAAATTGCGTAGCCATACGCCATGATTCGATGCTTCATAACATGCAATGAATTCTGCGGCCATTGTAGAAGATGCTATAAGTGACTGTTTAGCACTCTTTCACGAAATGGCTCCTCCAGCTAGCATAAAAACGTAACCGGATGTCAATTTCATGCTATCTTGGCATCCCCCAAAATCAGAATCTATATACCCAATGACCTCTAGCTTATCCGACCTCCGATACGTGAGCATGTGGTCTTTTGTTCGCTTCAAGTATCTCAAGACCCTTTTGGCTGCTTTCCAATGATCTAGACCTAGATTTGACAAGTATCGGCCCAACATGCCAGTGATGAACGCAATATCTGGACGCGTACACACTTGCGCATACATTATGCTCCCAACAAATGAGGTATATAGATACTTTTGCATTACTTCCTTTTCTAAAGAATTCTTTGGGCATTGGTTGAGACTAAATTTATCTTCTTTTGCCACAGGGGTATTTCCTGGTTTACTATCTTGCATGCCATACCTTTTCAGGACCTTTTCGATATAATTCCTTTGGGACAAACCTAATATACCTTGGGTTCTATTCCTCAGTATTTCAATCCCTAGGACAAATGATGCATCACCAAGATCTTTCATTTCAAAATTCTTCATCAGAAATTTCTTGGTCTCATGCAACATATTTATATCATTGCTGGCAAGCAATATGTCATCCACATATAAAACCAGAAACACAAACTTACTCCCACATAACTTGAGGTATATACACTCATCCACAAGGTTTGGCTCAAAACCAAATGAGATAATCACTTTGTGGAATTTGTAGTACCATTGACGAGACACTTGCTTTAGTTCATAGATAGATTTCTTAAGTTTGCACACCATAGACTTTGCATCTCCCGATACATAGTTTTCTGGTTGCATCATATATATTGTTTCTTCAATGTCACCATTTAGAAACGCTGTCTTAACATCCATCTGATGAAGCTCTAAATCAAAATGCGCAACTAATGCCAATATAATCCTTAAAGAGTCTTTCAATAAAACCGGAGAGAAAGTCTCTTTATAATCTATGCCTTCCTTTTGTGTAAAACCCTTAGCGACAAGACACGCCTTAAATTTCTCCACATTACCTTTCGAATCCCTCTTGGTTTTAAATATCCATTTGCAACCAATAGGTTTCACACTTGATGGCCATGGGACAATTTCCCAAACGTCATTGTCAGCCATAGATTTTATTTCCTCATTCATGGCATCGATCCACTTGTGAGAGTTAGAGTTTTGCATGGCTTGTTGTAAATTTATGGAGTCATTTTCCAACATGCCAACATCAAACTCATGTTCTTGAAGGTAAACTACATAATCCGAGGATATTGCAGACCTTTTCTCTCTAGTGGATCTCCTTATTGGCACTTCTAAATTTTCTTGAGAATTTCCAGCATGGTGTTGAACAATCTGGCCAACAACAGCCTCATCCAGAATTTTTGGAATTTCTCTTTGTGCTGCTTGATCATGTTGAGTTTGGTCTTCAATAATGGTTTCGTTTTTGACAATTGTATTTTGAGTCAAAATGGATTCAATGTCCACAAAACTCTCAACATCTGAGGAAATGTTTGCACATTCCTCTTCGAATTCAAAATCCATTATTGTATCTCCCCCCGCAAACTCAACATCCTCAAAAAATTTTGCATTTCCCGTCTCAAAAACTGAATGTTATGTAGGATTATAAAACTTAAAACCCCTTGATTGCTCGGGATATCCAATAAAATAACAACTAACAGTCATTTCATCCAGTTTCTTCTCGTGCGGGCCTTGCCTCAGCTGGACATCCCCATACACGCAAGTGTTTTAAATTAGGCTTTCGCTCATTCCAAATTTCATATGGGGTTTTGTTAATTGCTTTAGTGGGTACTCTATTTAGAATATATGCTGCTGTCTTTAAGGCTTCACCTCATAGATTTTGTGGTAAAGTAGTACGTCTCATCATACTTCTTACAATATCCTTAAGCGTTCTATTGCGCCTCTCAGAAACACCATTCATTGCAGGCGAACCGGGCAATGTATATTGAGACACAATTCCGCATTCATCTATGAACTGTGCAAAAGGCCCTCGACATTGCTCACCCGATCCATCATATCTGCCATAGTATTCACCACCACGGTCAGATCTAATGGCCTTAATGCGTTTGTTAAGTTGTAACTCAACTTCCGCTTTGAAATTTTTGAACATGTCAAGGGCTTGAGCCTTTTCTTTAATTAAATATATGTAGCCATATCTTGAATAGTCATCTATAAAACTAATAAAATACCGCAGACTATTTCTTGTAGCCGTTGGAAACGGACCACAGATATCGGTCTGAATTAATTCTAAGACTTCTGAACACCTTTTGGCTTCATATTTTCTGAAATTGGTTTGTTTCCCTTTTATACAATTAATACAATCATTAAGATCTGAAAAATTTAAGGGTTCAAGAATTTCATTAGACACAAGACTTTCAATTCTGCGTTGAGAAATGGGACCTAATCGCTTGTGTCATAATGTAGCTGAATTCTCATTAGTTAATTTTCTTTTCTTATTATTTGTATCCACATGCAAGGTTTCAATATAAGAACTATTGACATCCAAAGAATACAAATTATCATAAACTGAAAGAAAACTAGAACCAACTTGTTTTGAATCATGAAACAAACTGAATTTTCTATTTCCAAAAGTACAAATAAATCCATACTTATCCAAAGCAGAAATAAAAATTAAGTTACGTCTAAAAGACGGTACAACAAATGTCTCATACAAATTCAAATAAAATCATGATCTTAACAATAATCTATAAGTCCCAATAGCCTCCACCTCAACTTTATTGCCATTGCCCACAAAGATGAATCTTTCATCATCACTTGGCTTCCGGCAATTTAGATAGCCCTGCAAAGATATACTTATATGAGTAGTTGCACCAGAATCTATCCACCAAGTATATCTAGATACAGAAGATAAATTAACTTCCGTACAAACCATAACAAGAGATTTACATTTCTTAGCACGCCATACGTGATAATTCTGGCAATGAATCTTCTTGTGCCCAACCGCACCACAGAAGTAACAAGGATTGTCAGATGTGGCAACTTTCTTGCCCTTATCCTGTTTCTTATTGGTGGTCACTGCAGCATCCTTATTATCCTTAGTCTGATTCGATTTCTTACGCTTGGCCGATGCTTTAGGTTTGGAAGTAGTAGCAACATGGGCACTTTCTGTCTTATCCTGTTTCAGTCTTTCCTCTTCTTGCACACAATGTGAGATGAGCTCATTAAGTGTCCATTTTTCCTTTTGACAATTATAGCTCACCTTAAACTGTCTAAAGTGTGAAGGAAGGGATATCAATGCTAAGTGCACCAAGTGATCATCAGAAATCTCCAACTTAAGTGCCCTTAGTTTTGAAACAACATTAGACATCTCCATAATTTACTCCTGAATACTTCCCTTTTCCTTATACTTCATTGAAACAAGTTTCGTCAAGAGTGTACCAATTTCAGACTTTTCATTCTTGACAAACCTTGTCTCAATTTCGGCCAAATATGCCTTAGCGTTAGTAATCCCATCAGTAATCGAGCCTCTAAATACCTCTGGAATGGACCTTTTCATAATCATTAGACTCACTCTATTGGATCTGTCCCACCTTTCCTTCCCCTTCTTTTCTTCAGGGGGAGAGGTATCAGTAATGGTGGGACAGGCCTCTCTGAATGCTAAGTCTAAATCCATGACACCGAGAGTTATCATAACACTCTCCTTCCAATACTTGAAATTGGAACCATTCAACATCGGAATATCTTTAAGGCTAGTAGTTATGCTAGCTGGAAAAATACAAACAAAAAACACACAAAACAAGCACGATTTAGCGAAAAATTCAGAATTTTATAAATTATATTCAAATAAAGGCTAAATATTTCCATCATTAACAAAGTATCGGTTTCCATTAATTGGTCACCGGAGGGTAACGAATTAATTTCTTATGATATTTTGGCGCAATAATAAAGCATTGATGATTCAGTAACATATCGACAATATGTCTTCCAGAGGGCCGACTTATCACTACACTTTATCATTACTAAATTGTATATTTAATTTCAAAAATCATTATCTTCCGGAGGGCCGATAAATGATCATTTCCATCAAATGTATACCAAATATCCTTTTATACAATGAATCTAAATTAATTTTGTCAAAAAAGGCACCGGAGGGTACGATAATGACTCCATCAATTCAATTCAAAGTATATATAAAACCTTAATGCCTTCATAAGAACTATAATTTATACCTTAGCCATAAAATAAAATGCAATTAAATAAATATAATTGCATCATAATAACTGCAGTTATTAACTTCATTATGAATTTCCAGAGCCTTTGTGCAACGTTAGATGCGAAATGAGAGGCTGCACAAAATCTTAGAAAAGCTAGAAAATTCATTTTATTGTTTGAGTTGTGGAAAGCTTATAAATAACTGCATTTATTATGCTGAAATTAACGAATGATCTAGAGAGACTTTAATTATGGAAGCACCTTAATAATAGCCTTTCAAATTTAGAAATTTCTTTCCAACTTTGTAAATCTCTAATTCCAAAATTGCCCAGGAAATTACTAAATGAATGGCATGCGGAATTTCATGCATGCCACAAGACCGAATCTTGGTTAGGAATTTTTCGATTTCTAATGGAAATCTTCGAGGAAGACCTAACCAACTTAAGAACTTGAAAAAAAAAAGAGCAATTAGGATCTTAATTAGGAATATATTTTGTGCTCTCCAAAATTCAATTTTCATATCAAAACCACTCAAGGAAATCCAACAAAAATCAACGAAAAATCATCACTTCAAATCCTAATTCTCTCTAGATCCAAAGACCTAATTCTTCAGCATAGGGAGGCTTTAATACCATTTGTTGGGGAATCATGAAGGCCAAACAATTACTCCTTATCTAAAGATCAAACAATTTCATCTCATCTAGGGGTCAAACACTTACACCTCGGGGAAGAAGAAACAATCTCCACCTTAACCTAAGGACCGCCCTATGCCAAAGCCGACTCATATAAACATAATCATAAGTGCAGAATACAATACCTGATTCCACAACGTTGGCCATGGAATCCTCAACTGCGAAGAATCGTCTCCGTGAGCACGAGACTCGTCTTCTACGGCAAGAATCCTTCTTTTCTCGCCTTTGGGTCATATGGTCGTAGACTAGGTCTTCCAAGGCAACAAGATCGCCACTTGAGAATTCCTCTCCAAATTTCTTAATGGAATTCTCCTCTCAATTCTTTGATGGTGGAAGAAAGGAGAATGACACTCAATTTCTGTAGAAGAATAACTTCTGAAAAGAGTTGGTTATCTTATGCCTTGGGGACCCATCTATATATAGTTTACAGATTTGACCGCGCGAGTGCGGGTGGTCCACCCGCACTGGATCTCACTGCGTCCGCACTGAGATGATTCGCGTCCAAATAACCGCCTTGAAACTCAGCCCCAAATTTTCACTAAGTCCTCAGTGCGGGTGGTTCACCCGCACTGGTTCTCAGTGCGTCCGCATTACGCTCGGACTTTTCAGAATTTCCTGAGTGCGTTCGCACTCAGATCCAGTGCGGGTGGACCACCCACACTGGGTGCCCTGAAAACTCTCAGAATTTGGCTAAGTACTAAGTGCGTCCGCACTCAGATCCAGTGCGGGTGGACCACCCACACTGGGTGCCCTGAAAACTCCCAGAATTTGGCTAAGTACTGAGTGCGTCCGCACTGGGGTTCCAGTGCGTCCGCATTACGCTCGGACTTTTCCTGGGTTGTCCGAAGTTCTCAAATTTTGGCTAAGTACTGAGTGCGTCCGCACTCAGATCCAATGCGGGTGAACCACCCGCACTGGACGGCCCAAAATGTTCCAGATTTTGGCTAAGTACTGAGTGTGTCCACACTCAAATCCAGTGCGGGTGGACCACCCCACTGGGAGTCCAAAAGGCAGTTTTCTCAATTGCAAATTTCAGAATCAGTCCATTAATGATTTGATATTTGCCCAAATTGTTTTACACACTTATGGACTACATCCTATTGAATACATAGATTGTCTAATATCTTAATTCCATATTAGATCACTTTAATTGTGACAATCATATTGACAGTAAACAATTCATAATATATTACATATATGCTCAACGTTGGATTAAGATCCAACAACTCAACTTTATCAAAGGAAGATGAGTGATTATATTATAAGTTTGAGAAGAAATCTGCAAATCATAACTAAATATGAGAGAATAATTATAATAAGAAAAAACAAATTAAAAGAAAACGAGGGAAAAATAGGGGCATTTTAGTCTTTTATTTCTTTAATAAAGGATTATTATTTTTTTGACAAGGATAATTATATATAATTAATTCAGATATTTAACCTACAAATTAAGTGATAAATAATTAATAAATATTGAAGTGTAATGGGAGAAATAAGACAAATAAAAAATGAAGTGGTCACAAAAGTTTTTTTGTTTAGCTTGTTCATTACCCAAATGAAGTCGTCTCAAAATCTACTTAGCCGGGAGGGAGATGCTTGGAAATGATCTCTCTATATTGCATCATTTTCATGACATCATGCAATTGAGTCATAATCACATTTGCATTATTTATTTGACTTGGTCAACCGTTGACCCGATGACTAGAGAATAGAGAGGTGAAAAAGATGGTTTTGTGAAATTAAAGTTGGTTTATGAAAACAACCAATCGTCGGTTTATCATAATTAATAGCGCCAATGGGTAAAATGAAAGAAGAAATTAAAACTCATATATTTAATGAGGGTTCAATATCTAATATCTTTCATACTCTATTATACTTTATATTTTATGATTTGAATTGCTCAACATGATATTGATCAATATTAAAATATATTTGGAATGAAATTTTATAATTTTTAAAAATTATTTCTATTTTTCTACTTTGAAAACAAAGATATAAAATACAATGCATGATGAGGTATAAAAAAGATGAAGTATTAGAACCCTCTTCATATATAAATTAACTAACTTATCTAGTGTTTGTTTAATTAAGAAACAACCGGAGTTGAGGAAAACAAAATGCATTGCTCAATGCCTAATTAATTAACAGTAATCAATACCGAAAAGCAACCATATAGAGAGAGAGAGAGACGAGAAAAAAACAGCAGCAACGACAAACTCACATCACAGTACCTAATAGTTTCCAACATGCATGTAAGACAAAGTACAAAAACAAATTAAATTATACATATCATGATATGAGTAACTTAATTTCCTTCGTCCATTGGTCTTTATTATTTTTACCAAGCTTAATTATAAGGAGAGGGAGAGCCTAATATAATTATAATTATTTATAAGTTGTAAGTTCAAACTTTGATCAGCTCTTAATGCCGTTTTCTGTGGTTGCTGATTCCTTTTCTTCAATTTTGGCTTCTTCTTTGGATTTATCTTCCTTTTCAATTTTAGCTTCTTCTTTGGATTTCTCCTCCTCCTGTTTGGCTGCTAATTCCTCTAATTCGGCCTTTCTCTTTGCCTCTTCTTTTGCTACCTCTATCACTTTGATCAGATTCTCAAGACATGCACCGGCATCCTTATTTCTCGATTTTTTTAGCATCAACCCCTCCGCCACATCGGCCGGCGTCATCTTCACCTCACCAAGAAGGGTTTTTATGGTGTCGAACAAGTCGTGTTCTTTGACTCTGAGATAGTTATTGGCCAACACCTTGAATGCCTCGAAGGTGCAATACGACATCTCTATGTGCATGTCCATTCTGCCCCTTCTTATCAGCGCCGGGTCGAGCTTTTCTAAATGGTTTGTGGTGAATATAACAATCCTCTCTCCTCCACATGCCGACCATAGCCCGTCTATAAAATTGAGAAGCCCGGAAAGAGTGAGCTTGCTGTTTTCTTCTTGTTCCTCCATCCCCGGCAACTTCTTTGTCTCCTTCTCTTCGTCGTCCTTCTCCTTCTTCTTCTTCTTTTCCATGCGCTTGCCGGTTAGGTCGAGCGAGCAATCTATATCCTCTATCACTATGATGGACTTTCCGGTTGTCTCAATGAAGATCTTTCGTAACTCCGTGTTTGTCTTGACAGCAGTCAGCTCAAGGTCGTACACGTCATACTCCATAAAGTTAGCAATTGCGGCTATCATGGTTGACTTGCCGGTGCCCGGTGGGCCGTAAAGGAGATAACCACGCTTCCACGCCTTCCCGATCTGCTTGTAGTACTCTTTTCCCTCACGGAATGTGACGAGGTCATCTATGATCTCTTCCTTCCTTTCAGGGTCCATGGCTATGGTGTCAAAGGTGGCGGGGTGCTCAAAGGCAACGTGGCTCCACATGGAGCTTCTGTAGCTGTACCAGTTTTTACTTGGGCTGTTTGTGAAGAGTCTCCGTTGTCGTCTGAGTAGCGTCACATCGCGCCCTTGCTTAAGTATGTGCTTCAAGTATTCGCCCTCGATCAGATTGCGGTGGCGCTTGTGGAAGGTTAAGCTATAGAACCTGATCATATTTAATTGTTCAAAAGTTGCTGTTAATTAGTTACTCAAAACTGAATGAATGCAGTTAATAATTATGAAAACTAATTACATCATACATATATATAAAAAAAAATGAGTGAGGCTATGGAATTACGCATATTACACAATGATCCGCGCTATGAACTCATGTTTTTCCATTTTTAAAGTCCAATAGTAGATCTGAACCGTTCAACATGATCTTCATATGAAAATGTATTTGCAACCAAATTTTATATTTTTTAGAATTTTTATACTATTTTCTTATATATGTAGAAAATTATTTGATTTGAAAATTATGGACCATTCAAAATTATTTTCTATCTATCTAAAAAAATAGTAAAATATTTCTAAAAAATATGAAATTTGGTCTTCAAGTACGTTGTTATATATAGATAATGTTTAATAGTTCAGATTGACTATTTGATTTTGAAAATAAAAATATGAGTCAATAGCACAAATCAATCCATAATAACCATACACATATGACATATATATAGTGACATACTTGCGGTCGTCTTCCCCGGGGTAGAAGCTGATGGTTTTAGAATTGTTGGACTGAATGTTGGCGTACCACCAAACCTTGACGCCTTTGAAGGTGTCGGGGACCTCCTCATAGTTGTCAATGGTAACAAGTGGGGTGTCGCTGTCTTGGGTCAGCTCGGCCTTGAGTTTGCTGGCCTGGGATGAGCAGGTTGAGCTGAGGTAGACCTGGGCGACGGTGTAGAGTTCATCACGTTGCCAGTACTCGGCACGGTACTCTTCGATGGTGATTATTGCATAGGGATTGAAGAAAGAGAGTACCTTGTGGAAGAGAGTGGCTACATAATTTCTGAGTTGGAAGGGGATGTGATCCTTCACCAATGGATATAAGAAGAACAAACTTGCTATAGAACCTATTCCTGCCCAGCTCTCTGCACCCATTTCTTCTTCTTCTTCTTTTTCTTTGGAGTTGGGATTTGATATATATAGATAGATAGATAGATAAGGGCTAGAGAGAGAGAGAGAGAGGTCAATTAATAAATATAGGAGTCAATATAAGTTGTTCATTTTAATTAACTTATTGTTTGGATGAATTATTTGTTGAATGCTTTGTAGAGAAGAAAAAGGGACATTTTTGGTTGATGCATATGTTGTATACGAGTCGGCATTTAAGTAATTTTCAATGCATGACCATGACAGACTGACAAACTTATGTATTATTTTCTAAAGAAATTTGCAAATTTATATTCACACTTCCAACTAATAAGTACTGGTATGATCTGTAACTGCAAATCAGTTAGTTTTGGCCCAGTTCCCGGCCCAAAACCACCAATTAAACCCCACCGACCCATATCTTTTTTCAACATCAATTTCAGATGTTGACCTATCTTTTTAGACATATGATGCAGTCTAACATGAGAGCAGTTTGGGTCAAGTCACCATCGCACTCAAACTGAGTTCGATGAGTTCCATAGTCATCGCATGAATCATAAAGCGGATTGATCGGACGGCTATTGAACTCATCGGATCTAAATTTGAGTCCGATGGGCATCGGACCCAAACTGCTCCTGTCTACGTACATAGGAATCAATTTTATACTTGTACTTGTGACTTCTTTTTTTCTAGGTTTTTTAATATTTTATTGAATCTATTTTAAATCAATTTTTGATACATGAGTACCCTTGATTAACTGATGAAATTCACTCTTAAAACAATTGCTCATAATTCACTCTTTGTTTGAATACTGATAAGAAGGATTTTAAGATAGTTTTGCTACATAAATTATCGTATGTTGCTTCACAATAACATAAACAATACCGGCTAAAAAAGAAATGTTCTTTACTCTCGTTTTTTTTATTTCTTAACGTGCCTTCCAATTCTAACCAATTAGAATTATACTTTTAAGGTCATGATACTAACCAAAATTTCACTTGGAAATTTCATCAAACACCTTCCATGCATTGAAATAGAATTGGCTTTGCCTGTAAACTCAAACCAGAATACTAACCAAGTGTTCTACTCACCAAATTTACTTTTAAGGTCTAGAGTTAGCAATGCTCAAGTTATTCATTTGTTTCAATATTTATTTGCAGGTCTTTTGCAAAATAGCATCTCAGTTTGTTTCATTGCTTTGCTTCTAACTACTAGCTATCACCTTTCATTTATCTAATTTAAATTATTAGTAGATGTTTGCCTGTTACTAATAAATAAGGGAAAAATTGACTGCCGAGATAATTAAGGAAAAAAATGACAAGATATACCTCAATCTGCTCCAGTCCTATTCCTCTGCAACCTCTAAAATCTGAATAAATCAAAATAGAGAATGTATGAATACATATAATTATTATCTACCTAATATGCCTCAATCTCAACAGAGCATGTATCACCTTACTGTTGTTTTTTTAATTCAGTAAATCTATTATACCACAACAGAAATTATAATTTGATTTTAAACATTCATCGAGCAGTCAAACAAAAGTTCTTTTTTGTCTTGAGCAATTTATCAAACACCTTGTGAGCAACCAACTATCAAATAAAGGTAGTAAAGGTACTTTTTCTATACAATTAGTTCCGAGGCACATAAAAGTTACCATAATCAATAAACATGTGGTTCAATTCAAATTTCAATTTCACACGCAATCGACAATGATACCAACAACAATTCAAGCAACCATACATTTCACAAGCAAAGAGAGCAGCTAGGTACAAGAAAAAAGAGAAGGAGGGGGAAATTTTGGCGGCCATCGAAAATTGGAGAGAGGGGGGAAATGGCGAAGTTTTGGATGAGAAGGAGGGAATGCGGCTCAAATTGGGGCTCAAAAAGGCAACCAACAACTTCTATACTGAAGGTAACATACAGCGATAGCGATGTAGTGTACAGAAGCCTTCTGATCATGCTCTGAGTTAGTCCGTCTCCGTCAAAATACGCATTAATAAATTTAATATTCGTGCTGATGACAATCAAACGGTAGTAGATTATAACGCGTGCACCTTAATTGCAGAAGATGCCACATAAGAATGTTTGGGCGCTAGGAAATTTTTAGTGTAAGTATGAAAGAGCTGTTTATGCTTCATGCAGCCAATGATTTACATATAAGGAGGGAGGTTTTGTGAAGGGTGAGCACTACTTGTATTCAAATAGACATTGTTAATAACTCGCTTTTGAAACTTGTACACAGCATAGAAAATGCAATTTTGAAAGGAAAATAATGAAAGAACAATAAATTACTTTATTGTGATTAAATGTAATTAAGCAAATGAAAATTGTGATAGTTTTGAACTTCGTAGATATTCTGAGATTTTATAAAATTAGATATACCTACTTGTTACAATGAGCAGATGCTTTTTTTTAACAACTAGTGAATTAGTAAATTATTTGTGCTTATTCAACTAATTCCAACAATTATTGTAGTCTAATTTTTTTTTCCAAATGATACTATATCTAATTAATGATTATAATGACTGAAATAACATGTTTATAAATTATTAGATGGTTTAGAAAAAGAAAATTATATATCATAACATTATGTTTGTAGCATAAGAGATACGCGACACAATGATGAACACAGCACATGAACTCTCGAAGTGCGACGTAATGAAACAATACAAGTCTACAATGTCCGATGGTCGATCGGAACCGTTAATTTTGAAGAATAGCACATTACAATCATTATGTTGAAATTTCAAATTATTCGGCGTTCATTTACTCATCTATCAAGCTCTCACTACTAGAATTTGAGTTTATTGCAAGGGGAGCACTAGTGTGTTGCAAGGTTGGGACGGCCCTTGCAACAGAAATGTCGTTTGACCATTCCTATAGTCTGTTGCAAGGGTAATCGCATGCAACATGTATCGCATGCAACTGTCCAATGTGTAACCATGCAACTATTTTCTATCTCCCCTTACAAATGCGTTGTGAAAGTCAGATAATATAATTAATTGGAGGCGCATGCAACAACCAAAAGTCATTCTCATGCAACAACTTAAGGTGTTGCACCAGAAGTTTGGCCGTCAGGGGTTTGGACGGGTGGTTGTGAGACCTGACTTGTTGCAGTTGCTCTCCTCCGCTTCATTATACCGGGGTTAGGGCCGAAAAAAACTTGGCATTTTGTGGCACCCTCTGAACTAGGGGCATCATGTTGCATATTCGATGTCTCGACATCTCCTGTTTTTAAACAAATTGAACAAGGTTATATTCTGAGTTTAAAATTGGATATATAAACATATATAAGCATTATACCGGGGTTAGTGACTAGTGAAGTGAAATCGGTTGGTGCTGTTGGAAACGGTTTGTGCTCCAAACTCTCAAACATAGACAGACTCAGATAATAAAACCGCCATCTCACTTCCTTTCTCTCTCTCTCTCTCTATGGACCACAACACAGCATTATCCTTTTACTTTACAAAACTAACCAAATATATAATATAAACTGGACTTTTCAGTAATATTTGTTGCAAATAAATCTGTTGTGTTGCATGCAACAATGGCGCATGCAACTATACCCTCACAGTTGACCAACTACCCTCACTTTTGAAATCATCTTTATTTAGAATAGATACTTTTGAAACTACTAGCATTTGCAAGGGGAAAAAATTTGATAAAAACATACCTTCAGCAGCTGGTTCTTCTTCCACCGCTGTGCCCAACTTGCTGAGCCTGGATGAGCGGCGCGTGGGTAGCGCTGGGTTCAACTTGTTGCGCCGATTTTTGCTTCTTACTGGCCTCTGATCCTGACTCGCCTCGTTGTTGTCATCCATGATGAATTCTGTCAAAGAAGGGGTATAAGGGTTAAAAATTGTGTCAATATTAGCTCTAAAAGGTTTTCTATACCTCAAAACTAAATTAACGACCCGAAATTAACAGAAGTTATTCTAAATAGTTTCGAAGAACCCTAAATTACACAACCATAAATTAACGAAACCATGCATTACTAAATTTTCTATAAATTACAGAACCTGAAATGAACGAAACCCAATTTTTTCCATAAATTTTCTACCTCAAACCCTGCATTATCGAAACCCTAAATTACAAAACCCTAAATTAACGAAATCAGACCTCGCCAAAACCCTGTATTACCAAAACCCTTCTTTACCAAAACCCGAAATTAACAAAGTGTTCACTATCAACAGAATCCCCAAATTTGTCCAGATTTATTGTACAAGCAACTGAGAACGACTAAATCACGAAATAGACAAAACCCTAAAAAGCACGAAGAGAGAACTTACCACAGCCTTGATTGGAGATGAACTACTCTACTTGAACTAGTTCAGAGATGAACTATCGGAGTGAAGATCAGAGGCGACTAAGATCGGTGATCGATGGGGTAGTTGTTGGGTGAAAAGGTTAGTCTATGAGGCTTAGATCGGAGCGGGGTGGGGATTGGTGGCAAGGTTTTGCAAGGTATGGCAAGAATGGTATAGAGAGTGGAAAGGGGCGCTGGGAGGGAAAGGGTTTTCGAAATGGGAATGGAATTCAAAAAAATCGGCTAAGTACTGAGCCCTCTATGCTCCATTGAGAAGCGAACACTGAGTCCGTCGTTTATCCAACTGCGAACATAATAGGAACCTGTAATTCCCATCCAAACCGTTTATATATATTGAGATTTGCGTATCCCTCAGATCTTTGGGGGTTGAGATTGAGTTTGAAAATCTTTAAGGGTTACGATTTCATAACAGGCCCCTGTTATTTCTTTTACCAAACATACATTCTCCCCTCTGAGAAAATACGTCGTTTCAAATCCCCGCAACCTCAGGTACATGTAAATGTAAGTCTTAATCTTTACTGTTTGATTATACGTTGGCGAGAATCTTAATAAATTTTGTGCCTCAAGAGTGGTTGGATTCTAGCGTATATACTATGTTACCTGAGAGCTAATTATTTCGCATTAACTTGGGAGACCTACTCGCAGAAACTGTTCATGAGGTAACACAACATTTTTTCATTACATCTAGCTGTTTCATCAACCTCTTGCACGTATATTAAAGCTTCTGTAGCAACATCAAGGTGTCCGATTCAATCGAGAATTATTACAATACTTGAGAGTATGGTCGCTCTCTATCCAGCAGCTCTCAATCTGAGTGTATCATGACCATTCATCCCCAATCAGAAGGCACTGGATATCAACAAGAGCTAGTTTATACATAAACTGGTAGAGAAAAAATCCAAAATATTTCATAAATATTTTTAAATTCGTATATTCGCTGGAAAACAATTGTAGCATCATTTTTTTTAATATTTCATCATATTTTGCCCCTTATAATGTGTCAATTTTTTTGGACCGTTGATTTTGATATGAATTTTGGAAGGCTGATCTGCGATGAAATGACTCAAAATTTGTTTTGACATGATCAAGATGTAATGCTGCACATAACCAATACAAAATTGTGTGAGTTTTGTTGTGATTTGGTTCCGATCCACCGCAGAGTGTTTTTAGCCATTTGATACTTCGTATTTCAGGCAAATGGATGAGGGAGTATATAAAAACTTTACTTGGTGAGATTGCACCGTAGGACATTAAATGTAGCGGTCTTCAATTTGAACGGTTCCGATCAACCTCCGCAAAATTTATTGCGCTACTTCTTCATTATCTTGCAGTGTGAGAGTTTATGTCTCATAGTCATACAAAGAAGTTGTCATCCATAAATACAATGTGCATGTAAGACAATATAATTAAAAGTGCTAAATATCAATTAATCATGTATTTTTTAGAACATTAGCATGTATTATTGTCATTATTAAATTATTAGTCTTTTTCCATCTAGTTCTTTCTTTATAATTTTTTCCACCTTGAACTAATTATGTAAATTAATAATCATATATTAACATTAAATATTAGACTCTCCAATTAATTTACTGTAATCTTCTACTTACAATTACAAAGACAACTTAAACAAAATATTAATTAGTAATTTTACTAACATACAATACACAATTAGATGATATTTTTATTTAGAAGACAATTACAAAGTTATCATCACAATTCAACTCACTGTCATCTAAAAATAATCTACTAAGTTAGATTTGCAAGAATGCTAAAAGAGAGCAACTTTGACTAACTGCAGTGGATATCTGTATACTCCAAGGGGAATTCAATACAGTCAATTAATTGAACGAAGCCAAAACCGCTATGTGCCTAATTTGGTTTTGGGCGCTCATCCGAAATTTCATTTCCCCCCATTTTATCATTTCTGATTTTGGGCGCCCGCCTTTCATCACCTAAAGTTCCCATCCTCTACGATATGGAAAAGCTTGGGTGCTCGACATTGAAAATCTCAACCGTCCAAATGAAATCTGCTACAATCTAAACTATTGGCGCTTTAATAACAGCAAGACACGAACTACATCGAAATATAAGACATCTCAGAGGAAATTTCATGTATACTTTATACCAAGGCATATATAGTCCCTACTTTACCAAATCGTTTTCATATTCTCTCATTTAACCCAAGTAACCGAGTTGCGCCCTCTTACCCCCTCTCTCCAGTCTCTCGTATAACTGAAAACAATTTCGCCTAAACCAATTCTCTTCAAGCCTTCGGTCACTCGGATATAAGCTCAGGTACGTCATTTCCTTTCTCCTTATCTCTCATTTTCCTCTTGATTTAGAAGTTCGGAATTTTAGTCAAGCAGGGACAATTTGTTTGAAATTCAGTCCCTACTGCTCAAGGGAAGTTCAAAGATGTTTGAAATTTAGTCAAGCAGGGCCAATTTCTCTGTAATTTAACTATTTTGGGGACCAACATTTTGAAATTAGAATATTGACCGTAGTTTATATCTAGTATTTGATGCCAATCTCCATTTGGTAAATTTTTTAACATAGTCGATTTGATTCCAGGCAACACACAAATAATCGGTTTTGCATTCTAATTTCATCTGAGAGACACTGCACTGTGTGAAGCTCTAACTGCTATGTTAAAATCTTTAACCTCAGCAATGATTTGAAAAAATAAGCTTAATGGGTATGTAATCTAATATCGGGGATTAGAGAAGAAAAATAAGCGGGACTTGTAAGATTTTAAGGGAGGTGTTGTTCTGTACAGGAACATCAAACGAGAATAATGGGTAATTTTGTTTTTTTAATTTTTTATCATGGTAAGGTAAGTCAACATTTAGTAA
The DNA here is from genome assembly GCA_024447655.1 of Carex scoparia. Classification (NCBI taxonomy): domain Eukaryota; kingdom Viridiplantae; phylum Streptophyta; class Magnoliopsida; order Poales; family Cyperaceae; genus Carex; species Carex scoparia. The sequence goes on along the minus strand of JAJHPE010000004.1, from coordinate 10,988,506 downwards.
TTTAATTAGAAAAACTTGACACTAATTAAACCCTAAATTAATAAGATAAAAGTTGTCCGAGTCATGGGGTAAATTAGAACAAAAATGTCATTATGGGTAATATGCAACTACACAAGTTTTTCAAAGGGGTAAATTAGAATCAACTTTGTTTGCTGTAGGAAAAGAAGAATGCCTCCCAGCAGAAAAACTCGACTCACAAGATCATCAGCCACCAAATACTCCAAGAGAAAACGGACCGAGGATCAAACAATAGCTGTAGGTGACAATTTGAATGATGCACCAGAGGGAGAAATCACACAACTCGAACCTCCAAAGAAAAAAGGACGAGGACCTGCAAGGATGAGGGCAGTGAAAGACAAACTCGAGGAACGACTGGTGGTATGGCGAGTTGGCCAACACGAATTCAGTTGCAAGTTGCCAAACAATCCAAGGTTGATAACAGCGACAATCACCAAGCTTGCCCTCAGACTCATGCCTGCACCACTGCGATCTTATCACGCCTTTGATAAGACCGTGAAGAATAACCTAGAGAGGGATTTTCTGGTAACATTTTTTTATTTAGGTTAATTTTCTATTTGGCCTACCACTACTGTTCGGTTTCTAATTTTATGATAAATTTACACTTAGTTAATTTTCTAAAGTTGCCATGAAACCTTTTCTTCCTGTGTCACTTGAGTTGTTTGAATTAAAATCAGCCAAGGAACAATTTCTTATTTCCAACTATGCCCATCTGGTCTCCCTAACTATGCCCATCAGATCACAACAGCTTGGAAGATTTTTGACCACTACTGAACATGTACCCTTTACAGAACCACTACTGACATGTACAACTAGGAAACCAGGGTACAATAACTCAACCTGGTACACTGACATGTACCATTACTGAACACAAAATGAAACAAAAAAAAGACCAGATCAAAAGCACTCCAGTGAAAACAGGTTCTGAAACAGTCAAATTGCACAAACTAATTAATGTCAGTTGGAGTTGCACTTCAATTAAACCTTAACCCCTTCTACATGGCAAATTTTTCTCATTGGCCCTTTTGAATTGCAAGAAGCACAACTGTAATACAAACTAAATTGAGTAACTAAGCAACTATACAGTATCATTTTGTCTCAATTGGTCTTATATATATAAGCATCAAATATCCTATTGTTCAAACAAACATTGCTTCCATATAAATCTTCAAATTCTCATTTCTAACTTATACCAAATTGAACCTTCTTGCCATTTTTGGTCTAGTACTTAAAATTCTCATTTCTAACTTATACAAATGTTTATTGCTTTGGGGTTTAAATAGTAACACAATATAATGCAAATGGATGTCTTCTTAGTAGGATGTGAACTCCCTTCTTTTCTTAAATGTAGGAGAGATATACATATGCACCATATGAAGATGTGAACCATTGTCGTGAGGTACTCGATGCCATAGCAAGTAAAAGGTACTGTGAGGAGCTTGGTAAGGCAAGGTTGAATCACATAAAATTATATGGTTGGGACATTATCGCATGGAAGGTCGATGTGCCTGTGTGGTGTACAGCCCCCGTCCATTGGCGAGGTCTTTGTGATATCTTCTTCACAGATGAGTGGCAAACTGTCAGCAAACAAAACCAATCAAACCGCAAGGGCTCTGGAAAAATCTCCCACTATGCTGGATCAGCTAGTGCTCACCAACACTTTGAGAAACTGGTAGACTTCCGAATACTTATGTTCTTCAATTATTACTATTTCCACATTTTACAAACATCTAACATTTAATTATCTTTTTGGCTTTTCATCTGGAGACGACTTTGTTCAATGGGAGAAAGCCAACCATGGAGGACCTTTACATCCATATTCACTGTGCAAGATAAAATGGTGTATCACCAGTCATGGCCCAACTAAGTGCTGCCAATGTTGAAATGACAGATAATATGGAAAACACTGATGGTGATGGGGGAGCGATTCCAACAGGTAGCGAGACAACCATGGAGGTTCATGAGTTTGATATCAATTCCTTGCAATTTACAAACCAGAACAAAAAAGATGTTTATGTAAGTACAATTTTAATAGTGTACAAGTCACCAATTTTTTTAATAAATGTGGTTTGCACCGACTACTGGCTGAAATGTACATGCTTACTTACGGGAACCTAGAACACTTGTAGCATAAAAACAATTGGTAAAGTATGTCACTGTCACCGAGCTTATAAAATAAGGCGTTCTCAATTTAAACTTTACAACAAATACCACCAACAATGGTGTTATATATTATCCCATATTTCTCATGCCTTGTGAACATCTGCTTGTGTATATAAAAATTTAACTTCTGATTTCTCACTTTAGCCCATATTTATCAACATTTCAAATTCTAACAGATGAGGGTTAAGGAAATGAGGGCTGATAAGGCCAATGCGGGATTGGATGACAGCCCTCAGCGGATCGAGCCATGGTCGCGTTGTAGGATTTGGAAGCATGCTGCAGCAAACTGTGCAAACAACAACCAGCCGAGAGAGGGCAAATGTAACATCTTCGGCATCTGGGTTGACAAATACTGGTGTGCAGGAGACCTTCTCTAGGGCACATGTAGACGCGATCGTGCAAGAACGAGATCACCGTATTGCCGAGGAGCGTGCCGAGAGGCTAAGAGATCAAGCCCAAAATCAGTTAATGTTCGCCCAATTATTCAAAATGTATGGGCTACAAGAGCCTACTGCACAGGTTAGTTTGACCAAACTGGGGTTCTTTAAGGGTTCTAAAAAAGGGGTATTTTCTGGGGTTCGGCCTTTACAGGTACCTATACTGGTACCGGCCTTTTGCCGGTTTCTATGTGCTGTTTCTTGGTTGTTGTCTGGTTAAACATTGCTCACAGAAATACAAGGGTATAATGGAAAAATTCAGTTTAGCTTTTTTTTCCCCCTCTTTTTTTTTGTCTGTGTGAAAGAGTTCAAGACAAAAATACACGGGTATAATGGGAAACACGAACTTATGACAATACTTAACTATAGATAATTAACTCTAGGGGTAAATAAAAAAAAATAAACATTAATTAAGAGACATATTAGATGTAATCAAAGATTGTAGGGGTAAAAAGGAAATCAAAGAAGTTTTAAAGGGTAAATAGAAAATTAACCCTTTACAAAGAAAGGGGATTATGTTTTCACATATTCTTACATATACACACCTCAGATGAATGCTTAAACAACACAAAGCACCAGCTAACATGTGTTCTTTAATATTTTCAACTTACGCACCAGCTCTCTGTCCTGCCTCTACTAACTATTGTTATGTCACACTTCAAACTTAGGCACCATCTGGCAATCCTCAAATAGCTGAAGGTATCACCTCCCAACCATCTCAGGAAGTACCTTCAAGGTTCCAGATGGATTTCAATCAGGTAAGTACTCTTATATTGTGGGTGGATTATTTAGATTGGTCAGAAAGGAACATCTGAGGTTATTGTAATATGTGTACCAGATTAATGGGTAATTGAGGGTCTTTCGAGATAATGGTTAGATGTAAGGTGCAAATGACCATTAGACTAGAAGTACCAAATCAGGAGGGGTCTTTCCAATTTGCAGTACTTGGCACTAGAAAATTAATCCTTTTAAAAACATCATATCCTAACATATTCAATTGGTATACATAGGATGTTGCTCGTTCTTTACAACCAAATCAGGAGGGGTCTTTCCAAGCACTGCTGAGTTCTCAAAATGTAGGAGAAATTGCAGGTAATGATGCTGTAATGACGGATTGGTGGGGAAATCAACCTTCTTGAACCAGGGACGTGGGGTTGTCAACATTTAGGATAAAGTATTTTGGTTATATTGTGGGTATATTTTGTTAACTAATGGCGGTTACTTTATTTTGTTAATGCTTGTCAGGTGGGGGTGGGGGGTACATTTTGGATACACTTAGAAGCTAACTTGTTTATTAGCCATGGTGTTGTTTTCCGGCTTTTTATGTCTCTACTACAATGTAATATGACTATACAATGTTGGTCAATGTTTAGTTGTTTGCTTTCTATATATTTTTCAATGTGTTTTTGTAAAGCATGCTGGATGGAAATTTTGAGAATTGTAAAACAGCACTGGGTTGGTACCAAGTTGGTACAGTGGAGGATTGTAGAATTGGATTGTGCTGATCTGCATCAATTTGCTGTTATTATATACTTCGGTACATCCACGCAAGTAGTATGAACTTCAGTGCATGCAATAAATGTAAATCATATCCTTGCAAATAAACACCCTTGTAATAAGTTGATCATCTTCCCATGCTAATAGTCTGGTGGGACCCTCGTTCCCTTGCCTTGTTAAAAGTAATGTGGGACCCACATTCCCTTGCCTTGCATATAGTCAGGTGGGATCCACAGATGTTAGCCTTGCATATAGTCAGATGGGACCCACGTGTTTTAGCCTTGCATATAGTCAGGTGGGACCCACATTCGCTGCCCTTACAATTAACTAGATAGGGCCCACGCTATCTCCCCTTGCAAATGCTAATAACTTGGTCAATTGCGAGGGTAGTTGCATGCGCTGTTGTTGCAAGCGCAGCCTCATGCAACAAGTTAGAAATAAGTTGTTGCATGCGCGTCCTTACAAATACTTAGCAGTTGTGAGGAAGGTTTTTGCAACGGCATAGTTACAAGCGTAAGCGCATGCAACAAGCCTTTTCGGGCTTGTTGCAAGCGTATCTCCATGCAACAAGCCATTTTCCTTCGCATGCTATAAACTCGAATTCTAGTAGTGTCTCGCAATATACATTCATCGTATGGTCACAAAATATTCGCGTTGGATCGATGCTTCGACATACGACATCATTAAAAAAAATTTGTTGGTAACGTTTAATGTTTGGCCTTGATCATGTAAAAACTAATTTGAGATGTTTTCATTATGGATCGACCGTCGAGCGAGCTCGTCAAAATGAACGGTCCACAATTATTTGATCAATTTTGAGAGAATAATTAGAGTTGAAATTATGTAGATTTGATTACTTTTTTTTTGTATCACTGTTTGTAAGAATTTATAAAATTTGTAGCTAGAACTTTATTTCAATTATTTGCTGTACATTATATTTTAAGTTCGTCAAAATATTTGCTATAAGAATATATAAATTTTTGAGAGTGTCTTCTATGGACATAAGGACCTATTTGTAAAATGAACATATTTTTATTTTCAAAGTTTAAACAGTCGATCCGAACCGTTCATCTTGTTTTTCATATTAATATGTGCTTGGAGACCAAATTTTACATTTTTTCTGATTTTTTTTACTATATATTAAGATGGGTACAAAAAATATTAAATTCAGACCATTGAATTTTGTACCCATCTTAATAAATAGTAAAAAAATTCAGAAAAATGTAAAATTTGGTCTCCAAGCACATATTAATATAGAGAACAAGATGAACGGTTCGGATCGACTGTTTGAACTTTAAAAACATCAATATATTCATTTTACAAATAGGTCCTTATGTCCATAGAAGACTTTTTCTAAATTTTTTACAGAATTTAGATTGTGATAACTGATAAGGCTGGAGGAGAATACCTCTGAGGTACCATTATATTTAAGTTTAGATCGTACCATATCGCAAATCAGAGCAATCCGTTAATATTGGTGTTTACTCCAAATTTGTGGTTCCGATTTCACATCACAAATTATCTAACCTCAGAGGATACAAAATATTCAGTAGGTGCAGTGTGTAAATGCAATACATTACTGCTCCCTGCTCTCTGTAAGACTTCGGACTTAGCCGAATTTTGAAATGAAAACCCCCCATTCCCCTTCTAAAACCCTCAAGTCCTTACGGCGCACTTATAAACTCTCTAAGGAAGAACATAATACTGGAGAAACTGTGCGGCGGACGAAATCGTTCAGACTCACCGCGTCGGACGGCGATCGTGACCACCCCAACTCCCTCTCCTCCGAACCTAACCCTAGCTCTCAGACTCACCGCTTTTTAAAACCCTAGCCTCTCATAAACTGTGCAGCGGCTCTCAACACTTCCGGATCCAACCCTAGCCAGAGGAGAACATGCGGTGGCTCAATCGATCGTTGAATCGCAGCCATGGAAGAACGTGCCATGCCAGAGGAGCGCGAGAACGACACTGGTACGTAAATCAATTTTTTTTCTTGCTATTAAAGCCCTTAGGCGTTCCTAGTAAATAATATTATTCTATAGCTTACATAAATTAGGTAATAGAAAAATTACCAACCAATTGACATTGAAGTAAACACTAGCTATTGCAAGAAAATATAATGCTAAAAAACTCCCTAAAAGCCAAGCATCTATAGGTTTCTCATGTATCCTCTATGTGCGTGTTGTTTGCTGCTGCTGCTTGCGACCCCTCGAAAAATTCCTCATCCAGCTAGCTTTGCTCCAATTCCTTTTGTTTTACACATTCTTCATCCCATCTATTTCTGACATGGTTTGGATTGTTCTCATCGAATTGCTGACATGTTAATAGGAGGTGCAGAAAACATGGCCCAGGACAATGATGCCTCCAGGTACATGGTCGTAACTCGTCGTCATTCTGCGAGACTAAATCCTGGGTACGTGGCATCGATGACAGCTGTTTCGCTGCCACCTCCACAGCCACCAGTTGAGCCACAGCAAGAGGAGGGCCCAGCCCCCGCAACCACCGTCTCAACCAAGCCAGCCCCACCTGACGCAATCACCTATTCAGCTGGGCCCTCGTAGAGTGTCAAAGAGGAAATCAGCCGCGAATTTCAGCACGATGCAAAAACCTAGGAGATCAGCGAGGCTCAATGGCGGTGTTGTAGGGGCCCTGCAACCCCCCGGATGATCAGGCACATCCCCTCGAGAAGCACAATACATCCTCAACCAATAGTACGGTGAAGGTTTTTTTTGGAAAAAATCCATCTTGGCCAAAAGGTAAATTGGGATTCAAGATCAAGAACATCCTCGATGACTCTACAATGAGTGAGGCTGCAATATTTTCGGAGACAGATCTGGCAGGGTCACCCCCTGAGTCGACAGCGACTCAGCAAACATACATAGGCATTAGTTTTTTCATTTCAATTTACTATACATTTTACTAATCCGGCTTGCTTTATTTTGGTCAAATTTCTTAATTTTATAATTAACCTTCTTCCCTCTTTTTTTTTTTTTGTAACAGGGGTCAACTTAATTTTGTATACTTGCTTTTAAAGGGAGAGATTATGTATTGCTAGCATTTGTCATCTTAATTTTGTATTTAAATTAAATAGAATTATGACTTGTTATTGGCAAAGACGTAAATTTTATGTTTTCAACTTTATGTTTCATTTTAAATATTTCATGAATTAAGGAACAGCTTGCTGGCTGCTGTGATTTTCTTTGTTGAACATTCAAAGGGGCATCTCAAATAAACATTATGTTTTCAGGAATTAAACTTTTCCATCGGTAGTCTCATGGAAAAAAAATATGTCTAAATATAATATAATATAACTGAATCAATTAAACATTTCCAATGGCATTTTGTTCCAGCATTTCCATGAGCCTCCTTATAAAATAATATAAACAGACATACCAAAACATTTCCAAGGGCAATGTGCTCCACCATTTCCATGAGCCTCACAATAAAAAAAATATAAACATACCTAACAAAACATTTCCAATGGTAGTCTCATGGAAATAATATGTCTCACTTCTTCCATATTATTTCCAAGAGCTGGGGGTTAGCTATTTCCATGAGATCTCAATAAAATATAGTATTCGGTCTGCAAAAGTATTTCCAAAGGCGGATAAGAACCATTTCCAAGGGCAGACGTTGGGCATTTCCATGCGCTGCTATTTTCATATGACTGTTGTTGGAAATAGGTAAATGTGTCAACAAACCTGATTTTTTTTCCAAGGGCCCTTCCTCCCCTTGGAAATAGGTTATGCTTCCCTTGGAAAATGTTGGAATTCTAGTAGTGAATTAACTTCTATTACTTAATTTTTTCGGATACAAAGTACATCTGAATTTATAGCTAAACATTAATCTAAATAAGGAATCCACTAACCCTACTACATGCTATTTCTGCCTAGTGTAAATAAGGAAATCATATTCTCCACTAACTCAACTAAATATAGAAATACTAACTCTGGAACACATGACAAATACGGACTTCTAATTTTGAAGAAATTCTAACCCACTAACTTTGGCAGCCATCTTAATTAGGTGTGTTAATTTTGAATCAACTTCCAACAATAATCCCATCAAAACTTCTAAATTAGTTATTTTCCCATCTAAATATATTTATATTATATATAAACTCATTTTTTAATTAAATCAACTAAAAATACTGATTAATTTCTCCAACAAAATCTAGGAATATTGACTAATTTCATCTTAAATCAACTAAAAATGCTCTGACCGGACTGTATGACAAATTTCTGCAACAAAATATGCATTACCTCGGTCAAACATCATCTTCTAGAATATTGACTACCAATTATTTCACAATCATCAATACCAGAAGATGAAATTTCATCTTAAAATAAAAGGAACGGTTTTAATAAAAGAAAATTGAAAGAATGTCAATTAAGGTGAAAATGATAATTTGCTGTTCTGGAAAAACCTCCATGCAGTAACCAGAGAATTTACAGAGCATTAATTAATTAAACAAGACATGCAGCACACTGCTGCGCTGCATTCAAGCATACAAACTACACAAAATAGTACGCAGCATAATCCAATCAGCACTACCTGTATTCTAAAGGTGAAAACAATATGTTATCACAGCAAGGAACGAACAAATCACAACATTTTACACGTTAAGCAGAATTTTACACTTAAACTCTCCAGTTATTTCACATACAGAAGTTTGACCAGATCAAATAATTTACACATCTGGTAATACATACAATAGCATTTTTTATGGCACTGGCCATGCTGAGTTATAAATCTCGACTTTCACCATCAGATGGAGAAAAGAGAAATAAAAAATAATAAGATAGATCTATCCAATATTCAATAACTAGCAATATGCTTTGGTATGTTGCATATTTATTAATTTATGTATTCTTTATCAGAAATCTGCATGTATGTACAAAGGATGTTAAGGTTTTTGTTTTAATTGTATTTTTATATATGTATGTGTATACAATTTTGATTTATTAATAAGTCTGAGAAGGGATCAAGTTACTATAATTTTGAGTTACAACAACGGGTTTTTTCATTTTTAAAGTCTAAATCGTCGATACAAACCGTTCCACATGATTATCTAAATAAAATATGCTTCCAGATCAAATTTTATATTTTTGTGAATTTTTTTACTATTTATTAAGATGGGTACAAAATTCAATGGTCTGAATTTGACTAGTTTTTGTAAAATACTTAATAAATAGTAAAAAAAATTAAAAAAATGTAAAATTTGATCTGGAAGCACATTTTATTTAGATAATCATGTTGAATGGTTTGGATCGACGATTTAGACTTTGAAAAAAAAACATTGTTGTAACTTTGTTGTAACTCTAAATTGTTGTAACTTGATCTCTCAATAAATATAACCCTTCAAATCTGTATATATAATTGTTTTTCAAATTTGTATTAAGTTTCTTTTAGGTTTCTTTAATGGCTAGCAAACATGGGGCATGGATATAAACAATTTTTTGAAAAAAAAAAAATACAAATAATACACGGTTCTTTATAAATAACTGTGTATAAACCATATGAATTAGGATTTCATTTTCTCGCATCTATTTTTGTAACATTATGCATGATTTTTATTTTTGAACTGTGTATGATTAGTAGTTAAGTTTTTTTTATTTTTTTTTGACCTCTTCAATTTTTTTCCCCTATTTTTAGTTCTCAACACCTCCATATCTAATTGAATAACTTTATATATTTTTAACTCGAACTCTTTATACTAAATCTCATCCCTCTTCAATTATCTCTTAGGGTTTCATAGCCGTTGTCTCGCTCTTTTTCTTTTTCCAGTCCGCACACCTCTTTCTTTCATCCGTTGATGTACTCCTTGATATCACAATGGAGAGGGCTACAATCTCAAGTGGTAGACACTGTGACTGAGTACAAAAAGTACTCCCGGATATTTTTATCAATACCACTTCATTTTCCAAGATTGCAGCATCTCTAAGAAGAATGCTAGAGATGTTTAAGATCAATTTCTGGAGGTACAATCCCATGGTACAACAAGTGGTACTTTCTCTGATACTTTGTACAGGAAAATTGCAAAACTTTAGGGTAATTAGTTTGTTCATGTTGAGTAAAGAAGATACAATATATTACACTATCCATAATGGAGATGAGAGTTATAATGATGATACTCCAAAATACGTAGGCTTTCAATATACATTGAAACAGAATTATTTCTATGGTCACATTTTTCTGTACTAGTGTTAGTTGATTTTGAGGACCTTTTCTTCTAGATAGAATCCAAATGCATGCATGTTAATTCACATGTACGTAACAATTATTGATATATAGCTAGCTAGCTAGACTTACTCATGATTAATCGAACAGTTAATTACATGGTTAGTTAAATAATTCTTTTTTTTTTTGGAGTAAAGTTGGAGGTTAAGCCACCTTTGTTATTATAACAAAGGATTTTCTCCTTCTGAGTTCGAACTCATGATCTCCCACATAGAGACCGTGTGTCTTTGCCACATAGAGACCAAAAGCTGGTCAAATGTAACTAAATTTCTTGTATTACAATTGATCTGGCGATTAATTAATAACTATGGAGATGCGCAAATATAGACTGGAGGTGACAAAGCATGAAAACTTTATTTAGAAAACAGAAAACATGAAGATAGAGCACTATAATTGTTCGAACTAATTACACCATTTTTTTTAATAAAGGAATTAAAGCAATGAAGATGATTAATGCTTCGACAAAGATTGTTCTAATTGCTCTTCTATTGTTCTCTTTCGGTATACATCCTTTTGCTAATTAATTAGTATCATTTTATATGTTGTTAAATACTACAGCTAGGATTCGAACTATTCAACATGATGTCCATACTAAAATTGTCTGGAGACAAAAATTTATATATTTTTTAGAATTTTTTAAAACTGTTGTTTTTTAATAGTTCAAGATTTTCTGAAAACAAGTTTTACAAAATTCCAAAAAAAAAATAACATATTTAAAAAAATGTAAAATTTGGTCCAAACACATTTTCATATGAAGATCATGTTGAGCGGTTCGAATCAGGTCTTTGGGACTTTGAAAACGTAAAGCATCAAATTGCCTATATTTTATAAAGCACCATAACCCAAATTCTCAAAGCAAGTTAGCCCATCTCTCCTCTCTCTCTATATATAAACAAAGTGCGCGTGCGCGCACACACACACATATATATTTATACAGAGAGAGAGAACCCGACTAACACATTTCCTCTAGTATTTTAACAATATATTTCTGGTCTCCAAAATCTATCTAATTGAATTTAAACGACAAATTCAAATTGATCTCCTTAAAAGAGCTTCATTTCCTTATAAATCTGTTTTAATTTCAAATTCTTTTACAATCAAGCTGTCAAAATATATAAATGATTTTTTACGCATTTTAATGCATTATATTATTAAAAATCTTCATTTTTTTCACCTCATGACTTGATAGTAAACGAAATCCAAAAATTCATTTTTTTTAAGAAAACAAAGCTCTCATCAAGGAAATTGGTTTGAACGGTTTGAATTTGTTATTTCAAATTGATTCGATAGATTTTAGAAATCATAATCATATTGTTGATATCATTAATTATTTTTTACTAATTAAATTTAATTAGGCCCATGCACTCCTGAAGTGTGCCAACCAAAGTGTGTTGAAGACTATGCCGGAATTGGTTCCGCAGGCGACGTCGAAAGCTATTGTGTTGGCAAGAAGTGTCGTTGTATTTGACACGATCGTGCATTTAATTTAATCTAATTTGTGTATAAGAAGTGTCGTTGTATTTGGCAAGAAGTGTCGTTGTATTTGACAAGAAGTGTCGTTGTCGTGTTGACTGCTAGAAAATTGATCGTGCATTTAATTTAATCTAATTTGTGTATAAGAAAATGAAGTTTCATCGATCCTTAATTTAATTATTTGCCTAATTGTCATAAATGGAAACTATATTTTCGGTATCTTTTAGCAATATAAATTAACTATGTATGGAAATAAAATTTATTAAAGAATTAACTAATATTATTTGTTGGTTGCTTCTCCCTCTCATGAGTATTATATATATAGAGGTTGGCTAATATACAATCGGTTATTCCTGAGCTCCCGTGCAACCAAGTCGTTTTTCGATTTTCAAATTCCAAACGGTCGATCTAATTAAACCGTTATATGTGATCTCTATATTAAAATGTACCTGGAGACCAAATTTTACATTTTTTGGAATTTTTTTACTGTTTATTAAGACACTTTGAAAATCGCTGATCCAACGAATCAGAATCACCAAAAAACTGGATCCAGTCACAAAATCACTCTTATTCCCCCTTTTTATTTGGTTGTTTATTTATGATGGTTAATCTTAAGTGGTGAAACAAGATATGTATATTTGTAGAAATACTTATAAATTGCTTTTGAACCGTACCCAGTTAATAACTTGTACAAGCATTTACATAATATAGTTGTGGAAATACTGGAAAATTGTATGAAAATAAAAGAATGAAAAAATTATATCTAGAGAAGTAAGAAATGCCAACCCATGCTAAACATTGCAGTTCCCGCCCTTGCCTTGGACATAATAATTAATGTGCAATATATATATTAGAGCACCATAAATTTCAGTGGGACCATTTTCCTTTTAGGCTTTTACTATGTGCAACGTTGCCTTAATTTGTTCTTGGTACTAATTAAGCTATCATTTGTTCAACATAAAACTGCTAAAGAAAGAAGGAATGATGATCTGTATCGATTCGCAATAAACGACCGTGTTATTCCAAGAAAACTTGCATAGACATTAGGATTTCTTGCAAGCTTTAGCCAAACCGTCTTCATCATGGGCAACAAATTGATTTGATTATCAGTTGCTTCAAATCATCAACCAGTTGTGTTGCTTGTATAGAACCAACATTATTCACCGCCTTCCTAAGCTCCAAACCAAAAAATAATGCTGTATTCCGAACAATCGACTGCACCACTGACAATTGGACCACCAGGTCCTAGGCCCACTTGCCATATATACCCATCACAAGCGGGACACCAATGACGAGGGTGTTGTTTAGTGTGGAGAGAGAGAAATGAAGATTTTTATGAGACAATTGAGGAGAATTGTTATTATTAAACAGTGACTTCTTTACAAGGTCCATATGTTCTATTTAAAACAAAATTCCTAACGGCTATTTTCTATTCTACTGTAGCTACAGATCTGTTGGTACTATACAGTCTATTCTACTTATCTAACTTTTATTTAATTGATCAATGATGAATGGCTAAGATCAATTAGCTATTTCTAACTTCTTATTTTCAACACTCCTCCTCAAGTTAGGAATGTAAATATCGTACAATCCTCAAGCTTGGTTGCTTCTCCCTCTCATGAGTGTTATATATATATATATATATATATATATAGAGGTTGGCTAATATACAATCGATTGTTCCTGAGCTCCCGTGCAACCAAGTCGTTTTTATATTTTCAAGTCCAAATGGTCGATCTAATTAAACAGTTAGATGTGATCTCTATATTAAAATGTACTTGGAGACCAAATTTTACATTTTTTGGAATTTTTTTTCTATTTACTAAGACACTTTGAAAATCGCTGATCTAACGAATCAGAATCACCAAAAAACTGGATCCAGTCACAAAATCACTCTTATTCCCCCTTTTTATTTGGTTGTTTATTTATGATGGTTAATCTTAAGTGGTGAAACAAGATATGTATAGTTGTGGAAATACTTATAAATTGCTTTTGAACCGTACCCAGTTAATAACTTGTACAAGCATTTACATAATATAGTTGTGGAAATACTGGAAAATTGTATGAAAATAAAAGAATGAAAAAATTATATCTAGAGAAGTAAGAAATGCCAACCCATGCTAAACATTGCAGTTCCAGCCCTTGCCTTGGACATAATAATTAAGAATATTGTTTTCTAAAACATCTGGCATCTTAATGTGCCACCTATCACAAAAATGTATATATAGCTATATATATATTAGAGCACCATAAATTTCAGTGGGATCATTTTCCTTTTAGGCTTTTACTATGTGCAACGTTGCCTTAATTTGTTCTTGGTGCTAATTAAGCTATCATTTGTTCAACATAAAACTGCTAACTTAAAGAAAGAAGGATTGATTCTGTACCGATTAGCAATAAACGACCATGTTATTCCAAGAAAACTTGCATAGACATTAGGATTTCTTGCAAGCTTTAGCCAAACCGTCTTCATCATGGGCAACAAATTGATTTGACTATCAGTTGCTTCAAATCATCAACCAGTCGTGTTGCTTGTATAGAACCAACATTATTCACCGCCTTCCTAAGCTCCAAACCAAAAAGTAATGCTGTATTCCGAACAATCGACTGCACCACTGACAATTGGACCACCAGGTCCTAGGCCCACTTGCCATATATACCCACCACTTGTAAATTAATTTTGATTAAATTTACAACAATAAATAAGACTTTTTCTTTCAACTGAAATGTGATCAATCAAGAAAATTAAAAATCATTTTCTAAGATTGCCTACAGAGATCAATTAAACTATTAAAGTTTGTAGTTTTGTACATATATACTTATGTAGGCATACGTACCTTTGCAACCATCAAGAAGATAGGGGTTTCCATTATACCCTTTCTCACAAGTGCATATATAACCTTGACCAGTGGCATGGTTAACACAGGTGCTATTCCTGCTAACACATGCATAATTTGTGCTATTCTGTTGTGCTATCTCGCAGTTCTCGTTACCTACAACCCAATCAAGGACAGTAGAAAATTTCATGGCATCCTCCTCAAAGGTTCCAGGTCTCGTGAGATATGTGGTGCTAAATTTGAAGCTTTCTGCTTCCATTAACACAGCATATCCACAAGGACTGAAGCTTGCCGTATGGGAATTGTTGAAATTAAAATCAAATGTAGTGCTATAAAACTTCATTCCAAAAGGAATGGCACTCTGGCAGCAACCGATACCTGAGCATGAGCCATTCACCAGTCCCTTCTCACTCAAGCTCACAGATGTACACCCTGTTGTATAATAGATAGAATTACCTCTTGTAAGGTTGACATATGCAGATGTCTCACTACCTATTACCATGAACCTGTTTTGGGTATTTGATAACCAAAACGCCGTATGGGTCAAATCAACTCCATAATAACCAACTTCAGCAATATTGTTTATTGAATTATTGTAACACAGATAAGAAACAAGGACTTGAATCCGAGCTTGGCCTTGGGACACAGATATGCTGTGTATATCTACGGACCTGGAAACAAATGTCTCTCCGTTTAAAACAAATGGCTTGTAAATACCATCCACCTTTATACACTTGAGGTTGAACTGTTCAGACCTGGAACAATTTTGACCTATCCCAAATGGATAGGCAACCTGTAATTATAAATTTTAAATAACATGTTAGTTCATTTTTCTTAATCTACATATGGTTGTAATGTTGACACATTTATTTTTTAATTTAGAATATATGACTCATGAGTCCGCCCTTTTCTTTAGTAATATATATATTTTCCACAATTACTGCATAATGCAATTAATACTGTATATGATATCTCTATATTGCACGCGCCATATATTGTCAAGATCAATCAGAATATGCGATAGAACGTAACTCAATGTCCATAATGTGTGATCATATATATATATATATAGAATGTACCTCGGTGTCTCCACAGTGTGTCGGACATCCAGGAGAGGGTTGCAGTGTTGGTTGAGCCACAGAGAAAGACAGCAGTACTATGAAGAAGAAAAGGATAGCCATATATGTTTATGTATATTAAAATGACTGAGACTAGGAAATTATATTGGTTGCTCTGAAGTTTGAAAAAACAGAGAGAGAGAGAGAGAGATAATGATGGAGTGCATGGTTTATATATTTATAGCCGTAGAAAGCTTCCTGTGTTGCTGTTGCCATTGTTCACATAATCACATGCCTACGTACTGTTGATGAAGATTTTAAACTATTTCTAATTTTCTTGCCAGCTGCTCACGCCAAATTATTAATACTAAATGAATTTGTTTAAACATTAACTTAATAAAATAACAACATTATTATACTAATGGGTTGTTCTTTCTGTATAAACCCAAATTCTTAATCAAGAAAAATAATTATGATTAATAATTTTTAATTTCAGATAATTAAAATTTTAATCTAACGGCGACAAATACCTACAATTAGCTCAACCAAAATAAAACTAAATAACTAAATTGTTAATAAAAACACATAACTAATCATGTATCATAAATTAAGACAAATTTAATTAATTAAAAATTACTAGATAACAACAATAATGCAACAATTCTGAATTTCTTTTTTGAAGGTTAACAATTCTGAAATTATCAAGTAATATATACTGACGACGTATCAGTATCATGAAATCAATTAAAGTTGTCACCTAATTAAAAATATTTATATGAAATCATAAATTAATCCATACAATTTATTTTATTCTTTTTTGATATATCAAGAATTAATTGATATAGTCATTTATATGACTAACACAGAAATTCTGATCAATTAATTGTTTTACAAAATAATCTCAAAGCAAGATAGAGAAGCCGACATGTGAGGTCTACTTGTCAAATATCTCAGAATGTTTCTACACAGAAGGCTGCACAGTTTCAATCCCTTTTCCCTCCCTCTTTTTCTATTGGATAAAATTCCCTTGAATGAGATTTCTCGTATTGTGTATAGAGTTGGGATATATCTTTTTTTTTTGAGGAAAAGTTGGGATATATCAATACATCAATGGATATTTGTCCTATTTTCTCACTAGGCTAGGGCTTGCTGAGTTGTGTTGTGCCAATTAAGTAGCTAGCTAGTATATACCGTACTACGTACTTCTGTTATGATGCATGTGGATGTGGTTGCTTTCTGTAACACTAGATATATATATATATATGGAAATTGCTAATATGCTACGCGTAGCATGGGGCCTGTGGGTCAAATTGAATTTTTAATTCTAGGTCGTCAAACGTTAGATATGTTCTACATATTGAATGTGTTGGGCCAATTTTATATTTTTGAATTTTTATATTTATTAAGTACTTTGAAAATCGTGATCCACGGTTTCCTGTTGGTTAGCCCATTGGTGGTTTTCAAGTGGCTTAATAATAGTAAAATTAATAATTTGGCTGTTCATATGCATCGGTTTGGTTTTGTTTTGATTATTTTGTTCTCTTTCGCTTCCTTTATATATATATATATATATATATATATATATATATATATATATATATATATATATATATATATATATTATTCTATTCACTTAATCGAACTGGTCCGGTGGTGGTGTTTGAAATCCACAAGATAAAATAAAAAAAAATTGTGACATTGAGACAAAATGTTTCAATTAAGTTACTATTTCATATGTTTATGTAAAATATATAGAAAAAAAAAAAAACTAAACTTATACTGTAAATTAATATACATATGATCGATCTGAATAGCAAGCAATAAACAATGTCATACGTATATTTTAGAAACACAAAAATCAATCCATTATAGACAACTCCAAATTAAGCCAACTCAATCTAGGTACGTGGTTTTGATTTCTGAACCAGTGGAATGAAAAGTACCAAAGCAAAAACTTAGATATGATGAAATGGAGTTGTCTATGATGGATAGAGTAGTTGTCTATGATATCATTTTTAATAGAAAGCTTTAGAGTTTAGGTTTTGATATAATGAGATTAGAGTTTAGGTTTGATATTTTTTTTTTTTTTTTTAGTTTATAGCTCTATAGAGTATTACTGTAGTTTGGTCCAAGATGCATGAAAAGTACCATTAGATATGCCTCTTTCTTAGTTATATATCTTTGCAAGATAAAATTTTACTTTAAAGCTATACATGCATATGCTATATTAATTATCCATAGTAGATTCTAGTAGATCCTAGATGCTTTCACAAAATATGATAACTTTTTAGTACATACATAGTACCTCACACCTCACAGGCTCACACCTCACAGCAATAAAAGGAAAAAGTTGATCATAGATAGATACAAGTGCTATTATGTTGCAGGGAATGACAAGGCTATATGATTACAAAGTTGAAAACATAATTTATTATGAATTTATGATGCCTCTGTATATATATATATATATCTACTAGAGCAGGGTCCCCATCAATTTCTAGTAGAGTTCTACAGAAGGGCCGGGCAGGGCCCCACGGGCGGGGGCAGTGCGCGGGCACGAGCGGATACAGGCACGGGCGTCACGGGCACACGGGCATACGGGCACGGGCATCATGGGCAAAAATTTCAAAAATCACGTCCTGCCCGTGTAATGCCCGTGCCCGCCACGGGCTCGGGGG
Source organism: Carex scoparia (assembly GCA_024447655.1). Lineage (NCBI taxonomy): Eukaryota > Viridiplantae > Streptophyta > Magnoliopsida > Poales > Cyperaceae > Carex > Carex scoparia. The sequence continues at coordinate 10,970,105 of JAJHPE010000004.1, read as the reverse complement.
CAGGACGGGCCGGGCACCGCGGGCAAGACGGGCAGGGCCTGGAATTTTTTTTTTTTTTTTTTTTTCTGGTTTTTTTTTTCTGGTTTTTTTTTTTTCTGGTTTTTTTTTTTTTTTTTTTTTTTTTTTTTTTTTTTTCTGTTTTTTTTTTTTTTTTTTTTTTTTTTTCTTTTTTTTTTTTCTATATTTTTTTTCTTTGAAAACCAATAAATTATAAATCCAAATTCATGCCAATTTAAATTCATTTGACATGGTTGTAACTCGATAATTTTTGTTATAATAAAATATAAATTAAAAATTTCTTAAATCAATCACTTTAAAAATAATTAAGCTCTTATTTTAAAACAATAGATTAAAAAATAAAAGTTACCCTCCTCTTTTATTCCGGGCTTGGGACCGGCTATGTAAAATAACATAGGCAGAGTTCTAACTTTTTTTTTGTTAGTAATTTTTCATTAAAATGAATAATTTAAAAACTAATTGAAATGTTTAGAATCTTATAATTAAAAAAATAACCATAAAGATTAAAAATGTTAGAAATATATACCGACACTATTTATCTAGAAGTTCGCATTTCTATACCATTGTTCGCTCTCTTCCGCACCATCTGAATCCGAATTAGCCTCGCTAGTACCGCTCTCTTCAGTGTTGGCTTCGGGTAATGATTGTTGTTGAGGCAGATGTTGCATGCGCTCTTCAGCATCAATCCAGTCTTTTAAGCACACAAGTCTCTCAAATACATGTGGACCCAACTTACTGCGTTTATCGGAGAGGATCATGTTCACCGAACTAAAACAACTTTCGGAAGGGACGATTGACACCGGCACGGCAAATACATCACGGGCCATCATCGCCAGGATTGGATAGATCCTTGCATGCCTCCTCCACCACCCAACGACGTCAACATTTTCACGTTCATTGAGCATATAGCTCAATATCTCGTTTGTGGATGTGTGCGGTTGGCTCTCTGACTGAAAATCTGCTAACAATCCACCACTGCTAGTGCTCCTAGAAGTGGAACTATTAAAAAATAAAAATTAGCGGACAAATAATATAGATATTATAAATAATAAATATTAAAAATACATGTATATTTTTATTTATACCTAGGGCCCGCATGGGATGAAGACAGGTTCTGATTGCCACTCATTCTTGAGCTGCATATGTGAAACATCTCATCGAACTTTGAATCCACGTACGCCTCCACCCCGGTGCTGTCTAAATGTAGATAATCTTTGTACATTTCAATAAATTTGATCGTGTAATACTTCTTGTATGCCGGGTTGAGACAGTTTGCGATAACGGCCAGGAGGGGTACATCTTCCCAATATTTTAGGAATTTTTGTTTCATGGCATCTACGATCGATGTCAGAGATTTATCATTGATTTCAGCTCGTTCCAAATCATTATATACCTTGGAGATGTAATAGAGATGTTCGAGCAACTTAAACGACGTTGGTGAGTACGAGCAGGATAGTTGAACGGTTGCTGTAAAGAAGATTTTTAGGAACTCTTTAAGCCTTTCTAGTTGCTCCCATTCTCGGTTGGTGAGTTCCAATGCCAATCCCTCGGGGATTGAGCCTCTCAAAGCCTCCCCTATGACAGCTTTGTAAGGAAGACATCGGTGTAACATCCTATAGGTAGAGTTCCAACGGGTATCTATATCCCAAGGTACTTTCAACTTGCTCATATTATAGTGGACACATAATTTCGCAAACCGTTGTTTTCTTTCTTGGTTCGAAACAATGTGGTTGAGAGCATCTTTAAATTTAATTATCAATAGCTTTATGGCTTCTGTTTTAAGACCCGCATTCACGACGAGGTTAAGTAGGTGGCAAACACACTTTTAGTGAAACATTTCACCGCTCATAATCGGGTTTAGTGACCGTTTAAAAATCTCAATGGAAGCTATGTTGTTGATAGCATCATCGAATGAGATAGAAAAAATCTTATTATTCATATTCCTCTTAAGGTTATAATCTTCTAAAACATTAATAATTGATTTAAAAATTACATTTGCAGTGTGCGGAGATTCCAACACTCGAAAACTTAATATCCTCTTTTGTAATACACAATTATCATCCTTTCAATGCCCGGTAATACAAGAGTACCCGAGTCCATGTTTACCAGCAGTCCATATATCGGAGGTAATTGAGACGTTATTGTTTTAGTATGCAAATGTAGTTTTTAGATCATCTTTTCTGTTGGTAAACTGGTTTTTTATTTCACTAGACATTTTATTATGATGAATCCTCTTGTACATTGGTTGAGCACACCTCCGAATGACCAACCGGGCAAAACTCAGCCAACCACCCATACTTATTGGTTGTTCTTTATGGGTAATGTACCAAGCCAATTCACTAAGCATATTTGATTCATCGAATTTTGGGTTGGTTCTGGTACCATCCGCGTTCAATAGGGTTTGGATTTGTCTCGATCCAACATTTTCATTTGGTTGTTCACCATTTTTTTCGTGCATTTCGGCATGTCTCTTAAAGCTATTCATCGTCCTTTCTTTTATACACATAACTCTTGTTACATTTGTTTACCTTACATTGTAGATATTGCATAGTGCCCTCCTCATCTCTTGTCCAATCATAATATTTCAACCACGGTTTATTGTAGTCGGGCCATCTTTTCGCATTCTTTCCTGCTGGTTGTTGTGGGGGCACTTCTTCTGTCGAAGGAGGGACATCTTCTTCTTGAATTTCACGGAGACCTGTCGAAGGAGTACCTCCTATAGGGGCAGTGTCCGTGAATTAACTCGATGCTACAGAAAAAGTGCCTCCATGTGCATACGGTGGTATCAGTTGATGTACTTGTTGTGGAATAAACATGTTTGGATCATTTGAAGTATAATACGGTGTGGTCATTTGAGGGGGTTGTTGACAATTTAAATCTAGCATTTTGTCCCTTCTTTGATAATTTTGTAGATAATTAAGTTGATAATTAAATGGTGGCATTTGGGAGGAACTTGGTTAATAATTGGGTTGATAATTTTGTGGATAATTATGTGGCATATCGGGGCGGACAGGGGCCATAGGGGCCACTGTGCCAAAACGCTCGGTCGACATTCTTTCGATTTGTTCTTCCACCGATTCGCAATGAGGAGTTGTCATTTTTTAAACCTATTCAAAAAAATAAATCCGAATTTCAAAATAAAATATAACATATTCTAAAATAAATCTAATTACTTCACATTTCCAAAAAAAACCAATCTAACCTATTTTTTTGAACCTATTAAAAATAAATCCGAATTTCAAAATAAAATATAACATATTCTAAAATAAATCTAATTACTTCACATTTCCAAAAAAAACCAATCTAACCTATTTTTTTGAACCTATTAAAAATAAATCCGAATTTCAAAATAAAATATAACATATTCTAAAATAAATCTAATTACTTCACATTTCCAAAAAAACAAATCTAACCTATTTTTTTGAACCTATTAAAAATAAATCCGAATTTCAAAATAAAATATAACATATTCTAAAATAAATATAATTACTTCACATTTCCAAAAAAACAAATCTAACCTATTTTTTCTAACCTATTAAAAATAAATCCGAATTTCAAAATAAATTCAAACATATTCTAAAATAAATCTAATTACTTTACATTTCCAAAAAACAAATCTAACCTATTTTTTTGAACCTATTAAAAATAAATCCGAATTTCAAAATAAATTCTAACATATTCTAAAATAAATCTAATTACTTCACATTTCCAAAAAAATAAATCTAACCTATTTTTTTAACCTATTAAAAATAAATCCGAATTTCAAAATAAAATATAACATATTCTAAAATAAATCTAATTACTTCAAATTTCCAAAAAAACAAATCTAACCTATTTTTTTGAACCTATTAAAAATAAATCTGAATTTCAAAATAAAATATAACATATTCTAAAATAAATCTAATTACTTCACTTTTCCAAAAAAACAAATCTAACCTATTTTTTTTGAACTTATTAAAAATAAATCCGAATTTCAAAATAAATTCTAACATATTCTAAAATAAATCTAATTACTTCACATTTGCAAAAAACAAATTTTTTTGAACTTATTAAAATAATCCAATTTCAAAATAAATTCTAACATATTCTAAAATAAATCTAATTAGTTCACATTTCCAAAAAATAAATCTAACTACAAATCTAACTACTTAACAAATTTAACAAATCTAATTACTTAATATTCAATAAATCTAACATTCAATTTAAATTCTAAATTTCTCTACAAAAATAAATCTAACATTCAATATTTCAATCTAACAAAATTTAATCTAGCAAAATTTAATCTAACAAAATGTAATCTAACAAAATGTAATCTAACAAAAATTAATGTTACCTTTTTAATTTCGCGGGAAAATCTTCGAGAATACCTTCGTAATTCCGTTTGTGTATTTGTTAAACAACTATATATTTTTTTAACAATAAAATTAAAATTGGAGAATAATAAAAATATTGAGATTGAGATTGAGAGAATGAAAGATGAAAATATTGAGAGAGATGTGAAAATATTGAGAGGAATGGGTGTATATTTATAGAATTTTGTTTGGAGGGATTAAAATTTGAATTTAAAAAAAAAAAATTAAAAAAAAATGGAGAGGTGGGGTCTGGGGTGGGGTCCGGCTAGGGGGAGGGGGAGGGGGAATGGGAGGGGGGGGGAATTTGAATTTGAATTCAATTTTCGAAAAAAAAAAAGGGCATGGGCACGGGCAGGGCACGGGCACGGGGGGCCGAGCACTCGCGGGCAGAGAAAAAAGAAAGGGGTCCGGCCCGTTTAACGCCCGTGCCCGTGTGCCCGCGTGTGCCCGCGACATGGACACGGGCAGGACGGGCGCGGGCAGGGCACGAGCAGGACACGCCCGCGGGGGCATTATTAGAACTCTAATTTCTAGCTAGGAGAGCAATGACAGTTAAGGTTTTTGGCATTAGAAAAATGCATTACAGCTGGCTTTCTCTTCGAGTTAGCTCTCCATTTTGCAGCACAGAGTTGGATGGGTTGTGTTGTGCCAAGTGCCAACTAGTACAAGACTAACCCTATATATATATATATATATATATATATATATATATATGAGTAGAACTAGGGTGCTCCTAAGTTCACCAAGCTACTTTGTGAACTCAACTCTAAAACCTATCGGATTGACTTCAAACGACAAATTTAAACTGTTGGAATTCTTCTACCTTATGAGTGATGCGTCTATATGTAAAAAATTTAAAATTTGAAATTAAATTTGTATAGAGTCAAGTAGTCAAAAGGCTTCCAAAAATGAGTGCATTAAAATTAATTTATAAACCTTCTAATTTTGACCACTTTACTTTATACTAAATTAATTCAAAACTTTAAAATTTTCACATGTAAACGCATCACTCGTAAGGTAGAAGGATTTCAACGGTTTGGATTCGTCATTTGAAGTTAATCCGATAGATTTTTGAGTTGAGTTCACAAAGAAGCTTGATGAACTTAGGAGCACCCTAGTTCTACTCTATATACACACACACATATAAAATGCACAGTATATGACTAGTATGTCTTAATACTAAAAGCCATACCAGTTTAATACTGCTAATTAAATTTAGCATTATTTGCAAAGTTAGATTATATACACTTTTCCCATATTAAGGTAACAACACTTTTCAGGATTAAGTTCTTGGAACTAACAGTACTCCAGTTATTTCAGTTTGATATATATGTGGTTGGTAGGAATAACATTTCTACGTACTAACTAACACATAAATGACATGATCAAATAAAAAAGTTGCATTACAAACCCGTGGGCATATTGGAGTAGGATCTGCTGAAGGTTTTATAGCACTGGGGAGTTACTATTTTTTGGGTTGAGATTTTCAAAAGCCCAAAATATAACGGGTATTTGTACAATTGGGCCAATTAAGTGTTCGGCCTATGATATATCGTAATTAAAGATAATAAAAAAATATTAAATTCGGTAGATCTGGTAATTTAGACCTTCATGGTTCTTTAAAATTGTCATATGGTTGTATCCATATCGTATCCAATACGATATCCGTACCCGTATTCATGTATGCAACATAGCTAAAAATACTGTCTCAAAATATGCTAGTTGTTTATGTAATTCAGGTTTCTGTTGAGAACCAAAAAGATGGAAAAGTAAAACGAAAAAAAGAGGAATGAAACTCAGTTGTGTTGCCTCCCCTCCATTTTATGACAACTGATCTTCACCAGCTTCATGATACTTGACATACATATGAGGTTCAATCTACTAGATCAATCGAGCTCATATGTTTATTATATCATTGATGTTGTTCCTGATTAATTATTACTGTGTGCATGCTTAATTCACCATACACACGTACACTAAAGAAAAAAAGAAAGAAGAAAAGATTGGAACAGATTTATTTTTTTTGAGTAAAGGTTAGGAAGTCAAGCAATCTAACTATTTAATACATTTGTTATTACAACAAAAGATTTTCTTCATGTGGATTTCGAACTCATAACTTCTCACATAGAACCCATGTACTTTAACCACTAGACCATGGAATAGATTTACTTAATTAATATCTCTAGTTTTACCATGTTTTCATTACAGCCGCTTTTAAAATGCCTTAATTATTTCCATTTTCTACGCAACTATCAATCATTTTGATACAATTATTGCTTACATGATTTTCATATACCTCTTCTACAATCTCGTTCTTTTGTTGTGCTTCCAATGCCTCTTTCCTCCTTTCCAGTAATGTCTTCATCAATCTCTCAAGGTACACCCCGGCATCCAGCTTTGTGAAACCAACACACATCAAACTCTCCGCAACATCTGCCGGCGTGATCTTCACCTCCTCCAACAACCTCCTCATCATCTCATACAACTCATGATTCTTGATACCAAGGTAATTCCTTGCTAAAACCTTAAACGATTCAAAGTCACAATACGACATCTCTATGTGTTTGTCCATCCTGCCTGTGCGAATTAGCGCAGGATCAAGCTTTTCTATGTGATTTGTTGTAAATATTAGAATCCTCTCTTCGCCACAAGCCGACCATAGCCCGTCAATGAAATTCAGAAGACCTGAAAGAGTCACCTTTTCCTTTTTCTCTTCATCACCAAACCGAGACATTCTTTTCCTTACGTCACTATCGTCATTTTCTTCTTCTCTGCTTTTGTTGCTGTTTCGCTTGCCAGTTAGATCGAGCGTGCAGTCAATATCTTCTACAACAATTATTGACTTCCCGGTTGTCTCGATGAAAAGTTTCCTTAATTCTGAGTTGCTCTTTACTGTTGTTAGTTCCATGTCGTAAATATCGTACTCTAGAAAATTTGCTATGGCCGATATCATGCTTGACTTGCCGGTACCGGGTGGACCGTAAAGCAGGTACCCGCGTTTCCAAGCTTTGCCGATCCTTGAATAGTACTCCTTCCCTTTACGGAATTCGTTGAGGTCATCTTTTATCTCCTGCTTCTTTATTGGGTCCATGGCAAGTGTATCGAAGGTGGATGGGTGATGGAACGGCACGTGGTTCCACACAGATTTGAAATAGCTGGACCAACTGATATAAGGGTTGTTGGTGAAGAGGCGGCGCTGCCTATTGCGTACCATAATGGCACGGCCTTTGTCGAGCACATGTTTCAGGTACGATCCCTCTATTAGCTCACGGTGGCGCTTGTGAAATGTCAATGTGTAGTACCTGTCAAGGTGGTATATACAGTGGATGTAACATTTTTTTGAGCTTAATTAGCATATAGCACAAAGGGACTATGACTAAACTGAAAAATAGGTCATGTAAGTTTAAGCTAACAATAGGTCATTTTTTAACTTGTAAGACAATTAATTAAGCTAACAATGCAGAAGGTTATTTAACAAATAACTCAAATAGATATATATGACTCACTAGTTTAATTTCGTAGTTAATTACTTGTATATATTTCTCCTTAATTATAGAAATTATATATTAATTGAAGTACTACTAATGGATACCTCTTTTCTTCTTCAGACTGACGACTGATGTTCGGGTTCGAAATGGGTGAATGCTTAGATGCATGCCACCAGATTTTTGCGCCGTTAAAATCATCTGTCACCTCTACACTATCCCCGATTGACACCAGGAAGCGATCGCTATCCTTACCGAGTTCAACACGGCATATGCCAGCACGCCTAGAGCAGTGATCGCTGAGGTACGCTTTAGTGGCAACATAGAGTTCGTGTCGGCTCATGCGCTCTCCGGCATACTCCTCGATGACAAAGCGTTCGTAGGGGTTGATGTAAGAGATGAACTTGATGATGAGAGCAAAGAGGTGGCGGTTGAGCTCGTAGGGAATGAATTGGCGAAACATGGTCCAGATAATAGCTAGACCCCCAATGGTGGATGTTATCTTGGTGCTTAGTGCCATGGGTGCCACATGATCCATTGCTTATTTTCTTCTCTTTTTGTTTTTCTAATAGGAGAGATGGCAAAGTTGGTGATGTAATGGGTATAAATAAATGAATGAATTAAGTGAAAATTGGAGTACGCAAACGCAAGAGTAGACAAAGCAAAAGACCAAATCATGGGCCCCCACTTTCTCTTGTAATTGTCAATAATGGGACCTACATTTTCAAAATTTGAAGATGATTTCTTTATTTGTCATTTTTTATTTTATGACAAGTACAATTTAATAAATGCCGGGTCAGTGTGTACAGTAGTAGCACAGTCATGGATGGTACTTTATACTAATTTGATGAAAAGTGCAATAAATAAATGTCAGTTCAGTTGGTAAATAAAACAGTACTTAGCTGCTATGTGCCGGCATTTTTTTCCATAACCAAAAAAATAAATAATATAATATTAATAACCAAATTTTAAAAAAAAATTTGTGAAATAGTAACATACAACTTTAATTACATTTTTTTTTTTTTTTTTGTGGTATAAAATGATTATTTTCTCTTCCAAATAGTCACAGGGACTGCTCTCAAATAGTGTTGCGAGGCGATTTTTGGGGGGTAGAGGGGGGGAAAAAAAAAAAAAAAACTGGGAACAAAAAAAAAGGCGCTCAACGAGTGACCGAGGTTTTTTTAATTTTTTTTTTAAATGTTAAAAATTTCATAAATAAGCAAAATAACTAATATTGAACGACAAATTTGTTTTCTAATGTCAGAAAAAAAAAAACTCAAAAATGTTCATTGCATTGTACTCTTGGACCCCGGGCTCCCCTGCCCGGACCCCCTTCCCCATTTTTTTTTTTAAAAAAAAAAATTCAAAAATGAGATATATTTTTTTAAAACTTTAAATGGCCATAACTTTTGCTAGGAAAGTCGGATTGACGCGTATGACGTCAATTCGGAAAGGGGAGGAGGAGACGGTCGCCACCGTCACCCCGGGGTAAACCCCGGGTAGCAGGAAAATCAGAATCGCCAAAAAACGTCGTTTAGTGCCTCAAAAATTAAGTTTAAGGTTTTTAGTGCCAAAAAACGTCGTTTAGTGCTAAAAAATGTCGTTTATTTTTTAATCTATTGTTTTAAAATAAGAACTTAATTATTTAAATTAATTGATTTAAGAAATTTTTAATTTATATTTTATTATAACAAATTCATTATTTAAAATAATTATTTAAATTAATTATTTTGTTCACTCGATCAAATTCATCGTTATTTTGTTCACAAGGAAATTATACGGAAATACAATCATATAATCACAACAAAATACATAAAATACAATATAAATTACAAGCAATTACATAAAATACAATATAAAAAAAAAAAAAAAAAAAAGGACCGCCCAGCGTGGGCTTCATATTTGTTCCAATGGGGTCTTTTAAGGATCGGACCGCCCAATGGGGGGGCGGTCTGGTTAGGTTTGAAAAAAATTTCAAAATTCGGTTATTAATATTATATTATTTAATTTTTTGGTTATGGAAAAAAATGCCGGTGCTATGTGTTGTCTATTAAATTTAATAGAAAATTTGTGAAATAGTAAATACAACTTTAATTACAATAAAAAAAAATTAGTGGAACAAAATGTCCAAATAGCCAGGGAGAGTTAGCTAATTCTGGTTTGATTTTAGCTATTAATTAGGAGTACAGTTATTATGACTTCAGTGTCATATAACACTAATTCTAAAATTTATTTGATACACTTCGAACGAGAAATCTTAACTGTTCAAACTAATTATTATACGAGTTATGCAGAATTCATATTTTTTTCAAATTATTTTAATATCAAGTCAACCAAAAAATATTAAAAAATAAATGCATTAGAGCCGTTCGGCAACAACGAATTAAGCCTCCTTAAGACTTAATCCACTTCATTTAGCTTCATTAGCTACTTAATCTTGCCGAACACTGATTCTTTAGAGTGGATTAAGATCACCTTTTTAGTCTCATTTTGTCCGGATCTTAATTATCTGCATGGACTTTAAGGTACCTCTACTCCTTTTAATTTTCTTAGTTTTTATCCACGGATTAAGACAACCGAATATCGGTTTCTTAGCGCTCCTTAAGTTCTTAATCATTTGTTGCCGAATGGCCCCATTATGATTCACTTGAAAACTCTTATATTTGACCGCTTCACTTAATACTAAAAAAATAAAAAATGCATGTAAACGCTCAATGAAGTATATCGGTTTAATTAAACAGTTTGAATACATCATTTGAAGTTGTTACGGTAGATTTTGAAATTGATGGTTTATATGCTGAAATGATATTAATTAATATCATACTGACCAGATTGATTAATTAGCTTATTAATTAACTCAATAGTAAGGTGAAAGACAATTAATTAAGTCCATATCGAGACAATGTGTCAGCGTACGTTTTGACGTGCAAGCTGATCTGAGTCGGATGATGTGATGTGCTCCTGGTGTCCCTTTATTTTTGTCGACCACTTGAGACTGTTGACAGATGATATGAAATTTAAATATATATATTCAAATTATAAATAGAAGGAAAGCAAGAAAAATTGGAAAAAAAAACCTCTAAAGACAGAGACTAAAGCTAATTAATTCACGTTACTGTCATCAATGTCAAATCTCAATCGCCGCATCGTCAATGAAAGGCATGAGATATATTTGTTAATTTGTTTATGTACAAACCAACAAATATATAAAATAAATATTTCCCAACAACTTTGCGTCCTTGTATTCATTTCTTGTCTGTTCTGTCCCAATTGCAATTAATCTTCAATTATAAATTAACTACAATATCTGATCACAAAAGCCACCACACAATCATCCTTTCATTTTGTGCATGCATGTCGTTTCTAACTAATTAACATTGATTAAGATAAAGATCAAGAAATTAATACGAAAAAGAAGAGAAAATGGTAGTTGTAAGTTGAGCTGGTCCGGAATCGGCCATGGCGAGTTTCCTATTCCTATGGGCGTATGAGCCCCGGTGTAAACTCGTATCTTCTCCATTAACTCAAAAAATTTTCTTTTGAGTGAATACATTTGGACCATACGATCTGCTTTAAGGTCCATGCAGACTAAATCTGTACTAATATTAAAGAATCCATGTGTTAAAATCAAAGGGCTAAATTGGTTCGGTTCAAAATCAGACGGTTGAGATGTAGTACCTCAAAATATTTCATTTTGAGTTAATGCAGATGATACGTGTTCCCTGATGTATAGTGGTAGAGTCGTATTCAATTAGAGATAGGCTAGTGTCTATTTCTATATTTTGAAAAATGAATATATATATATATATATATATATATAAGGGTTCCTAAGCACCTAAAATTCAATGCTCCCATTAGTACCTAATCTTTTATCTTCATTTTCAAAGTCTGAACAATCGATCCGAATCGATCAACATGACCTTCATAATAAAATATGCTTGGAGACCAAATTTTATATTTTTTGGAATTTTTTTACTATTTTTTAAGATATGTACAAAATCACTTTATCGGATGGTCCAGAATCTCTTTAAAATAAAAAATTTGGTCTCTAAGCATATTTTATTATGATGATCATGTTGAACGGTTCAGATCGACTATTAAAATTTTGAAAATGAAGATAAAAGAGATAAAAAATTGAAAGCAAATGGGAGCATAGAAATTTAGGTGTATTTGAACCCTCCTCTATATATATATATATATATATATATATAAAAGAGAGAGAGAGAGAGGAGAGATCCACTTGTATCTTTTTTTGGTGATATAAAATTACACCCTACATTTTAAAGTTTAAATAGTCTATTCAAACCGTTCAAAATGTTGGATATATTAAAATGTACTTGCAGAACAAATTTTACATTTTTTTGATATTTTACTATTTATTAAGATTGGAACAAAAATCCAATGGTCTGAAAACAACGGTTTTGTAAAATACTTAATAAATAGTAAAAATATTCAAAAAAATATAAAATTTGGTCTGTAAGCACATTTTCATATGGAGATCATGTTGAATAGTTTGGATCGACTGTTTGGAATTTGAGAACTTTAGAAATGAATGGTATAATTTTGTGTCACCAAAAATATAGTGTAAGTGAATCTCTCCTCATACACACACACACACACACACACAGAAAGGTTAGCTAATATCAAATCGATTGTTCCGGAGTTCTCATGCAACTAAGTCGTTTTTCAATTTTTAAACTCCAAAACATCGATCCAAACCGTTAGAGGTGATTTGTATATTAAAATGTGCTTGGAGACCAAATTTAACATTTTTTGAATTTTTTTTACTAATTATTAAGCCACTTTCAAAATCGACGGTGGCTTTTGGTTTTATTGTTTGGTTAAGTCATTGTTGGATCAGCAATTTTTAAAGTGACTTAATAAATAGTAAAAAAAATCATGGGACATCAGAAACAATCGATTTAATATTAGCTATATATATATATATATATATATATATAGAGAGAGAGAGAGAGAGAGAGAGAGTAGTGTCTTCCAACTTAACTCTAAAACATATAGGACCAAATTTGTAAAGATTATCAATACATGTGAAAATTTTAAAGTTTGGAATTAATTTAATATAGAGTCAAGTGGTCAAAAGTTTAAGGTTTATAAATTAATTTTAATGCATTCATTTTTTGGACTCCTTTGACCACTTGACTCCATATTAAATTAATTCGAAACTTTAAAATTTTATAAAAATTTCATCTTGGATTCATTGTTTAAAGTCGATTCGAATATTTTGAAGTTCAAAGAGGTGGTGAACTTAGGAGCACCCAAATTTTACATATATATATATATATATTTTTATATATATATATAGATGGTACAAATGATTCAACTGGTCATCTTGTTCTCCATATTAATATGTGCTTGGAGCCAAATTTTACATTTTTGGAATTTTTTTTACCCACTTTGAAAATCGCCGATCCAACGATAGCTTAACAAATAATTCGGCGATTTTCAAAGTGGCTTAATAAATAGTAAAAAAATTCCAAAATTTTAAAATTTGGTCTCCAAGCACATATTAATATGGAGAACAAGATGAACGGTTTGGATCGGTCATTTGGACTTTGAATTGGTGATTTATGGTCCAATGCACAAAGGGCATTGCAAAGCACAATAGCCCATCTCTCTCTCTCTCTCTCTCTCTCTCTTATATATATATATTATATATATATATATATATATAGATATATATTGTGTGTGTATATGTATATGTATATATGTGTATATATATATGTATATATGTGTATACATATATACATGTATATATGTGTATATATATATACATGTATATATGTGTATATATATCTATATATATGTATATATATATATATATATATACATGTATATATGTGTATATATATCTATATATCTATATATATATTTATATATATATATAGTATGGCTAATATGCTTTCGGTTGTATTTCGGCCGAAATACAACCAATGCATTTTTCAATTTTCGAAGTCCAAAAAGTCGATTCAAACCGTTAGATGTGTTCTCCATATTGAAATGTGCTTGGATACCAAATTTTATATTTTTTGGAATTTTTCACTATTTATTAAGCCACTTTGAAAATCACTGATCCAACGGTGGCTCAACCAAATAGTGAAACCGTTGGATCAGTGATTTTCAAAGTGGCTTAATAAATAGTAAAAAAATTCCAAAAAATGTAAAATTTGGTCTCCAAGCACATTTCAATATGGAGAACACATCTAATTGTTTAGATCGACTTTTTGGACTTCAAAATTTGAAAAACACATTGGTTGTATTTCGGCCGAAATACAACCGAAAGTATATTAGCCATACTATATATATATATAGAGAGAGAGAGAGAGAGAGAGAGAATGACTAATATGATTTCAGTAGCATATGGGCTGAAGTGCTTACGGTTCAAATTTGAAATTTCAAAATCTAAAAAGTCGATCTGAACCGTTAGATGTGTTCTCCATATTGAAATGTGCTTGGAGACCAAATTTTATATTTTTGAGAATTTTTTTGCTATTTATTAAGCCACTTTGAAAATCGTTGATCCAACGGTGGCTTAACCCAACAGTGCCATCGTTGGATCAACGATTTTCATATTAAATTGTGTTTGGATACCAAATTTTATATTTTTTGAAAAAATTTACTATTTTTTTAGAATTTTTGATAATCAATGTTGTTGATGTTCGAGAATTATCTGAATTACTGTTAACTATTCATAAATTGTTTTTATTCACTCGTCACAATTTAAAAAAATAATAATAATAAATCGGATCTAATAATACTGATAGAAACAAGACACTTTTTTTTTGTACTGTATTGCCGAATCTTATAATTTGTATGGATAAAAAATTTCCCACCGAAAGAACAGAGTATTCTGTGCTTGTGTCAGCTTTATGACGCTCGGATGATGTGATGTGATTCGGCAATACGTACAATTCTCTACTATTTGAAATGAGATGGGAGTAGTCCGATGGAATTCGCCTCCTCTGAGATATCTCAAACTTTGCGTGACTTTTTGGAATATCTCAATCATTCAAATACGTTTTGCACGAATCTCAAAGCTCAAATAAAACTGGCCCCTACGCTTCTCAGAATAGGCACCGGACACGTAGGTCACGCAAAAATTGAGGTATCTCAGAGGATACGGACCCAGTCCAATGGGCATCAGATCTATTTTTAGATTCAATTAGCTCTAACACCATACGATTATCATTGAGATTGGTGTGCACGAAAACTGAAAATTACTTACACGGATTTTAATAAATTCACACAAATCTTGATACATATCTGATAATCATTTCACCCTAAAAAAAGATAGATCCGATCTCAATTAATTTGAAATATACTACAACTTTTTTTTTTTTAATATCTTGGCAGAGGCTGCCAAGGTGAAATATACTACAACTTTACCATGATATCAAAATGCACTTTTCATCTTTCTTTCATTTTCTCACAACTTGAGAGCCATTGAGAGTTAGCCACCGCATATACGGTTCTTATTTGGTATGCGAAAGGTCATATCACACTACATATATGGCATGCAGTTGCATGTTCAGATTTTTATTTGAATTATATATATAGATTTTAAAATTAGAATTCATAATAATTTATATGCAAATTAAAAAAAAAGGACTTAATATGCACTATAGCATTTTTATCCTTCAGCGACCGGTATCGTGAATTGGTTTAGATGCAGGTTGCTGAAGGCCAGTTAAAACAAAAAAAATCATCGGCGACAAACTCCTTCAACGACCAGTGACAAACCCCTACTGCAACCTATCGGGACCATTCATTGAAGGGTGTAACATCCCCAAAATTTTAAGTTATTAATTATTAATACTTACAGATTTTTTTATAATATTAAATATATTATTTACATCTCTGTTAACAAAAAAATGTAACATTTCGAAAATTTGAGCAATTATTATTTATACCTACAAAACTTATTCATAATATAATATAATTTATAAATATTTTGGTAATATTTCGTAAAAATATAAATATGATATATAAATTATTTAAAATAGATTGAACGGAATTAGACATTTAATTTTTTTTTTATGTAATGTTTTATGAAGTAATTAAGTCATTTCAACAAATTTCATAGTAAAACCGTTAATTGAAAACATAAATTGAAGAGGCGCTAGAAATGCACGGTTTCAAAGCGGCTTTTAAGTCCTGATTAATTCACCTCTACTATTAACGCACCATTTCATTTACTTTCATTATATATACATATTAAAACATCATAATTGATAGACCTCCCTTTTGACATCCGAGACGCATCCTTTCTATTTCAGTTTGATATCCGAAAAAAAAAAATGAAATAGAAGAAAAATAGAACAATAATTTGTTCAAGTTTTGATAACAATTATCAATATCCGATGCGAATTCTAACTACGTAGCAATGAGTCTGAACTGTTGTTCTAATTTGATTTCAAATTCTGAAAATCACGCTCTCAGGTAACCGGATTTCTCTATAATCTGTGTTTTCGTTTTTTATGGTTTATTTGGATATTAGTATTACATATTAGATTATGATGGCATATTTAACGGGATAGCAGATCTGAGGTTGGAATTAGATTTGTCCGATACTCGGGGGCTACTAGTCGTGGTCGGGATCGATATGCGGGGAATGCTAGTTGCAATCGGGTTCGATGGTTGACTTGTTTTACGGATAACCTAGACCGACGTGCTATCGCCAGTTAAATATGCGTGCATAATTTTATGTGTATTTGTGTGGATTAATCCGGCCTGTTTGAATGGTTGTTAAATTAAGCCAATTATAGAGAAGCGCGTCACTAAATAACTGGTTACTGAGCTTTGAAGCTGACTCTGTTTTGTCATTTTGTTTTCTTTCTATTGGCGACGTAGATTGACGGGCCAATGAAAAGTGTGAAGATGCTTATATAATCACGCTCCGGATGGTAAAAATCTGGGTGTGACAAAGGGTCTCTACAGAAAACCCGCGCATGAACCTTTCTTTTTTTTTTTTTTTCTGCTGTCTCGCACGTTTTAGGTTGGACTCTTAAAAATCGACGGTGTGCCGACAGGAACAATTAATAAAAAAAACAATTAGGTTGTGCTTCATAAAAAAAAGAGGCGAAAGAAGAAGAAGAAGAAGAAGAAGAGAGAGATCAAAGTTAACGATTAGCCTCCTCGATATTCTGATTTTATAAGTTTTTATACTGCAGAATTAAATCTCATCTACAAAATCAATTACAAAACCTCCTCTATATACTACAGAAAATCAATCTGTTATTGAATGGATCGTAAATTGTTATTCCGATTCATAAAAGTATTGATTTTTTGCAGTGCAAAACTATGTAAAAAGTTAATGGTTACAGAAAGTTTTGTGTCACAAAAAATCAATCCCTTTATGAATGAAAATCATTGTCATGATCTATAAATTTTTTTTATTTCCTCTGCACAGTTTAAAAAAATCAATGAACCAAACTAGTGCGATTTTACTATATTCGATAGAAACGAGAGAATTTTATAATTTTTCTATGAATAAAAAATTTCTCACCGAATGACCAGACATTCTATGCTTGTGTGAGCGTTATGAGGTCGGCTGATGTGATGTGATTCCGGTGTCGCTTTTAACTTTTGTGTAATAAGAAAAGGCGATACATACATTTCAACTATTTGAAATATACTAGAACTTGTTCTATGTTATCAATTTGCACTTTTCAACTTAATTTCTTTCATTTTCTCACGACTTGTGAGTCGTTGCTGAGACTTTTAGCCAATGAAAAATTTGAAATTTCTTTGTTTCCTCGTGTAAAAACAAATAAATACATTAAAGTAACAAGTGGTTTTAACATCACTTTCACGCTAATTATTTTTTTAATAAAAATAAGCTTTTTAAGAACATCAATTGCTCTACTCGAAAGAAGAAAAAGAAGCATGAAAACAGCTATCGAAGAAGTTGACAAAGCAAACAAGTTAGTGACATTTTATGGGCTTCTCAACTTTATCAAAGGAATATGAGTGTGATTATATTATAAGTTTGAGAAGAAATCTGCAAATTATAACTAAATAAATAAGAGAACAATTATAAGAAGAAGAAACAAATTAAAAGAAAACGAGGGAAAAATAGGGGCATTTTAGTCTTTTATTTCTTTAATAAAGGTTTATTATTTTTTTGACGATGATAATTATATATAATTAATTCACATATTTAACCTACAAATTAAGTGGTAAATAATTAATAAATATTGAAGTGTAATGGGAGAAATAAGACAATAAAAAAATGAAGTGGTCACAAAAGTTTTTTTTTTTTTTTTTTTAGCTTGTTCATTACCCAAATGAAGTCGTCTCAAAATCTACTTCCTTAGCCGGGAGGGAGGTGCTTGGAAATTATGCAATTATTAGAGTAGAACTAGGGTGCTCCTAAGTTCACCAAACTTCTTGTGAATTTGACTCTAAAATATATCGAATCAACTTTAAACGATGAATCTAAACCGTTGAAACCCTTCTACCTAATGAGTGATGTGTCTACATATGAAAATTTTAAAGTTTCGAATTAATTTAATATAGAGTCAATTGGTCAAAAGTTTAAGGTTTATAAACTAATTTTAATGCATTCATTTTTTGGACACCTTTGACCACTTGACTCTATATTAAATTAATTCGAAACTTTAAAATTTTCACGTGTAGACGCATCAATCATTAGGTAGAAGGATTTCAACGGTTTGGATTCATCGTTTAAAATCGATTCGATATATTTTAGAGTCAAGTTCACAAGAGATTGGGTGAACTAAGAGGTTGGGTGAACTTAGGAGCACCCTAGTTCTACTCCAATTATTAAGCATCATTTTCATGACATCATGCAATTGAGTCATAATCACATTTGCATATTCTTATTTGACTTGGTCAACTGTTGACCCGTTGACTCCTGTAATAAACGGGCATGTGATCATTTCTTGTTCAACAAGGAAAGGAAAGTGGAGAGAGGTGAAAAAGGTGCGGTTTTGTGAAATTAAAGTTGGTTTATGAAAACAACCAATCGTCGGTTTATCATAATAAATAGCGCCAATGGGTAAAATGAAAGAAGAAATTAAAACTCATATATATATTTAAATAAGGTTCAATATCTTATATCTTCGATACTTTATAATACTTTATATTTTATCTCTTTATTTATAAAATCTAAACTGTCAATTTGAATTGCTCAACATGATATTAACCTACATTAAATTATAATTGGAATGAAATTTTATATTTTTTGAAAATTATTTACTATTTTTTAAGAAGAGTTCAAATATCTTCATTTTTGTGTCTCCATCGTACCTCCATTTATTAAAACTTTAATAATTCCAAATTTAAAACGTAAAAGTCAAAATAAAACCATTGAATATTATCTACATTATTTTTTCTATACATGTGTAAAAAAAAGACATTTCAACTTTATTTTATCATACTAATGTAGATAATTTCTAGACGTTGATTTTTCAACTGATTAATTCAATTAAAAACAAAATCGAAATATAATATTTTTTTAATGAGCACAAAAAAAATAACATATATCACATCTAACAGTTTTATTTTGATATTTATGATTTAAATTTTGATTTATTAACGTTTTCTTAAAATGGAGGCATGATGGAAACAAAAAATGAAAGTATTTGAACCCTCATCTTTTTTAAGATAGATATAAAAAATCATTGTTTCTGTTCAAAAACAGTGATTTTCTATCTATCTAAAAGAAAAGTAATATTTTTCAAAAATTATAAAATTTGGCCTCCAAGTATATTTTAATATAGATTTCATGTTGAGCGGTTGGATCGACAGTTTAAACTTTGAAAGTAAAGATATAAAATGCAGTGCATGATGAGGTATAAAAAACATGAAATATTAGAACCCTCCTCATATATAAATTAATTAACTTATCTAGTGTTTGTTTAATTAAGAAACAACCGGAGTTGAGGAAAACAAAATGCATTGCTCAATGCCTAATTAATTAACAGCAATCAATACCCAAAAGCAACCATAGAGAGAGAGACGAGAAAAAAACAGCAGCAACAACAAACTCACATCACAGTACCTAATAATTTCCATCATGTAAGACAAAGTACAAAAACAAATTATACATATCATGATATGAATAACTTAATTTCCTTCGTCCATTGGTCTTTATTATTTTTACCAAGCTTATAAAGAGAGGGAGAGCCTAATATAATTATAATTATTTATAATAAGTTGTAAGTTCAAACTTTGATCAGCTCTTAATGCCGTTTACTGTGGTTGCGGATTCCTTTTCTTCAATTTTGGCTTCTTTTTTGGATTTCTCATCCTTTTCAATTTTGGCTTCTTCGTTGGATTTATCTTCCTTTTCAATTTTAGCTTCTTCTTTGGATTTCTCCTCCTCCTGTTTGGCTGCTAATTCCTCTAATTCGGCCTTTCTCTTTGCCTCTTCTTTTGCTACCTCTATCACTTTGATCAGATTCTCAAGACATGCACCGGCATCCTTATTTCTCGATTTTTTTAGCATCAACCCCTCCGCCACATCGGCCGGCGTCATCTTCACCTCACCAAGAAGGGTTTTTATGGTGTCGAACAAGTCGTGTTCTTTGACTCTGAGATAGTTATTGGCCAACACCTTGAATGCCTCGAAGGTGCAATACGACATCTCTATGTGCATGTCCATTCTGCCCCTTCTTATCAGCGCCGGGTCGAGCTTTTCTAAATGGTTTGTGGTGAATATAACAATCCTCTCTCCTCCACATGCCGACCATAGCCCGTCGATAAAATTGAGAAGCCCGGAAAGAGTGAGCTTGCTGTTTTCTTCTTGTTCCTCCATCCCCGGCAACTTCTTTGTCTCCTTCTCTTCGTCGTCCTTCTCCTTCTTCTTCTTCTTTTCCATGCGCTTGCCGGTTAGGTCGAGCGAGCAATCTATATCCTCTATCACTATGATGGACTTTCCGGTTGTCTCGATGAAGATCTTTCGTAACTCCGTGTTTGTCTTGACAGCAGTCAGCTCAAGGTCGTACACGTCATACTCCATAAAGTTAGCAATTGCGGCTATCATGGTTGACTTGCCGGTGCCCGGTGGACCGTAAAGGAGATAACCACGCTTCCACGCCTTCCCAATCTGCTTGTAGTACTCTTTTCCCTCACGGAATGTGTCGAGGTCATCTATGATGTCTCTCTTCTTTTCGGGGTCCATGGCTATCGTGTCAAAGGTAGCGGGGTGCTCGAAGGCAACGTGGCTCCACATGGAGCTTCTGTAGCTGTACCAGTTGTTACTTGGGCTGTTTGTGAAAAGCCTTCGTTGCCGTCTGCTGAGCGTCACGTTACGCCCTTGCTTAAGAATGTGCTTCAAGTATTCGCCCTCGATCAGATTGCGGTGGCGCTTGTGGAAGGTTAGGCGATAGAACCTGAAAATTAATTGTTCATAAGTTGCTGTTAATTAGTTACTTATTCAAACCTGAATGAATGAAGTTATTAATTATGAAAATTAGTGAGGCTATGGTAATATGCTTATTACACAATAGTCCGCACTATGAACTCATATTTCTCCATATTTAAAGTCTGAATAGTCTATTAGAACCGTTCAACATGATCTTCATATGAAAATGTACATGCAAATCAAATTTTATATTTTTTTAGAATTTTTGTACTATTTTTTTAGATTGATAGAAAATTAGTTGATTTGAAAAATACAGACCATTCAAAAGTAGTGATTTTCTACCTATTTAACAAATATATATAAATCAAATTTGGTCTTCAATTAAGTACATTGTCATATATAGATCATGTTTAATGGTTCAGATTTGACTGTTTGAATTTCGAATAAAAATCTAAGTCCATAGAATAGGTCGATCCGTAATAACCATATTACACATATGACATATATATATAGTGACATACTTGTGGTCGCTTTGCCCGGGGTACAAGCTGATGGTTTGAGACTTTTGAATCTGCGCACACGCAAACCACCAAACTTTGATGTCTTTGAAGGTATCAGGGACCTCCTCATAGTCATCGATGGTGACAAGTGGGGTGTCGCTGTCTCGGCTCAGCTCGGCCTTAAGTTTGCGGGCCTGGGAGGAGCAGGTGGAGCTGAGGTAGGCTTTTGCAGCCGTGTAGAGTTCATCGCGTTGCCATCTCTCGGCACTGTACTCTTTGATGATGATATGGGAGTAGGGATTGAAGAAAGAGATTACCTTGTGGAAGAGAGTGGCCACATAATTTCTGAGTTGAATGGGGATGTGATCCTTCACCATTGAATATAAGAAGAACAAACTTGCTATGGTGGGACCTATTCCTACCCAGCTCTCTGCACCCATTTTTCTTCTTTAATTTCTTTCCTTTTGAATGTATTCTAAGCTTTTGTTTGCTCTGGTTTGGTGTGTATATATAGATAGATAGATAAGAGCCAGAGAGAGAGAGAGAGAGAGACCTTGGGGTCAATTGATAAATATAGGAGTCAATATAAGTTGTTCATTTTAACTTGTTGTTTGGAAAATTATATATTAATTGAATGCTTGGTAGAGAAGAAAAAGGGACATTTTTGGTTGATGCATATGTTGTATACGAGTCAGCATTTGAGTAATTTTCAATGCATGACCATGACAGACTGACAAACTTATATATTATTTTCTAAAGAAATTTGCAA
Organism: Carex scoparia; assembly: GCA_024447655.1. NCBI lineage: Eukaryota > Viridiplantae > Streptophyta > Magnoliopsida > Poales > Cyperaceae > Carex > Carex scoparia. The sequence continues at coordinate 10,947,633 of JAJHPE010000004.1, read as the reverse complement.
ATTTATATAATTCACAATTCCAACTAATAAGTACTGGGATGATCTGTAACTGAAAATCAGTTAGATTAGGCCCAGTTCCCGGCCCAAAACCACCAATTAAACCCACCGACCCATATCTTTTTTCAACATCAATTTCAGTTTCAGATGTTGACCTATCTTTTTAGACATATGATGCAGTCTAACATAGGAATCAATTTTAAACTTTTGTCCTTGTGATTTCTTTCTTTTTTTCCAAGTTCTTTAATTTTTCATTGAATCTATTTTAAATCAATTTTTGATACATGAGTACCCTTGATTAACTGATGAAATTTACTCTTAAAACAATTGCTCCTATTTTTTTTTCATTAGTTGTGACGGAAAAAGAAAAAGAGTATGAGAAACCAAAGTCTTTCCCATTAATTTATTTTATTTGTTAATGTTTTAGAGAATTAATTCAATATTATTTTAGTTAAATATTTTAGTTAAAAATTAATATTTGATCTGTTTGGTAGGTCATGGGTCATGCAAAGGTGTTTCCAATGACAAATATATATGAAACATTTTCAAAAGCAGATATGAGTGATTTCCATGTACTACTTTTTTCATGAGTGTATCGTTAGAAATTGTTAAATGTGTCAGACAGGCCGATTGTATTTCCAAGAGGCCCTTTCTCCCCTTGAAAATAAGATATGCTCCGCATAGAAATAACAGAAATTCTAATAGTGAATATATAGTTCAAGTCAAAATTTAAAATAAGATAATCTTTAGTAAAATAATCTTGCATTAAAAAAATTTAAAACTAATAGAATTTATTTTACACTTACGGGTCATGTTTAATTGTGAAATAAATCTCATAATTACTTCACAATTAAACTGTTGAACAAGAAGTAAAACACGAATAAGATTTACTAACGACCGATTAAGTTTTATTTAGTTTTTTGAGAGAAAAAAATGAAGTTATAAACTAACAATCTAGACAAATTAATTAACTTATTCTACACTTACTCTATTCTACACTTACTCTATCTTGAACAGAGGTAATTTTTTTTCAAAATCATACTCCTTCAACACAGCATGTGCCATCACACCTAGAGCAGTGATCGCTGAGGTACACTTTAGCAGCAACGCAGAGCTCATCTCGGCTCATGCGCTCTCCGGCGTATTCCTCGATAATGAAGCGTTCGTAGGGGTTGATGTAAGAGGTGAACTTGATGATAAGCGCTGTTGAGCTCGTAGGGAATGAATTAGCGAAACATGGTCCAGATAATAGCTAGACCACCAATGGTGGAAGTTATCTTGGTGCTTAGTGCCATCAGTGCCACAAGATCCATTGCTTAGTTTCTTCTCTTCTTGTTTTTCTAAGAGGAGAGAAGTCAAAGTTGGTGATATGCTGGTTATAAATAAATTAATTAAGAAAAAATTGGAGCACGCAAACGCAAGAGTAGACAAAGAGAAGACGAAATCAAGGGCCCCACTTTTTTCTTTTGTAATTGTTAATCATGGACATTTTCAAAATTTGAAGATGATTTCTTTATTTGTCATTTTCGATTTTATGACAAGTACAATTTAATTAATAAATGCCGGGTCAGTGTGTACAGTAGTAGTACAGTCATTGATGGTACTTTATACTAATTTGATGACAATTGCAATAAATAAATGCCAGTTCAGTTGGTAAATAAAGGGTACTTTTAGCTGATATGTGATATCTATTAAATTTTATAGAAAATTTGTGAAATAGTAAATGCAACTTTAATTACAATAAATTACTAGTGGAATAAAATGTCCAAATGCCTAGGAAGAGGTAGCTAATTCATAATTGGATTGATTTTAGCTATTAATTAGGAGTCCGACTAGTAGTATGACTAAGACTGCACAAAAAATTCGTAGCTTGTGATTCGATTTGAGTTTGATTCAAAAAAGTTCGTAAAAACTTCAAATTGAAATTGAGTTTGTTCGAAATTAATTCAAACCAAACTCAAACTGGACCTGTTTCGTTCGAAATAGGTTTGCAAATTATTCTAGTTCGAATATCAAAGTAACATGAACTGTTGATTTCTGCTGATGACTTATGTTCGTTGATGACTTAAAAATTAAAACATAAGGTCGTCCAGCCATAAGTCATAACTCGTAAGTCATAACCCTCGCTCTTAGTTCTTAAACCTTAGTCGACTTTTACCTCTCGCTCTCGGTGACTATGATTATTCTTTTTTGTCGTAAAAAAATTCATAAAAAATTAGAAATGGAGTTTGTAAAATATGTGATTCAAAATTGAGTTCGTTCGAAATTAAGTCAAGCCAAACATAATTCGAAATTAATTCAAACCAAACTCAAACTGGAGTAAGTTTGATTTGGTTTGGTTCGTTTGCAGCCCTAAGCAATGTTGTAAAATGCGGTTTTGTTCATGCATGCGGAAGGCCACAGCATATGCGGATTTTTATGCGGACGTATATATGCGGGTTTTAGTAAGGAAAAAAATTCAGTCTATCTATTATATTATGTTTAGTAATTAAATTTTATTAATCTATCTTGATTTTTAAGTATTTGATATACTTTGTTTAATTTTTAAACACATTAGTTCAATAATAATTATAACTTAATTCACGTGTTCAAAGCAGTGTTATTAAATGAGCCTCAATTCAAAGGATTATTTAACAAAGCCCAGCAAAGCAGTGAGAAGTATTAATCGGCAGTCCACTTGACAAAGTCCAGTAAAGCCCAGCGCCCCAAGCCAGCAGCCCCCAGTCCGGTTTGTACATTCTGAATTTATCCCACAATATTAAAATACATATTACCAAAGCGCTGGAGCGCTATAAAAGAAGCCAGAGAACGCTGTACATCTTATCGGAACCGGGTTTGGAACTCAATTAATAGGTTATGAATATTTCGGATCTGAGAACTCAGTTAATGGGTCCGTTAATGCTTTTTAATATTTGTAAGCCCATTTCCAGTGTATGTGGTCTGCATATGAATTTTTTATGCGGTTTGAGAGTGCATACGCATATGCAGCCGCATAAAACTGTATTTTATAGGCTTTACAGACTCTAAGCCGCATAAAACTGCATTTTATAGGCTTTACAGGCTCTAAGTATAAAACTGCATTTTACAGGATTTACAGGCTCTAAGTATAACATAACAAGGTGTCATATGACACCAACTTCAATTTATTGGATATATTTTAAACGATGAATCTTAATCTTTCAAACTAATTATTATATGATGCCTTTAAATACAAAATTCATAAAAAAATTCAAATTATTTTAATACAGATACAAAATATTGAAAAATAAATGTATTATGATTAAATTAAAAACTCCTATATTTTTACCGCTTAAATTATAAATTTTACATGTAAACGCACAACAAAATAGATCAGTTTGAACAATTTAAATTCATTTAAATTCATCATTTGAAATTGTTTCAATCGATTTTGAAATGGATAGTTTATAAGCTAAAATGATATTAATTAATATTATACTGGCGAGACTGATTAATTAGCCTATTAATTAATTAGCTCTATACAGAATGCAAGGTGAAAGACAATTAATATAAGTCCATGTCAAGACAATGTGCCAGCGTTATGACGTTGCTAGCTGATCTGATCCCGGTGTTGCTTTTGTTTTGTCGACCACTCGAGACTTGAGAAATGATATGAAACTTAAATATATATATACAAATAAATAGAAGGAAAGCAAGAAAAATTGGAAAAAATCTCTAAAGACAGAATAAATTAAGCATGTTACTGTCACCAATGTCAAATCTCAAAATCGCCGCATCTTCAATGAAAGGCCTGACCGCCTGAGATATATTCGTTTGTTCATGTACAAACAAATATATAAAATAAAATTTTTCCAACAACTATATATATATCTTCTTCATTATTATATAATTTACGTAGTTGTTCTGATCTACAAACGGCTAAGATTGAAAGTTAAATTTTCAGATTTAATATCAGCCCTCCAATCTCATAATCTATCATTTTTGTTATTAAATATATCTGCTTTATGTGTAGAAGTCTAAATTTAGTTAAAAACATACCCACTACACATACTGTTATATGGTTTGTCACAATTAAAATTTAATGATCTCTGGCGACCTGTTTCCTTATTCTCCTTGAAGTTATCTCTGATTCCTACAATTAAATTATTTCCTTATTTATTTGTTTCCTAAATTTTATTTCTCCTCTTCCTCTATCTTCATTTTTGTTGAAGTCTGTAGTTCGGAAAAAAAAAATATTTTATTTCAAAATACAGTGACAATATCTTTATCTGGAAAGGTCAACATATCTAAGTCAAGAGTTGATAAGCATAACATATTATAGTCATATAAAATAATTCATGTTGTTTCATATTTGGATGAGTAATTAAAATGATGTGATCAAATGTATAATATGTGCTTGGTTCTCTTTCAAAATAGCAATCTTTCATTCATTTAATTCAATGCATGAGTATTATAATGGTTCAAAATATAATGCTCTTCACATTTTGTTGAAAAATTAAAAATATTTTTTTTCTGATATGCTATATTCATTGTGTCAAGAGGAGAAATAATATTTATCAGGGCAAATATATCTTTGCGAATATATGAAAAACAGATTTTGTACTGATAGAAATAATCATATATTTCCGATTTGGAGAGAAAATCTAAAACTTTTGTGTAAAGAAATGATATACAGAGAAATTTCAAAAATTTCATCGTTAAAATAATTTCAATCAAGAATATATTTGTAGAGAAAATTCTTATTTGAATCATTTAATCATATATTTCTCAATTTTATTTCTTTACATATTATCTCCTCTAAATATTTGAATCATTTAATAACTTGTCTTGCTTGTGGAGAAATTATATATTAAATTATATTTGTGTTTGTATTAAAATTTCTAATTTCACGACCAACACAAGACGAGAAATATTGTGTGGTGAAACTTATAAGTTAAATTTAGTTTTTGAATTGGAGTGATACCATTTCCTTTATTGCTTACTGATACAGGTTTTTGATGTCAGAGGGGTTGATATGAAAATTAATTTGAATTCTGAGTCTTGACCCAGTTTGAAAGATGCCAATAAAGTTTTTCTGTAGGGTTATAATACATTTACTTTATAAGTGATAGTTATGCTTAGTAATTTTGTGAACAACCACTTATATGTTGTACTTATGCGAGAAATAAGGTATGAAACTATATTTATTTTACATTTCTAATTTTATTATTTATTATATATTTTCAATTTGAGCAATTATAATCCACTTTCCATATTTTGTTTGTTCATTTTTAGAAATATTGGACTAAGTCGAAGATAATCACACTAGCAACGATACTTCAAAACAAAATTTCATGTTATATTTGATCTTTTTTTTATTGTCATTTATTATTTGGATCTCTGTTTTTTATTTGTGTCTTTTATTTTTGTTTAATTTTTTTATTTTGTGTGAATGTCAAACAAAAATGTCTCTTCATATTCTATCCAATCTTATAATATATTTCGTTGCAACGCATGGGCATGATACTAGTATGTGTATATATATATATATATATAGGCATTGCGTCCCTGTATTCATTTCTTATCTGTTTTGTACCCAATTGAAAATTTTCATTTATACAAAAGCCGTCACCCAATCATCATTTAAGAAATAAATGGGAAAAAAAAAGCATATATATTTAGGATATATTTGATTGTAAAATAAAAATAACTATAATAACTAAATCAAGAATAAATATCATTTGTCTTATTAGTATAATAAAATTTTAAAATTCTTAGAAATAACATATTTAATAAAATAAAAAGTTTGAATTTTCTATTCTAATTATTCTAACCTAACTAAGTACTAAATAGAATATTCCAGATAAAATAATCTTAAGAATTATATATTCTCAATCTAACCAAACATACCCTATACATACCCTATTTATTATTCGTTCTGAGGATCAGATTCTCTTCTAGCGGGTAAGAAGAAGAAAAGCATATATATATATATATATGTATATATATATATGGTTTATAAGGAATCGTCTCAAAATCTACTTCCTTAGCCGGGAGGTGCTTGGAAATTACGCAATTATTAAGTATGATTTACACAAGCGAATGATCTCTCTATATTGCATCATTTCCATGACATCATGCAAATGACTTATCTAATGTTTGTTTAATTTATTAAGAAACTACCGGAGTTGAGGAAAACAAAATGCATTTTGCTCTCAATGACTAATTAATTAACAGCAATCAATACCCAAAAACAGCCATATATAGAGAGAGAGACGACAAAAAACACCAGCTAGCAACGACAAACTCACATCACAATACCTAATTTTCAACATGTAAAACAAAGTTCAAAAAAAAAATATTAAATTATTTTAACCTAGTTTAGTAAGGAGAGCCTAACATATATAATTATAGTTATAATTATTTAAAGGTGTAAGTTCAAAGTTTGATCAGCTCTTAATGCCATTTACTGTGGTTGCTGATTCATTTTCTTCAATTTTGGCTTCTTTTTTGGATTTCTCCTTTTCAATTTTAGCTTCTTCTTTGGATTTCTCCTCATTTTGTTTGGCTGCTAATTCCTCTAATTCGGCCTTTTTCTTTGCCTCTTCTTTTGCTACACCTATCTCTTTGATCAGATTCTCAAGACATGCACCGGCATCCTTATTTCTCGATTTTTTTAGCATCAACCCCTCCGCCACATCGGCCGGCGTCATGTTCACCTCACCAAGAAGGGTTTGTATGGTGTCGAACAAGTCGTGTTTTTCGACCCTGAGATAGTTCTTGGCCAACACCTTGAATGCCTCGAAGGTGCAATATGACAACTCTATGTGCATGTCCATTCTGCCCCTTCTTATCAGCGCTGGGTCGAGCTTTTCTAAATGGTTTGTGGTGAATATAACAATCCTCTCTCCTCCACACGCCGACCATAGCCCGTCTATAAAATTGAGAAGCCCGGAAAGAGTGAGCTTGCTCTTTTCTTCTTGTTCCTCCATCCCCGGCAACTTCTTTGTATCCTTCTCTTCGTCGTCCTTCTTCTTCTTCTTTTCAATGCGCTTGCCGGTTAGGTCGAGCGAGCAGTCTATATCCTCTATCACTATGATGGACTTGCCCGTTGTCTCGATGAAAATCTTTCGTAACTCCGTGTTGGTCTTGACAGCAGTCAGCTCAAGGTCGTACACATCATACTCCATAAAGTTGGCAATTGCGGCTATCATGGTTGACTTGCCAGTGCCCGGTGGGCCGTAAAGGAGATAACCACGCTTCCACGCCTTCCCGATCTGCTTGTAGTACTCTTTTCCCTCACGGAATGTGACGAGGTCATCTATGATCTCTTCCTTCCTTTCAGGGTCCATGGCTATGGTGTCAAAGGTGGCGGGGTGCTCAAAGGCAACGTGGCTCCACATGGAGCTTCTGTAGCTGTACCAGTTGTTACTTGGGCTGTTTGTGAAGAGTCTCCGTTGTCGTCTGAGTAGCGCCACATCGCGCCCTTGCTTAAGTATGTGCTTCAAGTATTCGCCCTCGATCAGATTGCGGTGGTGCTTGTGGAAGGTTAAGCTATAGAACCTGATCATATTTAATTGTTCAAAAGTTGCTGTTAATTAGTTACTCAAAACTGAATGAATGCAGTTAATAATTATGAAAACTAATTACATCATACATATATATACAAAAAAATGAGTGAGGCTATGGAATTACGCATATTACACAATGATTCGTGCTGTGAACTCATGTTTTTCCATTTTTAAAGTCCAATAGTAGATCTGAACCGTTCAACATGATCTTCATATGAAAATGTACTTGCAACCAAATTTTATATTTTTTAGAATTTTTATACTATTTTCTTATATATGTAGAAAATTATTTGATTTGAAAATTATGGACCATTCAAAATTATTTTCTATCTATCTAAAAAAATAGTAAAATATTTCTAAAAAATATGAAATTTGGTCTTCAAGTACGTTATTATATATAGATAATGTTTAATAGTTCAGATTGACTATTTGATTTTGAAAATAAAAATATGAGTCAATAGCACAAATCAATCCATAATAACCATACACATATGACATATATATAGTGACATACTTGCGTTCGTCTTCCCCGGGGTAGAAGCTGATGGTTTTAGAATTGTTGGACTGAATGTTGGCGTACCACCAAACCTTGACGCCTTTGAAGGTGTCGGGGACCTCCTCATAGTTGTCAATAGTAACAAGTGGGGTGTCGCTGTCTTGGGTCAGCTCGGCCTTGAGTTTGCTGGCCTGGGATGAGCAGGTTGAGCTGAGGTAGACCTGGGCGACGGTGTAGAGTTCATCACGTTGCCAGTACTCGGGACGGTACTCTTCGATGGTGATTATTGCATAGGGATTGAAGAAAGAGAGTACCTTGTGGAAGAGAGTGGCCACATAATTTCTGAGTTGGAAGGGGATGTGATCCTTCACCAATGGATATAAGAAGAACAAACTTGCTATAGAACCTATTCCTGCCCAGCTCTCTGCACCCATTTCTTCTTCTTCTTCTTCTTCTTCTTCTTTTTCTTTGGAGTTGGGATTTGATATATATAGATAGATAGATAGATAAGGGCTAGAGAGAGAGAGAGAGAGAGAGGTCAATTAATAAATATAGGAGTCAATATAAGTTGTTCATTTTAATTAACTTATTGTTTGGATGAATTATTTGTTGAATGCTTTGTAGAGAAGAAAAAGGGACATTTTTGGTTGATGCATATGTTGTATACGAGTCGGCATTTAAGTAATTTTCCATGCATGACCATGACAGACTGACAAACTTATGTATTATTTTCTAAAGAGATTTGCAAATTTATATTCACACTTCCAACTAATAAGTACTGGTATGATCTGTAACTGCAAATCAGTTAGTTTAGGCCCAGTTCCCGGCCCAAAACCACCAATTAAACCCACCGACCCATATCTGTTTTCAACATCAATTTCAGATGTTGACTATCTTTTTAGACATATGATGCAGTCTAACATGAGAGCAGTTTGGGTCTGGTTCCATCGGACTCAAAGTGAGTTCGATGAGTTCCATAGTCATCGCATGGATCATAAAGCGGATCGATCGGACGGCTATTGAACCCATCGGATTCAAATTTGAGTCCGATGGACATCGGACCCAAACTGCTCCTGTCTACATGGGAATCAATTTTATACTTGTCCTTGTGACTTCTTTTTTTCCAGGTTTTTTAATATTTCATTGAATCTATTTTAAATCAATTTTTGATACATGAGTACCCTTGATTAACTGATGAAATTCACTCTTAAAACAATTGCTCATAATTTTCTTCATTTGGCTTAAGTAGATGATCATGTTTAAAATTGTTGAGGTTTATAGATAGAGGTTAATTTTTCCAAAATCATACTCTACGGATTAATTTACTCATACTTAGGCTGTGGAATTAGATATAAAATAGAAGTAGAATGGAGTAAACAATTGAATTCTTCTGAAATTTAAGTAAATTTAAATGGACAGAGATCACCTGTCTCCAGTGAGACTGACAAGTGGATCCAAACGGGTTTATAAATTTAAATATTGGTTTTTAGTTTTGGTGTGGCCCACGTTTCAGTGACTACTGGAAACTCCTGCCTCCTGGGAGGCAGAGAATTCAGTTCCAATTTAAATTGCAACCAAACAAACAAAAAATAAGGTAAGAAAAATGTCCTTTTGTGTGGGAGGTCATTCATGACCCGGATGAGAATATTCAGTGGATATTTAAAAACAGTTGAATGTAGGGTGTGTAAAAAAGAAAGTGGTAAAAATCATATTCACATCAGTTTTTTATTTTTATTTTTCTTAATACATATACAGATTTGATATTAGACATATACAGATAAAAATTAGATAAGATGTTTTAAAAAAAAATATATCAAAATTTAAAATATTTATTTATTTACAATGATGAATAACATAAGTATTTTCATAATATATATATTAAACTATATAGTATATATTTATTATTAAATATGAATAATTAAAATTTAATTATATTTGTATATATATATCCTAATGGATATTCAGATATAAGATATAAGATATTCATATATAATTTTCAAATTCTGTTCGATTTTACCCAAAGTTATGCGGTTTGCTCCCAACTTTAAAAAAAAATAAAAATAAAAAAGTTACATGTCGTCAGCAATTACGACAATCATTTTGTAATTTGACGATGAAGTATCTAATTATTTAATTATGACAATGATGTTCTGGTCGGCACGTCCCCCTTTTAGGCTAATTTTGGATTATAGTTTTAGATAATAAAAAATGAATTTGTGAATGTTTAAAATGGATTTATACCTTTGTTCTTTTTTGTAAGCCCAAAAGATAAAAGATAAATTCAATGTGAATGGCTGATTCGCCTTTCTAATTTTGGGCCATAATTTCTACTCAGAACTCACCTATTCGAATATTCACCATATATTTAAAGTTAAAATAGGATTTTTTTTTTCTTCGAATATTCATAAATGATAAATTTTAAAAAAATATATATATAAATTGAAAAGTTAAAGTCAGATTTTTCTTCGAATATTCATAAATCGGATTCTAATGCAAAAGTTGTCAAAGAAATATTTAATAATTAGAAAGTTATAATCGAATTTTTCTTCGAACATTCATAAATCGAACCCTACGGCTAAAGTTTAATTTCAAAAAAAATTTAAAATTGGAAATTTAAAATCGGATTTTTCTTCGAACATTCATAAAAAAATCCTAATGCTAAAGTTGTCAAAAGAATATTTAAAAATTAGAAAGTTAAAATCGGATTTTTCTTCTAACATTCATGAATCGCATCTTAATGCAAAAGTTTGCAAAAAAAATATTTAAAAATTGGAAAGTTAGAATCAAATTTTTCTTGGAACATTCATCAATTAAATTCTAATGCTAAAGTTTTCACAAACAAATTAAAAATTAAAAAGTTAAAATCGGATTTTTCTTCGAACATTCATAAATCGGAACCTAATACTAAAGTTTTAAAAAAAATATATTTAAAATTAGAAAGTGAAAATCGAATTTTTTTTTTTCGAACATTCATAAATCGAATCCTAATGCTAAAGTTTTCAATTTCAAAACGAGAAAGTTGAAATCGGACTTTTCTTCGAACATTCATAAATCAGATTCTAATGCTAAAGTTTTCAAAAGATATATTTAAAAATTAGAAAGTTAAAATCAGATTTTTCTTCGAACATTCATAAATCATATCCTAATACAAAAAGTTAAGTGAAGATATGTTCAGTTGGAAAAATGACTCCAACTTAGTAGTTACTTCAATTGCAGAAAAAAAAATCGTTAAAAATGGGGAGGAAAAGGTTCATTAAACTTGGCATAATGTTGACAATATTTGTTTAATACAAATTATTATTAAATTAAATATGAAAATAGAAAAAGAGTTGCCTGAATATTTGAACATATATGATTTTGAAAAAAAAAATCTACTCTTTTTGTTTCAACAAAAAAATTCAGCTACTGATTCTAAAGAACTCTCAGCGCTCTTTCTATTTTTAGAAAATCTAGCAACTACTTCAGAAAAGAAAAATATTTTGGATAAAAAATAATCAGCTTCAAAGTTTGAAGCCGAATGCTTTTTTTTAATCTATCTATATTATAAAAAAAAAAAATTCAAACTACTCTTTAAAATTTATATATTATTTAATAATAAATTCTATTAAATATTAACACGAGATTTGAGACAAATTTTCCGACTTGCTTTTTCAGAAAGAAGTAGGTCCAATGGACATCAGATTTATTTTTATTTCAGGACTTAAGCTCTGTGCATATAAAAATTAACACGAGCACATACAAATATTAAAGTCAAGAGGCACGAATTTTGAAACAAATTAGACGATTCTGGAATTCATCGAACTCAAAAGTAGATCGAGTGAATATCAGGGAGCAAAGTTGGGTCCGATGCCCATCGGACTCAAATTTGGATCCAATGGATTCAATAACCATCCGATCAGTTTTAAAATTTGTGTACATGGATATTGAAACAAATGCACACTGATATTAAAACGCTGCCCACATATCTTAAAACAGATCGGACAATTATGGAACCAATAGGACTCAGAAACTACTCTTGAATATCAGGCCTACTTCTCAGTCTTGCTTTCTAGCTTTTACACTGCTTATCTTCACATATATTTTTCTTAAATATAATTATTAATTTTGTGTGGATAACTTTGTTGTTCACTTCCAAATTTGACAGCTGAAGATTGAAATGATATCAAGTCAAAGTGGGCTCTTCCACAATGATTAATCAATTAGTTCCCATTGCTGTCACTTTACCCAATGAAGAAAAACACACATAAAAGTTCCACTTATTATTGCAATCAATACTTTTAGCTTCAACTTTCAAATTTCAGAGAAATACAAAGTCAAAATAACAAATGCTCTTAAATTTGAATTTGACAGGAACAAAAGTCAATTACCAATCCTCTATCATATGGAAACAAATATGCTGAAATCCCCAGAGTTTTCAAAATTCTGAAATTCTCAATTCAAACATCTATATATATTTTTGAGATTAGTGCACAAAAAACTGTCTTCTTTGAAATTCGTGTAGAGCAAAACTTAGACGGTTGGATTTTAGATTTCATGGAAAAAATTGTATCTGGAAAACATTAAAATTTAAATTAGTATTAAAAAAAAAGTCAATTGAGAACCATCATTGATTTAAACTATAGTACATATGAACCAAAAAAAGAAGAAGATAAATCTCAATTAGTTAACATAATTCTTTGACTAACCAAGAATCAAAACTAAAAAAAATTAAAATAAAACAAAGAAAAAAAAATGAATTAATGATTGGTGATCAGCCTAACCTAATATAACCTAACCTGTAATTAGATTAAATATAGATGTAGTTTTTGCAAAAGAATGCCTGTAAACCTCCAAATGTTCACCAACCACCAGTTCACAACCAATACTAATAAATCAGACTCATTTATGATCTTATCCTTTTTCCCTTCCCTTCCCTTCCCTCTACCCTTGGCCACTTGCAACCTCTATTATATTATATTATATATTATTATATTACTTTAAATGGGCACTTTGTGCTTTACGCTCTAATATTCGTTTTTAAAATTCAAATTGCTCAGCATGATTTTATATTAAAACTTATATGGAGAACAAATTTTATATATATTTTTTTTATAAAGTTTGACAATCATAACCAATTTTTAAAAATTCTATAAAAACAGTACAAAATTTTTCAAAAAAAAATATAATTTAATCTTCAAGTATATTTTAATATAAAGATCATACCCAATCGATGGTTTGAATATTGATAACCGCACAAAAGAACATGAAGCACTAAGCACCCATACTTCATATTATATTGTTTTGTATTATGTACAGATACTATTTACACTGTTTTTCTTTTTCTCTTTCAGAACCCACAAATTAATTCCATATTTATTTATTTATCTATATATATGATATCACGTATGTGCATTTAGTATTTTGTCAATTTAATGTTTGGTCTCTGAGGGACCGCAGTCTTCATCAAACCATTTCTTTATTTGGGCTTGTCAGACTCATTCATTAGTTATTAGTCAACTCTAACCCTACCTCTTATCTTTATTTATTTGAGAGAATTTCATGTATGTCCCTCATAAATCTTAAATTCTGTCACAATATCATATGTACCCCTCTATACTCTAAAAACAAACAAATTCACCCAATTTATTAAAACTATAGTTAGTGTATACAAAATATTCAGTCTTCTAATTAGTCGAATTTTGATGACATCTGATTTATTTTTCTACTTGTGATTCATACACAATGACATTTAGACTTACATTTGTGTTCATATCACAAGTGAAAAAAAATGAACAATTTACCCATACAATCAGCCAATTCGAAAATTGAATATTTTTTCTTAAATATGCTACTAATAAAGAGTAGAATGAGAACTTATTAAATTTAAAATTAATTTTAATAGAAAAGATAATAATTGGATAAATTTGTCAATTATTGAAGTTCTGAGAGGTAATTTCATATTATGAATTTAGAGAGAGAATACTTAGTTTCAAGGTTTTTAGGGGTATAAATGAAATCCCCCCTTCTTTTTTTGTTCTTTTTCAATCAAACCAATTTCTTTTTAATAAAACAAAATTTGTATTTAAAAACAAGAAAGAAACACTCCTTTGTGATCTCTTCACAGCTCCTTTTTTTAAGTTCACACACTCTCTCTCTCTCATGCTTCTCTCGCTGCTGCCCACATGAGACTGAGAGAAGAAGCGAAAATGGTTTCTATTCTCCTTTTTCTTCTCTTTCTGTTTCTACCATGCTTCCATTCTCTTCCTCTCTGCACAGACTCAAGTGAGCTTTCTCTTTCTCTTTCTCTTGCTTTATGTGTTCTTTAATATTTATTTCATTCCTTGAGTGGTACCAGTATATATGTTCAGGGTCTAAATTTGTAATTATATTGTACAATTGGTGTAATTCAGAGAAGATCTATTGAAAAAACTATTTTTTAATGTCCAAAATTTATATATAAAATTAACCAATAATGTTATTGTACAAAAGGAGCACAAACTAATTTTGTTCTTCTCCAGTGGCACCTATTACACTGAAGTCTCCATTGAAATTCTGCTCATACAATGGTACCAGTTGCTGCAATTCCACTGACGACTCGGTGATTCAGAACCAATTCAAATCCATGAACATTTCAGATTCAACTTGCTCGGCTGTGGTTAAATCCGTCATTTGTGCTGTGTGTTTCTCTTTGTTTTTTTAACTTCATTTTTATACTTTCCCCCTTAGTCCTTATAATTAAATTTTTTAGCCAGAAATTAATCAATTACACCGTATTAGCAATTATTACATGGTCAATTTACATAAACTAGCAATTACACTTGTCAATTTCATACGTAAAATGGGGCTGAGTAGATACTGTGAGGCACTGGTATTTAGTTTTATCAATGATGCAAAAATCTGCTGAAGCCACAGTTTATTTTTGGTTTTAGGGCCTGTAATAGACTAGTTTATAATGAAACAGGTATTTATTGCCTTTTTAAAAAAAAAAATATAAAAATTTATGGATGTGGTACAGTACTGTACCTGTTGCTACCTGTATGGACCCAATAGCTTCTTTTGAGTTTTTAAATTTTATAAGAAAGTACAATTGCATGTGCAGAAATGTGACCCGTACTCGGCTGGGTTATTCAACACAGGAGGGAACCTGCTGCAAGTCCCAGTGCTGTGTAACTCCACTTCCAGCAACTCGGTACAGTCAAAAGACTCCACACAAGGCTATTGTGCACGGGTGTGGGATGCTTGCAAAGACGTCTCCATTTCTAACTCTCCATTTTCTCCCCAGTCAAAGGTAGGGGTGTTTATTGGATCTAGTTTATTTGGTTTTCGGCCTCTTGTCAGATCCAGGCAACAGGTTCTGGTCATTAACTCTTCTCTTTTACTTGACAGGGAAGTGGGGCCCAGATTCAGGTCAACTCGTCGAAGCTAACCGACACGTGGCAATCAGAGAAAGACTTCTGCACGGCCTTTGGTGGGTTAGCGGGTGATGAATCCGTTTGCTTCGATGGCAAATCCGCTTCCTTTAACACCACTTCACAAAACTCAGCCTCACCGAAGGGCCTCTGTCTGGAACGAATAGGCAACGGGTCATACCTAAACATGGCCGCGCACCCAGACGGGTCAAACCGGGTCTTTTTTTCGACCCAACCTGGTAAGGTCTGGCTAGCCACCGTACCAGAGCAAGGTTCAGGTGGTACATTAGAAATAGACGAAGCAAACCCATTCCTTGACATAACAGATGAGGTGCATTTTGATAGTGAATTCGGGTTAATGGGCATGACATTCCACCCGGATTTCAAAAACAATGGGCGGTTTTTTGTGTCATATAACTGTGACAGGGTGCAGTCTGCTAGTTGTTCGGGTCGGTGCTCTTGTAATTCTGACGTGGGTTGTGACCCGTCTAAACTTGGTGCTGATAATGGGGCCCAGCCATGCCAGTACCAGAGTGTTGTTGCAGAGTATACTGCTAATAGCTCTTCGTCTACACCTTCCACAGTATGTACTGATATTCTTCAAATTTGTTTAATTTTGCTAATAATCTTTTAATTTTACAAATTTGTTTGATTTTTATGTAGGCAAAAATTGCAAACCCAGTTGAAGTAAGAAGGATTTTTACCATGGGTTTGCCTTACACAGCTCACCATGGTGGTCAAATTCTTTTCGGCCCGTCTGATGGATATTTATATTTTATGATGGGTGATGGTGGTAATAAAGGCGACCCATTTAATTTTGCGCAGAATAAAAAATCTTTGCTTGGGAAAATAATGCGTCTTGATGTTAATACATTTCCGAGTAAGCATTTTGTTAATTACTTGCAAATAAGGGATGAAAGAGTGATTTTGATTTTCAAAAATCTGTTTTTTTTTTTTACTGATTTTACTGATTAATTGTGGATTTAACAGGTGAAAGTGAAATAGTAAATAAGAGCTTGTGGGGTAACTATAGCATCCCAAAGGACAACCCGACAGCTGAGGATAGCGGGTTGCGACCCGAAATATGGGCCTTAGGGATGAGAAACCCATGGAGGTGTAGCTTTGATTCTGCTCGGCCTTCTTATTTTTACTGTGCTGACGTCGGCCAAGTAATTTTTATTACACTCTTTATAATTACAAACGGTTAATCAATTGCCTCAGCTATTTTTAGTTATTGAATCTGTTATATACTTATATATAAATAGGATCTCTATGAAGAAGTGGATCTGATAACTAAAGGAGGCAATTACGGGTGGCGGGTCTATGAAGGCCCGTTACTGTACCAGCCGGATTGGACACCTGGTGGCAACACCTCTCTAAGCTCCATCAATGCACTATTTCCAATAATGGGATATAACCACTCGTCAGTGAACACCAACGTGGGGTCTGCTTCTATCACTGGTGGTTATGTGTATCGGTCGACCACCGATCCATGCATGACTGGAAGGTACATAAGAAAAATCTCCCTGCTATTTGCTGAATATAAATTTTGCAGTATGTAATGAATGAGTGAGACTATGGTACTATGCATAGCGCAGATTGGTCCGTACTACGGATCAATATTTTCGTTTGCAATGTTCAAATAGTTGATCTCAACCGTTCAACATGATCTCCACATGAAAAATCAGTTGCATACTATTTTAGAATTTTTTAACTTTTTTTAGATAGATACAAAATCACTTGCATACTTTTGAATGGTCTAGAATTTCTATATCAAGTGATTTTCTACGTATCTAAAAAAAATAGTAAACAAATCCTAAAAAATTGTAAAATTCTAAACAAATTTAAAAAATTCTAAAAACTAGTAAACAAATAGCCACTCTCTTTTGCAGATGTCATGAATTTATTATATTCTTTTAGGTATTTGTATGGAGATCTCTACGCACTTTCAATGTGGGCCGGTACAGAGACACCAGAGAATAGTGGCAACTACACATCCAAGTCAATTCCTTTCACATGCTCAAAAAACAGCCCGATCGCATGTGATTCAGTCTCGGGAAGTGCACTTCCATCACTGGGTTACATCTACTCCTTTGGAGAAGATAATAGCAAGGATATATTCTTACTTACATCCAAAGGCGTTTACCGGGTTGTTAGACCGAGTTTATGTAACTACACTTGTCCCTTAGAGAAAGAAACAACTACCAATGGTACTACGGGTGGTACCGGTGGTACTACGGGTAGTACTTCATGGGCCCACAAATCAGATAGGGATTTTGGGGTGATTGTGATGGCCTTGATGGCATCATTTTTAATTTTATTAAATTTTGGGTATTGAGAAATTTTTGTTGGTGCAACTAGAGTTAATTTGAATTGAGGGAAAGAGTATTTGTACAATACTGTAATTTTTTTTATGTACAATTAATAATGAATAAGTTTGTTTTAATTTGAAGTAATTTTCTAGAAGCTCGGGTCTTTTTCTGATATTTCAATGCCTGAAACTATTTACTGGTATATGTTGCTCTATTAATTGACAGTATGAAACAGCCATATGTAATTTTATACTAAATTAGAGTCATGAATTGGGGCAGCTTTGACAAAACAAGGCCTTTGCGGGTCTAATTAAGCTGCCTTGAATTTAATTTATGACTTGGTTTCTTTTGTTCCAGAAGAACTTTCAATTGAGTTGGGATCTTCTGTGGTCATTATCACCTCCAGTATGCGTTGGATTGCCACAGACAATCCCATGTCAATGTTAGTTTTTGTTTCTGGAAGAGAATGGTCAACTGCCCATAAATTAATGTCCTTTTCACAACTCACAGTTGAATTGAGAATAAACATTAAAAATAATAGTAAAAATGTAAAAGTAAAATTCGCATATATCCCCATGAAGTTTTTATTTTGTGAGATATATAATAATTTTTGGTTATTTGCTGTTATGACTCAGTAGTAGGAAGAAACTGTGTCAACTGAAAAACACAGTTTGCAATTTTGTACAAATGAAGGGATCAAGACATAATTTTATCTGCTGTTTAATTTCTCCTACTTGACACTCAAAACTAATTGCACATACAAAAATGAATTAAGTAATGGTAATTAAACTATTTATTTCTCCAATTTTAGTCAAAGCCACCATTTCTTACTCTTTCTCATGTCCTCCTCTCTCTCCTCTTAGACCAAAACATATCATTATCTCCAATTAATCTCCTCTCTCTCAAGATAACAAAAATCATATAGGAATGGCGGTACCGAGTGATCAGGCGTTGATATATGGATTTGTGGCACGAGGCACCGTGATTCTTGCAGACTATACCGAATTCTCCGGCAATTTCAAAGAGATCGCCGCTCAGTGTCTCCAGAAGCTTCCTGCTAGCAACAACAAATTCACCTACACCACCGAAGCCTATACGTTCAATTATCTTGTGCACGATGGCTACGGTGCCAATTCTTTTTACCTTTACTTCATTAAAATATTTATTACTTATGAGGAAAAATATAATCTTGGTTTTTGGAATTTTAGTGTATTGTGTGGTGGCATCCGAGTCTGCTGGTAGACAAGTCCCAGTTGCTTGTTTAGATAGAATCAAGGATGTTTTTCTGAAGAAATACGGAGGCGGGAAAGCTGCAACTGCACAAGCTAATGGCCTTAAGGAATTTAGGTAAAGAAAAAAATATATATGTGTTTCTCAAGGATCATGATCATATATATTTATATCATGATTTGGATATGTTGATGTAGGAGTAAAATAAAGGAGGAGATGAAGTATTGCATGGAGCACAGAGAGGAAGTGAGCAAGCTGGCCCACGTGCAGCAGCAAGTCGACGAGGTCAAAGGTATCATGCTCCAAAACATTGACAAGGTAACTATCTTATTTGAATGAACAGTAATCATTCTAGCTAGCAAGCTAACTGCAATTGATCGAATTGGTACATGAATATATATATTTTTTAAATTCTTGTAATCAAATTTCAGACTCTAAATCGGGGGATAGCGTTGGAGGTTCTGGTAGACAAAACCGACAATCTCCGTAGTCAGGTAAATTGATTTTAATTTTCTGATAATTGGATCTCAGTTTGTGGATTCAAAACCCAAATTTTAATTTTAAAAAATATTTCTTCATTTGTTTGTGGATTTATGTATTTAGGCAAGTGAGTTTAGGCAGACAGGCACACAAGTGAGAAGGAAGATGTGGATGCAAAACATGAAAATAAAATTGATTGTGCTCGCCATCATCATCGCTCTCATTCTGATCATAATTCTATCGGTTTGCCACGGTTTCAATTGCTCCTAATTGTTCATTTGATAGCAAGAGAATGATCAAATTTTAAAAACTATGCTGTTTAAAAGGTTGTAACTGAGGCCTTTGGCTTGCTCTCATTTTCTTCTTCTTTTTTGTGACTTTTGATGCCTTGTTTTTGTTAGTTTTTTCTTTTTTGTTTTATTATTTTGTGGATATATACATTGTTCGTAGAATGTTTTATCAAAGGGAAGTTATATGAGACTTTTTTTTAGCCTTGATGGAAATTAACAAAAAGATCCCCACAATTGAGTTATTTAATAAATAGACCAGGGGTGGGGCCCACAACAGTCACTGACAGCTACCTAGGCCTATTAAAATGAAATTTTAAAAAGAGTTGTTATGGCTGCACGACGCAGCAATGTATGAGGTGATGTCAAAGAACTTATATATGGGCTTTAAGAAAGCCCAAACATTGTTTCTCTCTCCTTTGATTAATATGAGAAAATTTGGGCCAAATTGGGGCTTTTCTGATCCATGATATAACAAAATTAAACTTGGGCCTACTCGTTAAGCTAGCGTCATCTTTTTTAATTGTGATGTAATATAATTAGAAAAATAAAAATAAGTGGATCCAAGCTAGCTGTATGAGGTGCAACATATGTTTCCAAACATGTTGATCGTGTCATAGTAAAAAAGTGCCACCTTTGCAAGGAGGCCAAACATTCTAATAATCACATTCCATGAACATCCAAAAATAAGCACACACTTTCATGCTCACATTATTGCATATAATTTAGCCCCATCCCTCTTTTCTATAATAATTCAATCTAATTAAATTATTTTTCATCTAGCTAGCTACCTCTTTTTTCTAATTATTAATTGGGAGCATTTATATATATGTTACTCTCCTGCCATGCATTTTCTTCTTATAGAATAAATGGTTTCATATGTTCATGATTAGCTATTACTCTCTAGTAAGAAATACTAATTAATCCAACAAGTATTTTTGTATTTATGTCTTAGATGTTAAAAGGTATTAAGCAATGCTAGCTTGAAACTTGACACGCCTTCAAATTAATTATTAATTAATGCTCACTCATATAGTTAATGTATCATTCAAAGGCATGGACCACAAAAAGAACATTGTCAGTAACAGATTTCACATGCATGCGAATCAAAATTTAAATTAAATTATCACGTACTCACATCTCTTGGTCTGTTAACCAAATAAATATTAGATCTGTAGATTCTCTTAATATTAAAAAAATAATATATCTAAAATTGTGTATGAATTAACATTAACTTCCCTTTTTATTTGTTTTCTTTCTCACGTGAATGAAAAGCATTGTTATTATCTGGACATCACATGCGCGCATCATGCATGCATGGAAGCAATCATAGGAGGGTCTTAATTTATATATATAAAGACTCCTGTTCAAGGCTTCCAAAGGAAACTACAACCAAAGTGAAGCTTGCTTTTAATTACATATTGATCATGAAGTACTGTTTCATTATTTCCTTACTCCTTTTGCTGCTTGGTTTAATCCCTAACAATGCCATCAGCTCAAATAATCTAAAATAAGAAAATCACAAAGTTGAAGGTGGTGATGTCACCATTGTGGTTTAATCAAAAGGAAGTAGTAATACATCAGGTGTAGAAAATGGAACTGTTGCCAGTGCATGCGGACGCCGCTGTGGTGGAGCTGGCGGGGGTTATGGAGGTGGATATGGTGGTGGTAGTGGTGGTGGTGGTGGTGGTGGTGGAGGAGGAGGAGGAGGAGGAGGAGGAGGAAGAAATAGAGGAGATTGTGGCCAAGGTTCAGGCGGTGGTGGTGGAGGTTATGGGGGTGGTTATGGTGGAGGTGGTCATGATGGTGGCAGTTATGGTGGAGGTGGAGGAAATGGTGGAGGTTATGGTGGTGGATATGGAGGAGATTATGGCGGGGGAGGTTATGATGACGGCGGAGCAGGTGGCGGTGGTGGTGGTGGAGGTGGAGGTGGAGGTGATGATGTAGCCAGCACACCATGAAGCACCAACAAATGAGAGTTGATATATATATGGTTTATGAAGCAATTAAGGTGCATGCCTAATTAAGTTGGGGGTCTAAAAATTAATGGTAACAAGTAGTATATAACCTTGGTCTCCATGTTATATATAAATGGTTATGTTTAAATAAACCATGGGGGGTTCTATGAATTATGTAACTTTGAGAAATTAATATATAGTACGTCTAAAGTTTGATACAATAATTGGATATGAGAAATGGATCTTGTCTTTACTCCTAATAATTCTAATTACAATCGTCTCCTTTCTTTGACTTGGTCAATGGTTGACTCGTTGACTGCCTCTAATATATTATCATTTCTAAGACTTCTGATCCAAAATCATTGTGTATATATAAGACGAGTAGAACTAGGGTGCTCCTAAGTTCACCCAATCTCTTATGAACTTGATTCTAAAATATATCGAATCGACTTTAAACGATAAATCCAAACCGTTGAAATTCCTTCTACCTAATGATTAATGCGTCTACATGTGAAAATTTTAAAGTTTCGAATTAATTTAATATAGAGTCACGTGGTCAAAGGAGTCCAAAAAATTAATGCATTAAAATTAATTTATAAACCTTAAACTTTTGACTACTTGACTTTATATTAAATTAATTCGAAATTTTAAATTTTTCACATGTAGACGCATCACTCATTAGGTAGAAGGGTTTCAACGGTTTGGATTCATCGTTTAAAGTCGATTCGATATGTTTTAGAGTCAAGTTCACAAGAAGTTTGGTATATAAGACCAATATATCATATATGATGTTTCCTTTTAACAAATAGAAAATTGACACATCTTTTGACTTTACTAGCCAGTTTGTGGGGTCATAAAAAAAAAATCAAAGATGATGAATACAAATATTCTCTACATCAATATATTGCTATGGTAATATTTCACCATTATTGTGCACATCAAGCCTAACATGCTCTTCTTCAATTCGACATATATATACTTGAACTATTTCATCCTCTTCCAAACTTGGAGCAACTTTTTTTTGCCCTTTCTTTTTCTTACTCACAGTGGCACTGTTTTGAATCACAAAAATTGCTAAAATTATTACTGGAGCTCCAAAGCTAAAGATAATAAGGCTCCAAAACACATCAAGTCCCAAGCTCGACCGCTCTATGTTGTTCGTTGTGGTCCCAAAATTAGACAAGGTAACATTAAACCATTTGCTTTCTAGTTGCTTGATGGTGCCATCCTCTGCTAATGTCAGTATTTCTTTCGAAAGATCATCTGTCATCGGATCGCCTTTCTGTAGAGCCTAATATATGATATAATATGTAAGAAAATTAGAACATCAATCTTCTGACATCGATTCTTAATTTCTTACAAAGGAGATGTTGCAAGACAATAGTCAATAAACAAATTAAAAACTGATAAGAAAAAATAGAACATATGTACTTACGAAAGCGAAACCCCCGAGCATCTGTATTTCTCCATAGACAGCATAGTCATTGTGCTTCGATAAAAAAACTCGAACATAGGGCAACTCAACATATGCAGATGTTATAGTTTTTTTCTGAAATGCAACTGGATAATCATCTTGGTCTTTGATCTGCACAATGTTTTCGGGTTTCAATTTGAGAACATTTTCGAGATAACTGACGACAAATGAAGCTCCATCGCACCCAGCTATCGATTTATCTACGATTGGCTTAAGCTTCTCGGTCACAAGAATTGAGCTCAAATTTGCGGTGAAGCAACTGCTCATAATTAAGACGACCAACAACCATGAAATGATCACAGTCTTCGTATAGAAATTGCCGATCTCTGTAGAAGAAGTAGATCCGCTTATAGCAGTTTGAAACTTGTTAAGTAAATTTGTTGGATATTTCACTAGGCTTTAGTCAAGCGAAACAAATTAATCAATAGTAACAAAACTAAGTGTTATATATATATAGTCACAGGCAAGACCTATATATCTTCTTAATGTAATATATAACAAGAAGCAAAATTTAGGTGGAATTATAGCACTTACTATCTCCGTAGCTCTGAAAGATAGTATTGCCGATTATCCAAAATGTGGCGCCGAGCTGCCTGTACCAAGGGCCATGGAAATTTTCGTCAGCTTTCTCGTGATTCCGCTCCAGGTACCAAACAGCACAAAAGTAGTAGAACAACAAGGTGAAGATGGTAACCCAAAGTAAGGGGGTGAACGGTTTTGTTAGCATCATGCCGACATTGTCACGCTTCATGGGAATAATCATGGCAAGGCCCGATGAAACAAATGGATGCGTGAATGATACATTCTCAGATCGAAAGCTTGTTGTCGTGATATCTCCCACGGCAATATCAATATTCTGTGAGAATATAAACAACTTTCTTTCTCAAATCTGTGATTGATATTGTAAAAACGATCAAGGAGGATAATTATACGATAAATTAAGAAAATGGGTGGCATGACATACCTTCAAGTTTACTTGATTGACAAGATGATCATAGGTAAAATTGGTTTCAATCTTAAAAGGAACAAAATCAAACTGGATGAGGGGGTTCAAACGGTTTATAGCTGCTTTGAAAACATCGATGCAAAATCCGCTGACCGATTTCAAATTTCCCGTTGTATTATCATATTCCACTGTGATAAATCCATCCCATGTCGGATTTTCTGGTACTCCTATTTTCAGTCTCTTCAATCCCCCGGGGTTCATTCGTGCTCCTCCGGGCCAAAAAACTACATTCGGTTGTTGTAATAATGTTGATCTCCGTGAATTCATCTGTGACTCGTTGTTATAAAATCCAAACTCGTCTAGCCAAAGTCCAATTTCTTTATAACTCTTGCCGACTACATTAATTACCCGGAAAGCCGAATAACCACCAGCCTCTTCTACATTCCCGATAATTGGCCAAACATTTCCGCTTAACCCCGTGAAATTGATCGAGAGCAAGTTATCTACCAAAGATTTGTTATTTACCTTGGCTTTGTTTGAAGCTAAAGTAATTGCTCGTACCGCATCATATGCTCTTGCAGCATGTATTCCGGGGCTGAACACTGTCTCGCCAATCTTCTCATACTCATCTTTAAAAGCTTTATGGAAATCAGAATAGAATGTGATGTACTCGCTTGTGGATTGCTTGATGTACGGCTCGACAGCTATTACACCTTGCATGTAGTTCAAGATAAAGGAAGAGTTGAGGGTTGAATCAAGGAGAGTCGCTACATCAGGGCCACATATCCATGTGGAACCTTGCTCCATCATCCCCAATGCTGTTGCCTCCTGAAATAGAGTAAACGTGAGATTCTCAGAACTTCTAAGGACGATGTACACGGTTGAAAGATGTTCGCTCATTCGGTTCAGTTCTGCTCGAACAGTGCTTTTCAGATCCGAAATGTAGTGTATGGGTGGGAACACTGCAGAGTAGTCAATCTGGATCCCGATTTTCTGCAGTTCAAGCGTAAGTAGTAGTGAGGTGCCTGATGCGGTTCCATAATCATCATCTTCATACACTATATTTACTCGTCGCCAGTTGTAGGATGCAACAAATCTGGCCAAACATTTAACCAAAGCGTCATCTGAATATGACATTTGAATTAACAAAGGCATTGTAAAAACAGTAGACGGTGTTAGCGAGATGGTGGGGATGTTTGTTCCTTTGCTGATGCTTGAGATGGTGAGTACTTGTGGCCATGTCGCTGTTGATATCATCACTTCTGCTCCCTGTTGAATTAAAAATTGGGCTGCAATGCAGCAAAACCGGGAGCTCGCAGTTAATTTATAAATTAGTTTCATAGAAGAGAAAATGAATAATAATAATAATAACACACAATAAACAAAAGCTCCTAAGCTCCTAAGTCATAACCCTTGTAACCCAAAGAGAATACCCAAGCATTAACTGATATGATATGATGACCAAAATATACTTGAGATTTGACAACTACTTTACCATCATAAGTCACTTGTAAAGTGTCGGTACTTTCGAGTTCGGAAATGGTAAGGAGAACAGGCTGAGACGAAGTGTTGAACCTTCTCGCCGCAACCTCGATTGAAATCTTTTGCTCCCTTCCGATCCTAGAGTCAGTACCCAAGGCCGCTCCGATCGATAGAGAAAGCACTGTAGTTCTAACAACCAAAGCTACCAAAAGCAAGGGGAGGAGGAGAAATGGAGGTCGCATTTTTCAGGGTATTAATTAAACTAACAAGGCAGTGATTAATTACTGAATTGGTGGGGATTTGTGAGTATTTATTGAAGATAATTTTATTAATATTAATATGCCCTTGATAGTCATGGATTCAGTTATGACCAAGTCATGATTTGGAGAATGCAATGCAATGCAATTTCTCAGAAACAAAGCCATTGACTTGGAGGAGCTA
Organism: Carex scoparia; assembly: GCA_024447655.1. Taxonomy (NCBI): domain Eukaryota; kingdom Viridiplantae; phylum Streptophyta; class Magnoliopsida; order Poales; family Cyperaceae; genus Carex; species Carex scoparia. Next base: position 10,921,613 of record JAJHPE010000004.1, on the reverse strand, counting down.
TAGAGCTAGAGTAATTTCTCAGAAAATTACAACTTGAAGTTAATCAAATTAAGAAATGGAATGTTGACTTGGAGGCATCAATAATTAATATTGTACAGGGACTTCTTAACCAACTACATGCTTGCACAAATTTTTGTAGTGGAATCTTAATAATTAATGTGCCTTCTTCTCCTTATGAGGAGGTTATAGATAGTAGGATATAAAATCAACTATTGATTTTGTGCACTAATTATACTCAATATTTTTATTTTCGTTCTCAAAGTTCAAACGAACAATTCAATCCGCTCAAAATGATATCCATATTAAAATGTGTTTAGAGACCAAATTTTATATTTTTGGAATTTTTTGACTAACTTTTTAGATAGTTAGAAAATCAGTGTTTTTGGACCATAAAAAAAACAATGATTTTCTACTATTCTAAAAAATAGTAAAAAATATTCAAAAAATATAAAAAATTTTCTCTCATCACATTTTAATATGAATATTATATATATTGAGGGGTTCGATTTAACTGTTTGAACTTCGAGAACGAAAATAAAAATGTGTGGTACAATTGGTGCACATGCAAAACCAATATATGATGCATTTTAACCCCCCCTCAACTATAAAACTTGATTCTATTATAATCTAAAAAAATCATTTTAATGATGTGACGCTATAATTTTAGTAATTGATTCTAATCTTCTTAATAAAAGTTCCTTATTCTTTTGTTTATGCGCCTTTTATTTCGGATTAGCATCTTTTATTGCTATCTTGTAATTTAATATATATACAGTAAGATCTTTGCATCTTTCAGAAAGAAAAAAAAATGTCCTTTTAATTAACTTGTTGACCAAGCTTCTATCTTTCGGACGTAGATATTACTTAATTTTGTTGAGAAAAAATTATAAAATTATTTGGGGCTTAAAAATATATTTTATCATTGTGTTGATCATGACTTGGATTTCATCAAACTCGATTAGTTTAAGTTAGATGTACATTTTTTTTTTTTATTAATATTTTATTTTGCTCCATAGAGGAAGATATTTTTAGGGAGGATTCTTTTCTATGAATGACATATTAGGAATTCGAAAAAAAAAATCGGCAACATACAAAATTCGTGATTAGCTTAAATTTGGGGAAATATTATTTATTTTTATAATACAAATAATACGAGTAGAACTAGGGTGTTTCTAAGTTCACTAAGTTTCTTTGTGATCTAAACTCTAAAATATATCGGATTAGGTTCAAACGACGAATCTAATTCATTGAATTCTTTTTACCTTATTAGTGATACATTCACATATGAAAATTTTAAAATTTTAAATTAATTTTGTATAGAGTCAACTAGTCATAAGGCGTCCTATAAATAAATGCATTATTATTAATTTATAAACCTTCTAATTTTGACCACCTGACTTTATATTAAACTAATTCGAAAGTTTAAAATTTTCACATGTAGACGCATCACTCGTAAGGTAGAATGATTTCAACGGTTTGGAATTCTCGTTTGAAGCTAATTCGATAGATTTTAGAATTGAGTTCACAAAGAGACTTAGTGAACTTAAGAACACCCTAATTCTACTCCAAATAATATATCAAGTTAGTAAATTATTTGGGGAAAGCAAATATAAATTTGTAAATTTCACGAATTATATGAATATTGCGTACTCAAAGCACTAAAATCTGAAAATAATACGAGGATCGAATGAATTTTACGTACTTTCCTTAATTTTAAACTGATCCATAATTAATTCATTTACAAAAGATACGTGAATCAAATAACACAGATATAATACGAGGCTCCGCCAATTCAATCTACGGACCCGTTAATAAAGCTGTAGATTGAATTGGCGGCTCTGATATTTTTGAAAATTTTCATAATTTGATTTTCTAGTTTATTTTTTTAGGGATTATGGTATAAATAAAATTTATGTATTTATAATTGGTAATTAACAAAAGTTTTATACTAGAAAAAAAAATTGTGTAGGGACTGAATTTATATACAATATTGTATATAAATATTGATTTATGAGGAGAGATCCACTTACACTATTTTTTGGTGACAAAAAATTACACCGTCTATTTTTAAAGTTTTCAAAGTTCAAACAGTTGATCCAAACTGTTCAACATGATCTCCATATTAAAATGTGCTTAGAGACCAAAATTTACATTTTTTTGCTATCTTTTTACTATTTATTAAGTATTTTACAAAATCGTTGTTTTCAGACTATTAAATTTTTGTACCCATCTTAATAAATAGTAAAAAATTAAAAAATTATATGTAAAATTTGATGTGCAGATACATTTTTATATTTTTATATATCTAATATGTTGAACAATTTCAATTAAAAATAGATAGTATAATTTTATGTCAACAGTATAAATGATCCCTCCTCTTGATTTATATACAATATTTTACCGCAAGCAAATGTGTTCAAACTTTTGTGTAATGACTGAATTTTAAACTAATTTATGACTTTTGTGTACATGCAGCTTTCGTGCAAGACAAATATCACAGCGCTACGGGCAGGCAAGCTTTCCTGACCTCGGGCAGTCCGCTCTCTTCACTTTTGCCCGGGCATGAACGAAACAATTTATTAATAATTCTCCTGTATTTATTTTTGTTTTGTGCGTTAGTGTGTGGAAGAGGCAAAAGAGCGGAGACAGAGGAGTAAAATTAATAAAATATTTGGGTCATTCTTGACTTAATTATTTATTAATTAATAAATTTGCATCTGGTTGTCTCTAAATTTAATAAATTTACATTTCATTCTCTAAAATTAATAAATTTGGCTAAAATTAAATAGCACTCTGTCAATATGACACCGACTTCGTAGCTATATCAATAACAACTTCAATACTACACAACTTCCGTGAAGATTTAAAAAAAAAATCAATACTACACAACATAATTGGGAATTATGGCACTGAGAATATGCTGATTCCGAATTAGAATTGACCGAATTTGTAAGCGGTGATTTCATTTTAGAGCAAGTCATACGCAATGAGTGTTTTTTAGAGAAAAATCAGAGAAACCAAGTTGACTCTGTCGATTTAATTTATTTTCAGTCCGAGTTTTTGCAAATAATTTTAACAATTAATTATATTTTAATTTCAAATTCATATTAGTACACAAAACACAAATTTTACTTTTTCCACTTGGTAAGGCTAAGAACCATACAATAATTAATGTGCATTGAAAATGTGCATAGAATACATTTTTAATCTCAAGATAGCATTATTTTAATTGCCATTAATGGTGGTCTGTATATTGAATTGGTGGACCTCCAAAAACCCCAATTTTAGTATATTACAGTGCAATTAATGGGCTTTTGGGGAGTATGCCAATTCAATATGTGGACCCCCATTAATGAGGTTGCAGATTAAATTGGGGGCTCTGGTATTTTTTGAATTTTTCATAATTTGTGATTTTCTAGTTTTTTTTTTTTTGGGAATTATGGTATAAATAAAAATTTTGGTATTTATAATTGGTAACAAAAGTTTTATACAAAATTATTTTCGGACGTGGATACTACTTAATTTTGCTCAGAAAAAAATATAAAATTATTTGGGGCCTTAAAAGAATATTTTATCATAGTGTTGACTTGGGCTTCATCAAACTCGATTAGTTTAAGTTAGATGTACATTTTTTTATTAATACTTTATTTTCCTCCATTGAGGAAGATTGAGGAAGATATTTGTAGGGAGGATTCTAATTTTCTATGAATGACACATTAGGAATTCGGAAAAACAAAAAAAATTGGCAACATACAAAATTCGTTATTAGCTTAAATTTGAGGAAACATTATTTTTTTATAATACAAATAATACGAATATAACTAGAGTGTTCCTAAGTTCACCAAGTTTCTTTTTTTTACTTTTGTAGTTTATGTTTTTTTTTTGAAATTTTCCATAATTTGTGATTTTCTAGTTTTTTTTTTTTTTTTTGGGAATTATGGGTATAAATAAAAATTTCGGTATTTATAATTGGTAGTAAAAGTTTTATACAAGAAAAAAAAACTTTGTGTAGTGACTGAATTTATATAGAATATTGTATATAAATATTGATTTATATACAATATTTTACCGCAAACTTTCAAACTTCTGTGTAATGACTGAATTTTAAATTAATTGATTTATGACTTTTGTGTACATGCAGCTTTCGTGCAAGACAAATATCAGAGAGCTACGGGCAGGCAAGCTTTCGTGACTTCGGGCAGCCCGCTCTCTTCTCTCTTGCCCGGGAATGAAGCCATGAACGAAACAATTCATTAATAATTCTTCTGTATTTATTTTTGTTTCATGCGTTGGTGTGTGTGGAAGAGACAAAAGAGCGGAGAGAGAGGAGTAAAATTAATAAAATATTTGGGTCATCATTGACTTAATTATTCATTAATTAATTAATTTGCATCTGGTTGTTTCTAAAATTAATAAATTTGGCTAAAAATATATTTTTTCTAAAGGAACTTAAAAAAAAAATCGGTTCATATATATATTTTTTGTTTTTTTTTCTACCAAATCGAAATACCCATGTGATATATCTAGAATCCTATATTATTGTAATATTATTTCTATAAATAAAAAATTCTGCAAAAGAATGGCTAGGTCTATCAGTCGTCGACCAGATTTTCAGCCAATTAGATAAAATACAAAATATATTTTTCATATTTCCCCATGTAATAAGTATAGTGGAAGTGGAAGACAAAAATATATATATTTTCATAAATTATTTGTGTGTTAAACTATATAGCTACTTAGACCCAGAGCGGAACGTGAGCAGCTTGGGTCCGATGCCTATCGGACTCAAACTGAGTTTGATGGGTTCCATAACTGTCTGATCTACTTTAAGATTCGTGAGCACGGATATTAAAGCGAACACACACCGATATTAAAAAGACACTCATAGATTTTAAAGCAGATCGGACAGTTATGAAACCCATCAGTCGACTCAATTTGATTCCGATGGGCATCGGACCCAAGCTGCTCCTAGGTAGAGGTTTGCTCTTTACCCATGTGCCTGTGACCTGGATCCGGGTTGTCTGTGCCCGCTGCCTGCTCATCCCGTCCTGTGCCCGGGTTTGACACGGGTCACGAGTAGGCCGGGACGGGTTAAAATGTGGAACATATCAAAAAGTTAGAAAAAAAAAACCCGGTTTATCCGTCTCATGTCCGAAAAAAATTGAACCCATGTCCGCCCGCATCCATGCTCGGGTTGTACCCGTGTCCGTGCCCCTGCCCGGGTTCAATTTTATCAGTATATGTTGAATTCGCATCCTCTGAGTCTCTGAGATATATCATATTTTGCGTGACCTTTTGGAAAATCTCAACCGTTCAAATACTTTATGCACGAATCTAAAAGCTCAAATAATACTGTCTCCTGCGTTATCCCCGAATAGGCACCGGATATCTCAGAGGATACGCACTCGTATATGTTTGGGGTAAAGAGTTTAAGATAGCAGTTTTGCCTTCACACAACTCAGTACTATAGATTCAAAATGGAGGTGCAAATGGTTCGAGCGCTGCATGAAACCAGGATTGCTCTGTTAAAATATTTACCCATATGTTTGGTCTCTACCAAGTTTTCTTGTCACATGTTATCCTGATCTCTCACGTGCCTTTATTTCAGCGTTCCTAAAATATTGAGCTTTTTTTATAAACCATAATTAAAAAAAAAAAAGTTCGAATTTCAACATGATTAGCCGAGTTTTTACAAAAACCATAAAAAACGGTTGAGCAACCCGTATTCAGTTTTAACCTCAAAAACGGGCTGCCAAACCGTTCTCTACAGTAACTCTTGTTTTTTTTAGAGTTTGTTTATAAAATAAATCAGATATTTTGTTTGATTTTGTATATTAACAATAAGATTAATGGAACAATTTGAATATATATATATTTTTTGTATATTTTGACCATTTTATCATTTTATCAAACAAAATATATGATTTATGTTATAAACAAACTCTAAAAAAAAAAAAAAAAAAAAAATTACTGTAGAGAACGGTTTGGCAGCCCGTTTTTGAGGTTAAAACTGAAAACGGGCTGCCAAACCGTTTTTTATGGTTTTTGTAAAAAATCAGCTAATCATGCTGAAATCTAAACTTTTTTTTTTAATTATGGTTTATAAAAAAAGCTCTAAAATATTCCAGTGTTATTCTAATTTTCCCAATCTCTCGTTCTGGACAATAACAGGCACCCCATGAGCATGAAGCTTTGAACTCCTTGTTTATATTTTTTAGTTATAAATATAATCAATATAATACTATGGAAATAAAGAAAGAACAATACTTCAGAGATAATTTAAAGACTAATTGTTCAAAATTTTAAAATAAAAATTATTTTAAGTGGACCAATAATAAACATAGCCAAAACGAACCGAATTTTCTTTTAATTCAGAGAGGAATTAATTTAGTAATTTTAAGTCATACTTAAAGGACAACAAGAATGAAAATTATTATTGATACAATCTAATACAATATAAAAATTCAATTTAAAAACATAAATCATACACAAAAATAACTATAAATAACTAGAAGAAATTTGAAATTCTTTTTCTTGGTTTGAAAAGATTTCAACGATCCTGCAATGTGCAGAAATTAAATGATTGGAAAATATTAGTTTTGATCATTTTAAATCAGACTAAATAGACACAAACATTACGCATGATAAAATTTCAGCATTAATACAACAAAATGCGAAATTTAAGATGAGTTTTAAACAAAAAAATAATACAGAAAAAAACTCTAAAATAATTAAAAGAACTTTGAAAATGTTTTCTAGGTATGAAGTTTTTACAGCGGTATAACAAAATACAGAAATTAAATAGTTAGAAAATATGAATAAACATGAAACATTAAATTAACTGAAGTAATAAATTGTAGAAAATATATATTAATGCAGTTAATAAAATAAAAATTTGTGCCAGATATATTCACAAAAGATAAAAGATAACATCCTAAATATATTAAAAGCCTATTTGACAAACAAAATTAATTCTATATCTGAAATTATAATTCCATTGAAAAACATGCATTATTTCTATTTCGAATTAAATTATTAAATTAGAAGAAGAAAAATGCACACATATTTTTTATGATACCTGCAAGAAATAATTTTTAAGAATAAAGAAGGAAAACAAATTATAATGGAGCTCACATAACATATTCAACGTCATTAGACTCGTTATATTACAAGATACAAGCATTCAAAAATTCAACTTGCATAGATAAATTTTTCTATATTGGAATGTTTCGTTGTGTCACTCAGCCTTTAAATATATATATATATATATTTTTTTTGTTCTGATATAGAAAGGTGAAGGTTTAGTTTATCAATTTTCATTTATTTATCTATAAAACAATTATATTTGAATTTCAAATCTATGACTTTTGAGATCATGCATATTGTTGTCATGAAATTAATTTATCATAATTCATATTTATTGAAAGTAAATGATTTAAATTAACTATTCTTTTTAAATGCCCACCCGCAACCGGGTACAAAAAAACCAGAAAATAGATTTAAAAAAAAAAAAAAGAAAAAAAATGGGTCCTGATTTGACCCGGACCGCCCGACCCCCCGACCCGTTCTACCCGCACCCGAGGCGGGCAAGGATAAAAGGACGGGTAAGGGTAAGGTTTAAAAAAAAAAACCGTTCTACCCACACCCGAGTTACCCACTCTACCTGACCAACCCGTGCCCGACTTGCTTGTGCCCGACCCCGGGTTATGCCGGTCCCGCCCGTCCCGTCCCGAGAGTAAACCACTACTCCCAGGCAGAACCAAGTGAGTCTAAGATGGAACAGTTGACCTCATATGAATTTTGAAATTTTGTAAGAAATTATATAGGCTCATAAAATTTTGTCCTCCTGAAAATAATTTTGATCTCTCCTCTGAAAAGTCCAAATTAAGTCTTAATTTACTTGAATTTTTTATGATTGTATGTACAAATTAAGTAACTTAATCTATTCTTTTTTTCAAATTTGTCAATTAGAGTATTAATTCCGATTAGCTAATTAATTTGAACCGTCACAATTTGCTATTTCTTACTTTTCTCAATGAAAATTCTGTATCTGTCCCTACTTACACTCTTCTTCTTCTTTTTTGCCGTTAGTAGGTACGTAATATAAATTTTGAGCTAAAGGAGTAGATTGAGAACCAAATTAACACAAAAAGGGCCCACCAATTAATATAAATTAATAAAGGCGGCAGATCTGGGATTGAGTTCTTGGTTGCCTCAACAACTTTGATAATATAAAAGAAGAAAAAGGAGGGAAACAAATTAAAGAAAAGAAACCAACAAAGAAAAAGGATAAAGTTTTAAAGCATCCCTCCTTCCTCTATTTGAGACTAGATGCTCTAATTCCCGCCCCCCCCACATCCTTGTTTCTTTGGTTTTTTGCTCCTCTTTGTACTTGGGTTTATTTTATTAAATTTGTTTGTTTATTAACTATTTTATTTATTCAGACGGAGAAAGGCTTAGATTTGGTAGTTATATATATATATGATTATATATTCTAATGAAACCTTAGAGCTCATAACCACAACATTTACAAACAAAAAAATAAAATAAAAAACTCTAGCCTTAAATAGACACACTGATATAACATTAAAAGGCAAAAACATTTTTTTTTTTTGCTCCTCTTTGCACTTGGTTTTTTTTTTTATATATAAATCAATCAAATAAATTGACAAATTAGTTAATTTCATATATATATATATATATATATATATATATATATATATATATTCTTTAATATAAATTTTTGGGTACAAAAAATTAATTTTAAAGATGTTTATATACACACATATAGCTAGTCCATCATGCTTTATAAAATTTTGAGTATTTCTTGATAATATCAAGACTCGTTAATTCAATTCAGATCGTTAAAACTAAAATCATTTAATAAAAGATGATGAGTCTCATCATCTCATGTATATATGTTAACGACTTAATGTTTGATTTCATAATTAAATTTTATTGTCAATAGATTAAAAAATATTAAATATATAATGTAATATCGTTGAAAGGGGTCCCCACCAAATATCATGTTATGTTTCCACCCTAGAAGTTTAATTATTCAACAAGCTACTTTGAATTGCCCTTTAGTTAATTAAGGTAATTAATTAATTAGTGCTCCTCAAACTGAGTGATACATACACTTGAGATAATATATTTTTTTTTCAACAAAAAGAAAAGTTAGATAATGATAGAGATACAAACAAAAGACAAAATACTATTTAATTAACTAGTGGAAATGCTTCACTTAGAAGGCACAAGTCACAAAATAAAAGGTATTAAAAAAAAATTAAAAGAGCCTAATCCATATGACACTACTGGTCCACTCAAAAGAACTTAAAAAAAAAAAAGATGAAAAGGAAAAAGTAAAAAAAAAAAAATCAACAAAATTGTAAGAAGCCTTGTGTTTGTATATCTAACTAGCTAGTAGAAAATTCCTTGGGCTTTGTTCCCATTCACAACAGAAATCTCCTTCTATGATAACTCCATGCAAAAGATGACACACCTCTCTCTCTCTCTCTCTCTCTCTCTCAAAACAAAAATAAAGGAAGGATATATCACTAAAGTCACTGCAAAAGCTTCTTGCATTAAGCCTTGTCAAAGAATCTTTTGAATGAGTATTTTGTGTGAGTGAAGCTGCTGGTTTGGACTACTTTTGCAAAAGTTAGCACTTGACCAATTGCTAATCAAACATGTTCCAAGTTATATATATATATATAGAGATGTATATATAGTTAAAACCAGCAATGAGACCCACATCACTTTGTGATCTACCTTCCTATCTTTGGAATTCCATTCTATTCCACCAGCACCCCACCCCACCCCCCACCCCCCTCTATTGTCGGCCCGGCGGTTGCCCCGATTTATCGGCTCTCCTGCAAAAACAAATGCAAAGATAGTTGATCAGACTAATTGGCGCAAGCAGCAAAGGAAGTGCATCAGGTGAAACTATATATGTGTATAATATGATATATATACTTCATTAATTAGGCTTTCAATTAATTAAAAATTAGGTATATCTGTGTACATTGTTTTGAGGGACCCACAATTGTGTCATGCATGTGTCAATCATTTGGTGGTCATGGTTTGTATTTTTCCTATGTAGTACTAGGCCAGGTTAGGGATATGGTGACACTGATGTGGCTCCTTTTATTTTTATATATATACTTTGAAGTTTATAATAAGGATAACTATCTTCTCTTTCTATTATATATATGTGTGTGTGTTCATATAACTTTGTGCTCTCCATTTTAATGTCATATGGAGACAACCTGACAGTCTCTGTTCCTCTCAAACTGTACAAAAACAACATGAGAGTTTCAAGTGGACACATGACTGTCTGATTTTAAAGTGGGTGCCCAAATATGCCTGAGAGTACAATAAAATGGATAGAGTAGAGTGTCTCTTGTTTGGGGTAATAAGTGAATTTCATAAATGGAAAAGTGCAAAAGGAAGCCTGTGCAATGTACACAATTCACAACATATATATGTACTTGAGGTCTCATTTTGTGGAGCCAGCTTCTGCACTTTAATCACTTACCATACTTTTGTCTATATATATATATATATATACATATGTAATTTTGTTTCCTTTATTTTTTACAACTAAAAGGAAAAAAATGGGAAATGAGAATATAGAAACTAGTTATAAACTAAAGTGAAAAAAGAAGAAACTTCATCTTTTTCACTTTTTCTTTTGGTTGAACTTTGAACAGACAAAGGCAAAGTTTGACCAGTAATTAATTCTTAGTGTTATTGCCAAACCTAATTAAATGTTGATCCTTTGTTTAATTAAATACATATTCATGCAAGTACCAATTAATCATGCAGCAGGGCATTATTTTATTGTTTTTGTTCCTAGCTAATATATTAATTAGATTAATTAGAGAATTAAGAACCTATATATGATCCTCAAGATAATAATAATTATTATTATTTGGTAATCAAGTTCATATTCTATCCATTAAGTAATCAATATTCAGTTGTAAATTATATAAAGTCACACAAAACATACATTTTTTTTTCATGAGACAATTATCAATTATCCATGCATGAAGGATAGAAAATGTTTAACCAAATGGTATTATAGAATACATAAAAAAGAACATATAAAAATTATCGTACCTATTGTGAATTGGATCAGGTCCATTTGGGACTTTTCTCTTGATGTCTCTAAATGTGTCAAACTCCTTTGGGCCCATTGTTCTTCCTTTCAATTTGGGTACTTGAAAATTGTTTTGAAGAGGCAATGGAGGAGTAGGAGGAGGAGATGAATTAGAAGAGAAGGAAGCAACCTTAGTTGCACCTTGTTTTTCAACATTTGTTACATCTTGTAGCAATACAAGAGCAACAAAAAAGCCAACACAAAGCAAACACACCATTCTTCTTGCCATGCTGCCAAAACAACTCATTGTAATTTATCTTTTCTCTCTTGATATGCTTCCTTCTTTTACCCTTGTTTTTCTCTCTCTCTCTCTCTATATATATATATCTATCCTTGGTTGGGTCTTGAGTATATATCTTCCCTCTCTCTCTCTTTCTGTTACTGCCTCTTATCACAATAAATAGTGCTCACTGCTTTGTGTAGATGAAGAAAAGCTTGATATAGAATGAATCATTGCAAGACACTATGCAAGATTAAGATCTAAGAGAAAAGAGAAGATATATATGCTAGATAGCTTGTGTTAGAGAGAGAAAAAGTGAAGTTGAGAATATATGGGGATGGATGGAGTTCTGCTGCTAGAGCTTATATATATATATAATGAAGAATATTATATATTTGATTATATCATCTGTATGTGTGCGTTGTTGGGCTATTTTGGTTTGGTAATTTTTTTAGTTTGAAATATTCTCTTTTCTTTTTCTTTTTCTTTGTCATTGGAGTTGGAAGCGATTCTGTTGTGCTTTTGTAGGACCATGGAAGTGGAGAAGAGAACTAAAGCAGAGGGAGATGTTCTGATTTTTAGTTTATGTTCATATGTGGCATCAATTTTGTTACAATTCATGAGGTAGGTTAATAATTAATCATTATTAATTTAGGAGCTAGCTAGCATTTTCTCCTGTTGGATCCTTCTTATATAATATATTTGAGATATTTGCACAATTAATATTTTACAACTTTATAAATAAATATTTTGAAACTATGTGTCATGATAATCTAGAATTAATGACTTATTTATTACAACATGTGATTTTTTGTGTTGGGCGAGTATTACTTAGTTAGAGCAACAAATTAATAACTTCTTTTTTAATATTGATTTGAATAATATCATGTGATAATATTATTGAAAGTTATTTAGCAATTACTAATGAAAATATCCTTCCATCTTGTACAAACATGACATTATTGTCATGGACCAATATAATTTATAGTTGATATAGTTTATAATTGTAAGATCATGCTGGAAGATAACAATATTTAAAAAAAAAATTTAATTTAATAATATATAACAATGGTAAAAGGCCTATATACTTGATCCTATAAATGCAAAAGTAAAACATTAAAAAGAAGAAGAAGAATAAAGAGAAACAAAGAAAGTCAGATATATTGATTCTTAGTGATATTATAAAAAAATGGATTCCCCATGATATATTGTTTTCCACTAACTAAAGAAACCTTCATCTTAACAAATGCATTTTGATTAAGTAGATATAGGCTTGACTCATGATTAGCCACACAGTATGAGGCACAGAAAATCCAGGTTGTTTTGATTTGGTAGCTATCAGTAGGTAACTTTGGAACAGGAAAGGACCCACAGGGAATGAATTTTGGGTACTTTGATGCAAGCAAAAGAGGAGAGAGAAGCTGAGAAGAGATTAATTGAGGATAGAAGCATCACTATCTCCTTTCCTCTAAGTTGTAACTAAAACCCAACACCCCTTATGACTGGTTGATTACCTCCTCTTGCTTTATTACAACACTACCTGCCTCTGTCTTTGCCTTTGCCTTTGCTTTCCCTCTTTTCAAGAGATCTTTTCTTTTGCAATAAAACCCCTCCTCTTTCTTTTCTTTCATTTTTCTTTTTTACTTTTTACTCCATCTGAATCTGGTAGTGAAGATCTAAGAGCATCTTGAGATCCTAAAATCACTATTAGGACATTTTTTTTTTTTTGTCAATGAAGCATTGTTTGATGAATCTATATAATCTAGTGTGTAGATTTCTTTTCTTCTTCTTTCTTTCTCATTTAGAGTGTTTTTCAATAATAATTTGTGTAATCTTTGCTGCTAACCATAAAAAAAGAAAGTATATAATCTTCATAAGAATAGTTATTAGCAAGGTGGATATAGGTATATATCTCAGAAAATGCTCAGTCATCTTCATGATTTTAAATATTTTATCATGAATATATTGAAACTTTATTAAAAAAAATGTATATATTTTGATCCGACAGTTCCTCTCAGGAAATCTTAAATGAGTGTTTGTAACTTAATAATTAGAATTTTATTTAGTAATTGTTGAGACTTGATTTCAAATATCAGTAACCATATATACATTATATATATTTTTACATATATTATACATTTTACGTTTCAGCCTCTCTAACTGTTTTATTTTTAATCCACTCCCTCCTAATTAGTTACCAAAATAAATAAAGTTTGTTGAAATGAAATTTGAAGGGCTACAATGTAAATTATTTCTTTTATAAATTTTGGGTTGTTCAAATTATGAACATATTTTGAGTGCGACGGCTGCAAGACAGAATAAAACCAAAACGCTTTTTCATGCTCTGCTCTGTGCCAGAGAACTCTGGTGTGACAATAACATCTCTATATATTGCTCTCTCTCTTCTCTAATTTTATTTGACCGGATCAGATCACCGCACCCAAAAAATCAAAAACTAATTAAAGCATCAGATGTGTTTCTATCAAGTCAGAACTTAGAAACAAACTGATAGCGAAAATCGCTCTATCAATCTGATTCTGATATGTACGGTTTATACTGAGATTCTAATATGCCAGGTACTCTATTTGTACTGAGATTCTTTAAATTTTATTCTCATATATTTCCAAACAAATATATTTATTTCAGTTAAAGGGTACATTTAGAGATCTAATTAAATACATGACTTGCTGTGACTTAGATCACTTGTCGTGTGATGTCTTGACTACACGTGCCGTGTTCACATGTAACTGATTATGTTTGTCATGTTTGATCACATTTAACCATTTTTTTTTTCATAATTTAAGATAGTTTAATATTCAAGATTCACCATTTGATCAAGATCTAATAGTTCTAATTACACGTGATGTGTTGCGACCAAATGTTTCGCGTGACGTGTTGTGTTGTTCTAACTTTTAAAAAAATAATCATGTCATTCGAATAATCACGGCACGAAACACACAAACTGTTCTGAGACATATCCGATTACGTCATACTTTTATCAGTAGGTTTCCTACAATGTTCGTGATACCATTAGTAAAATGGACTTGGCGGTTCTGGTGTTAAATCACTTTGGGGCTGTTAAAAAATGTCAGATTAAGATTTTTTAAATCATACTATTTTCGAATTAGTGTTTAAATTCTACTGTTTTTTTTTGTTAGAATTAAGCTTGTTCCGCTTTAATTAGCTTTAAGGACAAAAATTATTGGATCCAATAAGTATTTTCGATTTAAGAAGGGTTCTAATACCTCATGTCTTTCATATTTCATTATATCTCATATTTAATATCTTCGTTTTGAAAGTCTAAATCGTCGATCCGAACTGCTTAAAATGATATCCATACTAAAATATGCATAGGTATGAAATTTTATAATTTTTGAATTTTTTTTTTACTATTTTCTAAGATAGCTATAAAATCACTGTTTATGGACTATTAAAAATAAGTGATTTTGTACATATCTAAAATAATAGTAAATTTTTTTTAATAATGATCAAATTTGGTCTCCAAGCTTATCTTAATATGAATATCATGTTGAATGGTTCAAATCGATAGTTTAGTCTTTGAAAATGAAGATATAAAATATGAGACATGAAGAAGTATGAAAAATATGAAGTATTGGAACCCTCCTCTTTCGATTTAGCGTTTAAATTCTACTATTTTTATCAGTGAGAATTAAACTTGGTTTTCTTTAATTAGCTTTAAGGACAAAAACTATAGGATCCAATAAGTATTTTCGATTTGAGAAGAGTTCCAATACCTCATGTTTTTCATACCTCATCATATCTCACATTTAATATCTTCGTTTTAAAAATCTAAATCATCGATCCGAACTGCTCAACATGATATCCATACTAAAATATGCTTAGGGATGAAATTTTATAATTTTTGAAATTTTTTTACTATTTTTTAAGATAGGTAGAAAATCACTGTTTCTGGACCGTTAAAAATAAGTGATTTTATACGTATCTAAAAAAATAGTAAGAAAATTTCAAAAATTATAAAATTTGTCTCCAAGCATATCTTAATATGGATATCATGTTTAACGGTTTGAATCAATAATTTAGACTTTGAAAACGAAGATATAAAATATGAGGTAGGATGAGAAATGAAAAATATGAGATTTTGGAATCCTCCTCTTTCGATTTAGCATTTAAACTTCTTCTTCAGCTTTTATTTATTTGTCCGAAATGAAATGAGATCTAATAAGTATGAGATAATACGAATTAATTTACGAAAAAAAATACACTTGTTAATATATACAGAATAATTATGGGATGCGCATAATTAAATGATTGTTTCACTTTATTGTGAGAATTAATTGTAAAAAAATAATTTATCTTTTTCTCAAAAACTTAAAAGCAATACGTTATTTTATTAATAATTAGTGTAATTTTAAGTCAAATTACTAACTGAGTGCTCTTTAATGAAATTAATATTTTAAACATAATGTTTATTTGGTATGTGATTGATTACAATTAAGTAATAGTGAATATATTTTCCAAACAGATTCATGAATAAAAGTACAAAAAATTATATAAAAAAACATCTCATATTTTTTTTCCAAACTAATTCAAGAATAAAAGAGTCAATTGGCAACTGATTAATTTAATAATTAATCTTGAGTTTCTGTAAGAAAAAAAAATTAATTTAAAAGTCTCATATTTACAACATGCCACTCTTATATTAAGCACATAGATGTTCTGATATGCCAACAGTTTTTAATTAAAAGATGAAATTTGAGATTGAATATCAGTCCTCCGATCAAATATTCTAATTTAATACATCTTTTTTATTTTATTTTACGTGTAGAAATTAAAATTTATTTAGATACATACTCGCCACTAGGGCTGTAAGGCCCAGCTCGTTAATTCTGGACCAAACCTGGACCGAGCGAGCTAGACCTAGGATTTTCGAGCTAAAACCTCAGCTCAAACTCGTGATGAGCCATCCCAAGCTAGCTCGCGAGCTGACAAGCTGGCTCACCGGGTTTGGCTGGACCTTGTTTTAAGAAGAAAATAAATTTTACAAACCTTTTTGGACCAAGTTGGACTGAGTTGGACCGAGCTGGACCGAGCTTGAGCTTTTTTTGTAAATTTTACAAGCCATATGCGTGTCACGATCGAGCCACGAACTACGAGCTTTTTTGCCACCCCTACTCGCGACACATACTCTATTCATGCAAATTGTCTCATCTTTCTAATTGGTCATGATTTCTTTCTATTTTTTAAATCTCATTTCAGAATTTTTATTTATTTATTGATAATTGATTGGTCATATGTTCATTTCTTTCTTATTTTTTTTTATATCATCTAAGGAATGTTATTTGTCATTTAAGATGGTATTTTGTTTGAGATTTTTTATGAAAATATGTCAAAAAGATTAAAAAAAAAATATGTCATTTAATATATTATTAAGTAATGTTATTTATGTGTCATTTAGTATATATTTTTTTTTATGAAAATATGCCATTTTGTATGAGATTTTTTTGTTCTCTTATAATATGTTCCTGTTGCAACGCATGGTTACGATACTAGTAAGATATAATATATGTATATTTTGTGCATAAAAATAATGAAATTAGATGTGAGTTTTATTACTTGATAAAATAAGTTGAAACTTTAATCCATATTTAACACTTGTTGATAGATAGAATATCCAATGACATTCTAGTTGTGTGAAATTTGATTCATAACAAATAATATGTCAATGAAATTTTTTTATTTTAATTTATAATTTGTTTTTAAAAGTATTGTCAAATTATTAAGTTCGGGAGATATCCACTTACACTATTTTTTAATGACAGAAAAATACATCATACATTTGTAAAGTTCAAACAGTCAATCCTAACTATTCAACATGTTGGATATATTAAAATGTGCTTATAGATCAAATTTTACATTTTTTTTAATTTTTTTACTATTTATTAAGATGGGTACAAAAATATAATGGTCTGAAAACAATGATTTTGTAAAATACTTAATAAATAATAAAAAAATTAAAAAAAATATAAAATTTGGTCTCTAAGTAAATTTTAATATGGAAGTACATTTTAATATGGAGATCATGTTGAACAGTTTGGATTGACTGTTTGGACTTTAAACACTTTAAAAATGAATATTGTAATTTTGTGTCACCAAAAAATGGTGCAAGTGGAGGGTCCGGATCTCCTAATGTAACCCAATTTTTGGATTTTGGATTGAGACTGTCCGATTCGAATCCGATGTTCTATCTCGCACTATCCATCTTGGGATGTGTGCTCCATCTCGAATCCGGCGCTCCATCTCACGCGCTCATATCGAATTGGACGGTCCTGATTCAAAACCCAAAAATTGAGTTACATTATTGGATCTTGATTCGCAAGTGGATCCCTCCTCCATGCACTATCAACATATGAATTTATGCAACCAAATTATAACTCTAAGTTTATTGAACGCAAGTAAAATAGTACAGAATAACATTAATTTATTAAAAAAATTTCATGTTTCTAAAAATTAAGTTTGAAGCCCAAAAACACTGTATGTCACCGGCCCAACAGGCTACATACAGTAATTGGATCTCTGCCCGTATTTGTTTTCAATCATGTGGAATAGTATAATGCCTATGGGCTTTTAGCCCAAAAAAACATGTGCAATAGTAATTTATGCTTCTCTTCCTTCACGATTAAATGTACTTAAAATCCATAAAATGTTAGGCCTTCTTAAGAAAGAAAGAAAAAACACTGAGAAACTTTTAAATTTTTCAATAATTAAATTTTGGTCAACGTTCTAATATATTGTGCTTAAATTAAATAATATAAGGTTTTTGAACGGTGTTGTTTTTAGTTAGCTGTCTTATTTAAGGTTGAGACACCTTAACAATAGATCAAAAAATTTAACAATTTCGACAATAATTTTGTTTTTTTTTTTAGGAACTTGATAGTGGCTACCAAGCGTTCAGTTGATATAAGATTGTGAATTACATTTGTTGCCAATGAGTCTAAATCCTTCAATATTTCCAAAACAGTAGAGGTATATATATATCCAAAAGAGATCTTAAAGATGGCCGTGCCACATTTGTATCAGATGTCTATCTCTACAACACCCGAGAGACAGAGCGCGACGTGCCTTCAAACTAATATCACCGGTTGAGGAATTTAGAAAATGAATGAAATAATGAGGCAGAAAGAAGATGAAGATATTATATTTATGAAGAAGCTTTGGTAGTAGGAGCAGTGCAAGTCTTCGGAAGGACAGTGCCGGAGAAACGAGGGCTCACGTTTGCACAAACTGCGACAGCATCCGATCCGTTAATATATTTGAGTTGTATATCTTGTAAAGTGACATTCTTGCATGGGTATCCCTGGCTGCATTTCAAGATCAGTGCCTCTGGTGTAGCCGATGTACCTTTTATGCCAATAAATCGTATGTCGCTCAACTTCACCTTGGATGGATCCTGTTGATTCCATCAGTTAATTAATAACTAAATTTTATGGATCAATATATAGATACAGACACAGATACACATACAACTAAGAGTGAGGTTATAGTAATATGTGTATTACGGATCAACCCGTGCTATGGATCTTTTTCTCTATATAAAAATTTTAAATAGTCGGTCCGAATAGTTAAACATAATGTCCATATGAATATTTACTTGTAAACGAAATTTTACATTTTTTAGAGATTTTTTTTACAACTTTTTAGATAGGTAGAAAATCACTGATTTTACATGGTTCAAAATTTTCAGTACAAAAATTCTTAAAAATATAAAATTTGGTTTTCATGTACATGCATTTTAATATAAAGAGAATATATGTTGAATCTGATCGACTGTTTGAACCTTCAAAACAAAAACAGAGATATGAGTCCATAATGCAAATCATTGTGCATATTACCATATATAACCTCACTCTACAACTAAATAGCTAGGTAGGTAAAAGATTGTTATATATGTGTGTACCTTTGCTACCGCAATTTTTAAAGGGGCAGTACATCTGGTCAATGATGATGGGGTTGCTGACATTGGTCATACGAATATTCTAGAAGGTTACGTTGGCGACGACGGTGCTAACGGGGGAATCTTCCCACGTCTTGATGCGCAAGCCGTTTGTGGTCCCCGTGATGTTGCTATCCTTAATCACGAGCCCCCGAACATCCTTTTCGTATTTATACTTCCCAAGACTACCAATGCTAATGCCATGGCCTGGCCCACAATTGATTCTTGCGAGGACAATATCGGAGTTGCCATGCCCGAGTGAGATGCAATCATCTCCGGTTCGGATGTCGGCGTCGGTGATTTTCAAATTGGTGCTTGTTTCAATGTGGATACCATCTGTGTTAGGGCTTTCTTCTGGAGCCTCTAGCGTAAGATTGGTCGCATGGAATTTTTCACATCCGATCACCGCCATGTGGAAGAACTTCGGGTTAATTGATTTTAACCTTTTTACCGTCGTGTCGGTCGTGTGAATAAACTTCACTGACTGTAATCATAAAACAACAATTCCTGTTATCCCTACATAACCTCCATGCATGTTGTAATTAGCAACAAATGAGTAATATATATATATACCACAGGGAGAGCTTGGCAGTGCTTTTTCTTACTGCAACTGTTATGTTTCCAAGTAGCGGCGCCTTGGCCGTCAAATGTGCCACCTCCTTCAAGTCTCAGACCATTCACACTATAAAATGCCACCCAGTAATCTGACTTGTACTTGCCTATGTTTGTCGACGCCTTTAATGTTCCCTGATCATGAGTTAAATGACATTTCATAAGACACTAGTAATTAAGTTTTAAATGTTTATCTTCATATATATATATATATATATTGCATGTACCATAGGACTCCGGCCCGGGGGGCCGGGGAGGAAAAAAAACCCCCCCAAACACAAAATTTTTTTTTTTAAAAAATTAAAAAAAAAAAAAAAAAATATATTAAATTTTATGCAAATTTTCTATTTTTAACTAACCTTCGATTTAACGGTGGCTTACCCAAATAGTGAAAGTTGATCGATTTCAAAGTGGCTTAATAAATAGTAAAAATCCAAAAATGTAAAATTTGGTCTCCAAGCACATTTCAATATGGAGAACACATCTAATGGTTCGGATCGACCATTAGAATTTTAAAAACACAAATTTTGAGCCGTTGCACGGAGATCTTCTATGCTACGCGTAGCATATTAGCAATTTCCTATATATATATATATATATATATATATATATATATATTGCATGTACCATCACTATATTAACAATTAATTCATCGCTAACCTAACCTTCCATAATTGGTATATATGTATCATCATTTAATTACCTCATGGGGCTTAATTAACTAAGTAATTACCTTATGAAGAATGGTGAGTGTGGTAACATTTTTGCATGGCCCCTTGAACTGGACTGGCCCCAATTTATAAGTGCCGGGCGGTATATGTATCTTCACTTTGCCACTCGATGCGCATGCTGCGTCCCATGCTTTCAGGAAGGCCTAAAGTAATGAGAACATTTATACATATATACTTGTAAAACAATTATCAGAGAAATGAAATTAAGCTAATTAACATGCATATATATGATTAACAAAATGAAGGGAGGAATTAATATACATTGCTATCATCGTTTTTGCCGTCAGCACGTACACCATAGTTACGAACATTGAAATCGTTAATGGCAGTGGTCTTTCGCGGGGCATTTCCGGTCGCCTCATTAAAGGTACACAACGAGATACACACTATTAACAGTGCCAAAACTATTTTCAATGAGCCTTGCGCCATTTTCTAGCTCTCTGTTGCAAATTAAAAATAATTAACGCTCTCTCGTTTCTTTTCCTTCTGGTGATGATATATATATATATATATATATATGCATGGTTGTTACAAATGTAATTAACAAGCGAAGAGATTAGTGGTAGCGAGGATAAAAATATAGATAATTCTTGTTTATGGCTAATTTTAGCACTTTAGTGTTTGTTCCTCTTCTGTATTGTCAACGTGTACAGATAAGAAGAGTTGTGCAATATATATAGAGAGAGATAGCTGGACTACGGTGCTTCATGGAGTACAATAAATTTTTACTCCATATCACTATATTTTTATTTTGAAAATTCAAACAACTGATCAGAACCGCTCAACATGATCTCCATATTGAAATGTGCTTGGAGACCAAATTTTACGCTTTTTGGAATTACTTTACTATTTATTAAGCCACTTTGAAAATCGCTGATCCGATGATCTAGAAACTTTTACTGTTTTTTTTATTGTTTACAGTGTATCAGCGATTTTCAAAGTGGCTTAATAAATAGTAAAAAAATTCCAAAAAATGTGAAATTTTATCTCCAAGCACATATCAATATGAAGAAGATGTTAGAAGGTTCGAATCGACTATTTGAACTTTGAAAATAAAGATATAGCGTGAAATACAAACGTGTTTTACTCCACGTCTCACCCTAGTCAACCACTCTCTCTCTCTCTCTCTCTCTCTCTATATATATATATATATATATATATATATTACTTCAAATAAAATGCAATATTTATACACACAGGTGGGCTATTGTAAAGGGCGTGTTTTACTTCAAACTCATATATTCAATTATGAAGAATAAAAATACAGTCCAAACCATTCAACGTTATCTTCTTATTAAAATGTGACTGGAGACTAAATTTTATAATTTTTGGAAATTTTTTACAATTTTTAATAATCAATATTTTTCAGAAAAAGCCAATGATTTTAAAAAATAAAAAAACAGTTAAAATTTTCTAAAAATTGTCAAATTTGATCTCCAAGCACAATTTAATATGGAGATTACATCAAAACAGTTCAGATCGACTATTTAAACTTCACAATCATAAAATATGAGCGTAAAATAAAATATATTATTTATTTCCATTAGCCTAACTCTCCTGTATACATATGAATCAACCAAATTAAATGACAGCCACAGGGAGTAAGGAGAGAGGTCAACATGTTCATATTTTTCCTTTCATGGGCCTTCAGCCCAACCAACACTCTTTCGTCTTTTTTTATAATTAAGGCCCGTCGATTTATATATAGATTACAGTATTTTATATCGGATTAATATTTATTTATTTTAAACTTGTATATTTCTTTATGTGTCTATTGGTTAATTTTTGATACTTTTCTTTCAAAATACTAAATAAAATGAGTACAATATTAAATATGTATTGTTAACCACTTTGGTATTTTCTTTTGTATTTTTTTGTGATTCGAACCTGAAAAATAAATAGCATTGTGTTAATTAAATATACAATTCATAATTGTTTCGTTTTTTGAGTATTTTTCCGACATCATTTAGAAAAATGTTATATTGTATAGTTCAAGGCTTATTTGTTTAATTTGTTTTTTCTCTGTTTTTAATTTTGTTGCAAATTTTAATAAATTAATTTAATTAACTAAAAAATTTCAGTTTTGTTTATATTATCTAATCATTCTAATGGTCCCAATTAACCATATTACGGGAAATTAATGATATAAAGACAATATTTAAAAAATTAGATCATCTAATTATAAATATCCGTTTTTTAAGGCTTTTGTGTATTAGTTTTTTTAATCATCTAATTTTTTTTGGATTGTGTTGTTTAAATGCCATTAATTATCTTCGAAGTATGAAAAATTGCTGAAACAAATTTCTTTCTAAATTCAAATATTCTATGTATATTAATATTTTCTAAATTCAAACATATTAATATTTTTTCTAAACTGAAATTTGTATGCATAATTAAAGAGGGTATAAATAGTACAAAGAGAGAAAAAAATTCTCTCAGCACTCAGTATCATAAATTATGCTCTCAATATACCATCGCCCATAATTGATTGATTATTAGCGCTTTAGTTTAACAAAATAGTCAACTTTTTTTAAACTTAAGCTTTCCTTAGAAGATATACAAAAGAAAGTAACAACTCAAACAAGCAATAAAAGCAATTACTTGAATGTTGTATGAAAAAAAGAAGCAAAGAAGAGTGTTTAGATATTTGATTTTTTTTTTTCTGTTGAAAAAATAATATTGTGTACTGCATCTATTTAAAAGAATTTATTTATAGAAAAAATAATTAGAGAATCTCTGGATGGCGCAAAAACCAATGCAGAAACTTCGTTGGTTATAATTGAATTCACATCCAGTGCATTAGGGCTGTAAATGAGCTTGCTCGAGCCGAGCTGGACAAAAGTTCAGCTCGTTAATTTTGGACTGAGCTATTAGCGAGTTAGCTCGTTAACAGCTCGCGAGCTAAAATCTCAGCTCAAACTCGTGACTAGCTAGCTCGAGAGCTGGCTTGTTGGATTTGGTTGGACCTTGTTTTAAGAAGAAAATAAATTTTACAAGCATTTTTGGACCGAGCTTGACAGTATAAAATACATACAAATTCATACAAATTAACAAATTGATGCCTAGCCGAGCTAGCTCGCGAGCTGGGTAAAAGCTCAGTTCGTTAATTTTGGCCCGAGCTGTTAGCGAGCTAGCTTGTTAACAACTTGGTCCACTATCGAACGAGTTGTTACCAATCGAGCCAGATGTGAGTCACGAGCGAGCCACGAGCCACGAGCTACGAGCTTTTTAGACAGCCCTACAGTGCATTACCTGAAAAGGGAATCTTTTACAATTAATGGATCCCGACCGTTGTTTTTAGATTGGCACGAATCTAAAAGCACTATAATACTATCTCTATTTTCCCGAATATCAAACCGGCTGAGATTTAATCTGCAGTAATGGAGAGGATACGGATCCGTTATAATTAGTCTTCTCTGGCTAAGCATCTCTCTTTTCTTATATATTACTTCTGATATAATAAATTGGGATTAGCAGATACATATATTTATTTTCGAGATTTTCCAAAAGATTAAACAATTAATTAAAGATGTATTTAAATAGTTTCTAATTAATGTATGTATTATGAGAGTTTATATAATATAATTAGAACATTTCATACTTTCACAAGTTTCATCATCTGACAAAAGATTTGATGATCTTTTGACATCATCTATAAAATATTAAAATCTTGGAGTATCATTTCAATCTTTGATATAGAAAATTATGAAAATGCCTGTTACAATTAGAAAATCGGATTGCTTCTTTTAATAAAAAAAAAAATTCAGAGATATATACAAATAAAATAAATGTCTATTTGTTCATAGTGGATTCTCCTTTACATTTTATGGTGGAGCCACCCAAAACCGAAATTTAAACGTCACAGAAACAGAGACTACAAATACTCCTTAATTTGTTTTTTCATTGATCAGTTATATATATAAGAATTATTATAGAGTACATTGCGTTAAATTACAAAAAGAGAGAGTTAGCATATAACAATGGGTAGGGTAATAATAAAGAAAAAAAATCAAAAGAAAAGACCCACCCAAAAAATTATCATCCAATGCAAACATAAAAAGTGGAATTCTTTTGTGTATTATTATGATTATTTTTGGGTTTGTTTTGTGCGTTATGAAAATGCCTATTTTGAAGCTAATAAAGGAAGAGAAGATGAACAGAATGGAATGGAGTTTGATCCAGCGAGAGTTATTCAAATTTCTTGGGAGCCTAGGTACGTAACACTTATCATTTAATTTTCTCAAAAATTAAACAATATTTGAACTTTTTTATTAGTTATTTATTAATATGAGGTGCATTTTTTTAGGATATTTCTGTCCAAGGGTTTCCTCTCTGACGAAGAATGCAATCACCTTATGGAACTGGTAACAGTTTGATCATATATAATTTCCTTATTTATATGTATGGTGGGTTCAAATTTATTTGAAGAAATAGATTAAAGTAAGATGATGATAAATTGTGTGGAATGAATAGGCAAAGGAAAAAAATGACAAAATCAATGGTAGCAGATAACGAATCAGGAAAAGGTTTCTTGAGTGAGGTTCGTACCAGCAGCGGCATGTTCTTGAAGAAGCGTCAGGATGAAATTATTAGTAGAACAGAGGAAAGAATTGCCAAATGGACCTTACTTCCAGAAGGTAATTAATTAGGTGTATATATATATATTTTAAATTGAAGTATTACATATATTCATGACATGAAACTAAGTTTTTGCATGTTAATTATTACAGAAAATGCAGAGACAATTCAGATACTGATATATGAGAACGGTCAGAAGTATGAACCGCATTATGACTTCTTTGTTGACAAGAAGAATCATAAGCATGGAGGCCACCGCCTCGCTACAATTCTCATGTATCTTTCCAACGTCAAATTGGGTGGCGAAACCGTTTTTCCTAACGCTCAGGTACCGATGAAATTCTCGTTCTTCTTTCACAAGATATATATATATATAATGTCCATTGACCTATTTGTATATGAATATATTTTTATATATCAAGTTATATATATATATATATATATATATATATGTTGGATAGGAAATTTTAAATTTGCTAATATGCTACGCGTATTTATTAAGATAGGGCCTACAAAAATTCAAATTCGGACTCATTGAATTTTGTAATCTTAATAAATAGTAAAAAAATTACCTAAAATTTGGTCTCAGCCTTTATCCAGAACATGCGTTAGATGTGTTTCAACATATTAAAAAATATATGTTTATTTTACAACCAAATCTTTATGTTTTTGGAGATTTTTTTACTATGTTAAATAATTAAGCCTTTGATGATGAAGAATCAAGACATGAATCCAATTTTTCGTTTCTCAATGTTGTTGTTGAAGCCAACCAATTGTTAAGATCAGCATTTTATTTTTTTTCTAAATTATCGTTCAAGTATATACATATTGACTATTTGCTTCTCATATGAAGTTTGGGCATTTACAATTTAAGGATAATATTTGGTCAGATTGCTCTAAGACAGTGTTAGCAGGTAATTCAAATTACAATTCACTATTTTTCTTTTTCTTTTTTTCACATAAAAATTTAAACTTTAAATTAATATCAAGAAGAATATATAATGAGTCTCCATAAGAAGAAGATGTAATGACGATGAATTAACAAATTGTGCAAACATTAGTTGTTCTTTCTTTTGCAGTTAAATCGATGAAAAGAGATGCAGTGCTATTCATCAACCTAAGCCCGAACGGCACAACTGACCCGAACCAACTATATGGATCCATGTCGGGTCATATGAAGACCCATCATACACTGCACCTGATAACTGCTACGATGATCATGATAAGTGCGGGATGTGGGACGGTTCAGGGGAATGTGGATCTTGAATTATGATTTTTATTATTATGTATTAGAGAGGTGTTAATTCATGTAAACATATTTGTGATTTATGATTATTTTCAAAGTTAAAAATTCTCTCTGTCGGATATTCAATTCCACTATATAATAGATTTTGCCATATTGTCTGAAAATGACCGACTCAAAGAGAAAATAATATATATAGCTGAATTATGTGTTTGCGGCAACCTGCATGAATATATAATATATATTAATGAATCTACCTGTACAAAACCGCTAAATTAATACATGGCAGTAGATTAGGTTCTGGTTTTACCACCATATAATAAAATAGTCTATATATATATATATATGTATGTATGTATGTATATGTCCATTGTGGTAAAGACGTTAAAACAGCAAAATGGCAGTAGATTAGGAGCCGAGAAATATATAATTAATTGTAATTAAATACCAGCGGCTGGTCAAGTCAAATACCATGCATGGTATATTATAACTTTGTTGACCTAAATTTTTTTACATACATAGACTACGACATCCTTTCCAAATTCATACAGCAACACAGCTGGTGTATACTGTTAAGTGTTAAAATTTCTAATAAGCTGCATGTCTTTTTGTCCCTTTCAAAGTTTCACTCAAGTGCGATAGATGAGTCGATACCATGCGTATGGCGCACTTAATAAATAATCAAGTGAGGGGTGCAAGCTAGGGATATATTATTATATGCTCTTCTTCATCATAACATGGACTATATATATAATATAGTACTATATATGATGGTCCTGTTTGCAATATTCATCGTGAGAGCCAAATTAATGAATCTATTCTCTACTTAAAGAAGCAAGTCGCCAATATTCTTTAGTAATGAAAGCAAGCATTCTAGGGTGAGCTCTTCTTATTCCGACTTTGCCTATCTTATATTATCTCAAGTATATATATATAGCACGGGCAGCAAAAGTACATTCCCATTATACATTTTCTCTTATGCTTTCTTCCGCCAATTCGATATTTTCAAGTGGTGAGCTTAAGAACATGCTTAACAATCAATGTATATATGTTAATGAAATATATTGAAACACAGGCTCCACCTCTTAATTAATTTGCATAGCCTCTTCTCTCAAGACAAGCAGCAATGGATGCATCAGAGAAACTTCAACCTGATCCTTTCTCCGAGTGGGTCTATAAAATGGATGCCGCTGCCAAACAGGTTGAAACATCAATCAATTTATTATTACAATTTTCAAACCTAATTAATTACCCCTGCTATTTTTAAATATTTGAAGTTCTAGCTACCAAGTTCAAACGCATGCTTAATAGTTCATATTAAGTAATATAATTATATAATAAAAATAAAGAAATCAGCATGATACAAAGCAACTAAACTGGGTTTTTTCTCTTTAATTATCAACAAGGTTGACCTCATTAGTGAAGAGAAAGCTTGGAAGCAACAATCGATCTACCGAGTAAACAGCCTAGACAGGAGTCACAACCAGAATGCATTTACACCACAGGTTCACCTCATCATATAACTTATTTATCTCAAGTATACAAGTACTCATCGATCAGGCATGCATGAATCTAGAGATTCATATTTTGAAATAGGTGATATCTTTTGGGCCATTCCACCATGGTGAAGAGCACCTATCGAAAAACGAAGTGCACAAGCACAGAGCTCTCGCGCATTTCCTTTGCCGAGCAGGGAAGCCATTAGAGCTCTTTCTAAGCAAGCTCAGTTACAGTTTGAACCTATTACAGAAGTCATACCAGGCATGCATGCTTTTGCTTTAATAAGTACCTAATGAATATATAATAACCACATTTTGCATGTTTTTTTTTTTTGTTTTTATGTGTACAAGTTAATTGGTAATTGACATTTAACAGGGCCTAGACGAAAAGTGGACAAAGGATCCGAACGGGTTTCTTAAGATGATGTTACTCGATGGATGCTTCATTATCGAGGTGTTGCGCATGAAAGAAAGCTCAGATGATTACGCACGTAACGATCCTTTTTTCAGTCCACGGATGAAGCCTTTTCGCAAGCCGTACATAAAACGAGACATGCTTTTATTAGAGAACCAGCTTCCTCTGTTGGTGCTCAAGGAACTGCTCAAGGTTGAAGACCTTGGACCAAGCGTAAGTTAAACGAGACGTGTGTATCTGTGTGTGTTTCCAAATTAAAACTCTGTAGTAGTCATGATGCAACGGAATTGCATCTTATTTTATATGACTGCATATGATCAGAACACCCAACTTTTGGGAGACCTATGTAGCTTTACTTATGATGAGGAACAAACTAATCTTATATTCATTTGGTAGAAAATTTTAATTTTGTTATTATTAATCCAAATTATCAGACATGAAATAGCAATTAGCCCAATGAAAACAGTCATTTTCATTTTCAGACAATTCTGGACAATTGAAAAACAACAGTTTTGTAAAATACTTAATAAATAGTAAAAAAATTTAAAATAATGTAAAATTTGATCTCCAAACACAATTTAATATAAAGATTATGTTGAATGGTTTGGATCAACTATATGGACTTTGAAAATGTAAGCACTGAACTGATAGTTCCACGGCCTTGGAAGTGCCACTTTGACCTTAGCCACTCTCTCTCTCTCTCTATAGTAGGTAGCAGCTTGTTTCCCGCATTGTTTGATTCGCTCTTGACATACTTATTTTTTTTTTTATAATTGGCTTTTTTTATGTAATAAATTGAGTTTTGATGAGAGTAATTAACCAGGCCGGTAAAGTTATTTTTTTTGCAGGATGATAAGTTCGTCAACAATTTGGTGCTAAAATATTGCGGTGACTATATATTTGAAAGCAAATTTGCATGGATAGCAATGAAAGCAAATTTGTCAAAGCTAGCAAGTCACCCCCTCGAGTTGTACCGAATGAGCATGCTCCAGAGAGACACGACAGTTCAAGTTGACACGCCCCCAAACAGCGAGCCTGATTATAATTACAAAGTGATAGAGAATGCGGTCGACCTCATGGAGATTGGGATCCGCTTTAGGAGAAGCAATAGCACGAGCCCGAGGGGCATCAAATTTGACCGCAAGACCGGCTGGCTCGAACTTCCTGTCCTCCCTGTCCATGATGGGACTGCAGATATCCTTCTAAACTTGATTGCGTATGAGCAAGTCCATGTTGACATCAGCAAGGAGATCACATCATATATCATGTTCATGGATGCATTGATAGACACTGCAGATGATGTCAAGGTGTTACAGGTGTGTGTGTGTGTAAATACTTATAATTCCAATTGAGTAATATAAAAAGCAATCATGCATTTGGTTTAATTAATCAATTAATTTTAATGTGGGCGTTATATATTAATAATTTTGTCCAATTAATTTGTTTTTCTTGTTAATTGATTGTGCTCGATCCCACATGCATATATGCAGAAAAAAAAAATCATCAGCAATTCTCTGGGGAGCCACAAGGACATTGCCAACCTCTTCAACAGCCTCCCAAAGGTGGTAATATCTGACCCCTACGACACGCTCAACTTCGTTAGGTATCATTTGAGCGAGTACTACGATAAACAAATGAACAGGACCAATATATGGTACCACTTGCATAATCCATGGAGGGTGCTATCCGTCGTTGTGTTGTCGCTTGTGCTCACCATAGTCCAAACACTATACTCCGCTCTATCCTTCCATCTCCGAAAATGAGAGCTGCTCAGCGTGCGCATACTTCTAACTGAGCGAATATATGAGACTTAATTTGCCATTTTAATTGTCTGAAAATGCGGAACCCAAGGAGAACTTTTGCGAGCGGCATATTTATCAAACTGTATATAGAAAACTGTTTGTAATTATTTGTAATAGTTATGAATTATATATTTTAATTGATCACTTCTTAGGTGTTGTAGATCGAGGACTCAGGGGAGTGTGAAACCGATACGGATTATATGTACACAGTTGCAGGCACAACTGTAAGTTTACGGTGCCATGACTGATGAATAAGCTTCAAGTTCTTTTAATTTTTATTTTTTTTATTTTCATTTTTATTGGATGAAATATAATTAAGTTGCGGATCTTGAATTATGATTTTTATTAATATGTATAAATTGGAGGGGTGTTAATTCCTGTAAAGACATATATATGTATGTGATCGATGATTATTTTCAAAGTAAATATTTCTCTCTTTTTTAATTTTCAAGTAGATTAGGAGCTGAGATATATATATTTAATTGTAATTAATCAAGTCAATAAATACAATGGTATTATCTTTGTTGACCTAAAACATTTTACATATTATATACCATGCGTATGGCACTTAATACATAATCAGGATTGGATGAGTGCGGGATGTGGGCCGACTCAGGGGAATGTGAGACCAACACAGATTATATGTTTCGGAATGGATGCGAATCTGCTGCGATCCTTTATTCATGAACAATATCCTAAAATCTTTGTTTTTCCAAATCCAACTGTTGAATTGTTTCGAGATACATGCATAGAAAATATTAGACGGCTAGGTTTGAAAAGGCAGAGATTTTAGGATTACTGTTCGTGGGTAAAGAATTGCAGCGGAACTGCAGGCATAGCTTTAAGGTTTGTGGTGCCATGACTGATGAATAGTTTGAACCTCTTCTTATTTTTATTTTTATTTTATTTTCATTTTTGTTGGATGAAATATAATTAAGTTGTGGATCTTGGAGGACTGTTAATTCATGTAAACATATATGTGATTTAATAATTTGTGATTTTTTTCAGAGTAAAAGAATTCTGTATTAATTTCTAATTTTCAACGTTGGACTAATATGTAAAATAATGTTATATTGTATACTGTCAATTTTATACTCTATTAAAGTGGTCATATGCATTATATAATTTATTAAGCATTAATGTGTCATATAGGGTGTAGACTATTAATGTGTAGAACATAAGATGTAATATTCAATTTAATTATGAGTTGAATTGAATAATTATCAAAATTAGACAGCCAAGAGGTTTCTTAGACTGTATATATAATTTGGTCCTCTAGAATACAAGGCAATATGAATTCATCTCTCAATATCCCATTAGATATAGTGTGAGAGACTTAGGAGAAGACAGAACAAATGTGACTCTTTATAGAGCCTTGCTATTCTAGAAGAACCGAATCGATGGCGCTCTCTTAAGACAGTCATGGATTAAGGTACACTTCTGCTATTCAGTTTTATATTGAACACAGATGGTCCTGTTGTGACCGGTAATGGTTTTCGTCAGTTCCAACAAGTGCTATCAGAGCCACTCTGTGTTTGAAACAAGTATGTCTGTACTTTTTGGGTATAATCTAACATATGGTATAATATAATTTTTATTTTTATTTTCATTTTTGTTGGATGAAATATAAATAAGTTGCGGATCTTGAATTATGATTTTTATAATTATTATTGTAAACACATATTTATGTGATCGATGATTATTTTCAAAGTAAAACATTCTCTATTTCTAATTTTCAATTCCAATGTAACAGATTTTCTATATATATTGTCTGAAAATGCCCAACCCAAAGAGAAAATAATATGAGCTGAATTGTGTTTGCGGCAACCTGCATAATAAATACTAGTAAGTGCCGGCCACGCGTTGCAGTGAAAATTAAAAGTTTGTTTTAATAATTTTCTTTAGATATGATATTTGTACTGTAACACATACTTTATTAAATTTAATTATCTTTCTGTGAAATTTATACTTTTATTATTATAAGTGCTTTGTTAATTATCTCATATGTGTACTGTTTTTTCTCACTTCTTTTCTTGTGGTTAATATTGACAATATTCTTTATATCAAGTCCTAGAACCTAAAACATCATACCAATATACAAAATGACATTGGTACCTCGTACCAGAACTGTAACCACATGCTTTTTTGCCAATGAAAAGAACAAATTGGAGAAGGAATTGAAGAATTAGGGACTGTTTATTTATTTTATTTTTTGTAGTGTGGTTGAATATGCATTTTTAGTAAAATAAATTTACCATAGTTTTGTACAGTTGTGCTTTGAACTAAAATAATTAAGCGATTATAAACATGTTTGATTTGATTCTCATCACCAAAGTAATCCGCTCTTAAAGCATTATGATAAGATTAATTTGGTGTTCAAACATAACCATATATTTGATTAAATAATGCCCTATACTGACACCATCACTGGCACCGGCACCTTTACCGGACCCACCATCGATCGCTTCAACAATGAAGCTTATTATTACCCTCTCAATTAGAAGGAAAGTAGTCAGTCAAAATTGCATTGAAGGGCAATGACATGGTGACAAGTTGGAGAACAAGGTTTACATTGACTGCAGTAGCATTTAGCACTTGACATTCTCACTGTTTTCCTCAAAGTATCACTGGCAGCACTTTTAGAATCAGAGAAGAATGTGCTCACCTCATCCAAACTTGAATTCCTGAAACCAGGTGTTTATTTTGGCATTCTGGTGCTTTGCCTTCAGCTTCAATGCCTCAGCAACACTCATGACAGTTGAAGTTAATTTCTCACGCTATTGAGCTCATATGCCATGTCGATAGGCAACATATGATCCTCTAAGAATGAAGCAGCCGCATTGTCAAGGTTTGCAATGAGATTAGACATTGCCTAATCACCAAATTTTGAAAGAACCAAACTTTATTCTTCACAGATGCTCTACTTGTTTGTGTTTTATTTTTAATTTTGTATTATTTATTGCTTATAAAGACTGAAAATAATACTTGCAAAAGATTTCTGTTTGACAAGTGGATTGAGAATATAAGTTAGCTACAGAGATAGATTGAGAAGCTATGACAACGTCTACCAGCATCTTTTTCTTTTCGTTCTGTTCTTTTAGGACTTTTTTGTGGAATACCAGCATTTTATTTTCTTGGCTGCTCTATGCGTAATTAATCAAAAGGAAAAGAAATGAACCCCCTAATCACTGGGTGGGTTTACATTAGACTGTACCAGTTGCATAGGTTCCAACTTCCCGAGATACTGGTACCAACAAATGATTGTTTTTAACCACAAAAATCCATAGGTAACCCTCAGTTGTGCAGTCAAGCCTCATTAAGTATCCTTTGCACAGGTTAAAGAGACCAAATAAATTTAATACAAAAGAAAAAATATTTTTTTGCAAACTGTGTTCCAAAAATGATATTCCCGATTTCACTGGTAATTGTTCAAATCTGAATATCTATAAATTTTAGTATATACTGCACAAGCAATTTAAACAACAACATTAAACCATAAATCCAACCATACATCACATGCCAACAAAACTAATGCCAGAATACCATATTCTTGCTCTCAGAAACCCATTTCGTCAATGAGCACAAATTGATATCACAATTGTTTAAATTTACCATCAAATCACAACCAAAATGCAAACTTCAAAGACAAGTTTGCAAACCCCTCTATTGCAGCTTAAATCAAACCTCATATACATCTCAATCGCACCCCAGCGCCAATCCCCACCAAAGAAATCTAAAATAACAATTAAAGACCTAAATTGGGGAAATAGTCAACTTAATGCAGCACATGGTGTCCAATTTTTGCTGCTTATTGATTCAAATCTGATATCTGCTAATTCTAGTTATATTGCACAAGCAATCCAAACAAGAACAATAAACCATAATACCATATTTTTGAAAAACATCACATGCCATGAACTAATAATACCATAATACCATATTCTTACTATCAAAATCCAGTTTTCTCAAAGAGCACAAATTGATATTACAATAGTCTAAATTTACCAGCAAGTCACAATCAAGATTCAAACTTGAAAAACAAGTTAGTACCAAATCTCTCCATTCCAGCTTAATGAAAACCCCAATACATCTCAATCAAACCCCATCACAACACTACCGCAAAATTACCACCAAAGATACAAAGAAACCTAAAAAACGCCTAATTTAACACCTAAATCTGTCAAACCAAACCCAAATCTAAGCAACATTTTGAGATGATTTGCAGCAGACATGATCATTATCTCAATTATATGGTATAAGAAGTAGCTTCAATCAAATTTTGGCATTCTACCAGAAAGTACCATAAACCAAATTTAAAGCTCAAAAGAGATGAAGTAGGAACACATTAATTTGCCAAGTTGATATGAAAGGGATAGTTCAGTCACTTATGTATGCACCTAATGGTTGGCTGAATTACACAAAATTTGTTGGTAAAATAAAATAGTAGGTAGGTAAGCATGCTATCCACATGAATACCAACCTAAACATATGGAACTCTACACATATATATAAATAAACCAAAATTCGACCAAACTACCCTTGGTGGCAGTACTTCTCATATTGACAGCATCATGTGCATCTCCAAGGAGTATCTTTGCAGCCTCGTCTAGTGATATTGTATCAGCCTAAACATAATGTGCAATAAATTAAACAATAATATAGTTTGCATGGACCAACCAATCTCTGATCCAAAATTTATGGCAAGTGAATGAGCTTTATCATACGTGCCATCAGTTTTAACACATCAGAAAAATAAATTTTCTCCGAATATAAACATGCAAAATCTGAGTTTAACAACTTACATCTGTTGCGATGGAAAGCTTGACGAAGTTCGACTTCCGAGTAAGGAGGCCCAAGACTTCTCTCTCCTCGATCCAAAGCTGAAAACAAAAAAAATACATCTTTAGAACTAATTTATTCAACATAAAAAATGAGAGCATATAACAAGTATAAACTGAGAAAATATTCGGTTTTTTTCCAAAAATTGACCCGCAAAGCCAGCACAGTTGATGGGAGTGGCTAAGATCGTCTCGTAATATATAATAGGAGTGTCTTTCTTTTAACTGGGTAATCTTACTTTTGTACCACTACAGATCATAAATTATGCATATTACAGTAGCCTCACTCAAAAAGTTTAAATTATTGTCAAATTGAAGAGCAACATATCCAGACTACAAATAAGAAATCAATAGTATAGATCAAAAACATATTTTGAATTATACCAAACTGGAATTGGCACTGGTATCTGGTCTAGCAACCCATAGTTTCAATGTGCATTTAGTATTATGAATATACTAAATTAAGATTCACATAGAATGAAAGAGCTAAAGAGAGAAAATAAGTACCATTCGGTCCAGGCTTCAGTCCACATATGGCTTGTACTGTTGGCTTGGTGAGAAGTAGTCGCAGTAAAAACCATTACAAGTGTTGATCTACAATTTTTTTTTAGAAACTTGAAGTCAAAAGAAGTACTAACAAAGGACAACCAAAAGTTAAATAATTGGTGTGAAATCTTAAGTTCAGAGGCATCACTTTGTCTTCAATTTACAGAAAGGGATCCGAGAATATCCTGGTTAATAGTAATACAATTTGAAAAGGAAAGGAATACTTGTCTAAAGGAATGAAAGTGAAATGCCTACAGCCCACTAAATTTTTTTATCCATGTACACGAGCAAGTGGATTCCAATTTGAGAATCACTACAACCAAATATGACAATAAAAAGAACAGTAGCACCTTTAATGGGGGAAAACAATAAAATCTCCCCATAAATAACTGGAATTACTCATTGACAGGGCTCTCTAGCTATGTCCAAAGAGTAAATAAAACACAGAAAAAAAATTAGCACAATAATACCTTTTCAGTTTTGGGGCCAATCATAAAGAAGCTCTTATCAGAAAAGAGAAGCTCCTCTTTTCAGAAAACTGTATCTGGAATCGGCTCTGTCGTGCAAACGGAAGTGGTACAGATGCTGCTCATTGCTGATCATCTGAGACTGAAATTGAAACAATTAATGAACAGGAGAAAGAATCTTAGTTATTGCCTGAAAGCTGGTGCATTGGAATTCAACATTACTAATCGCATGGGAATTCCATATTACTACTTGCTGACACAAATATTTTAGACTATATGAATGTGTTCAATTATTCTAGACCATGAGTGCGTTAAAGGGTATATAACTATGATTAGCATTCACCTTTTCCTACATTCATTTTTAATTTTTAGCATGTCATTTAGGAACACTAATACTGTATTTCTCAAATAGTAGCATCATTTTATCTTAAAAAAAATAGAAAAGTAAATAAGAAATAGAATGACCTGGAAAATGCTTGGTTAAACCTGACACATTATAAGTTATTACATCACCATCCCTTAGTCGTATGGGTGAAATACATATATCATGTATTATATAAGAACTATATTCAAATATTGTTCTCACCTTACTATGACTGTACGCATCAGTGCTTTTTCCAGACATTATAGCACGAATCTGCCTTGCTCTACTTAAAGCATCCGAACTACAAGAACATTTAAAAACAAAATTCTAATTTAATTTATATTTTTGTATAAAATTACCATGGCTATACAAGCAACGAAGGATCTAAGGAAACCCTAACCTGATTTGAGCAAAATTAAAAGGGGAAAGGGGGCGTCATGCAAACAGATCGCGCAAAAATCGCATAAGAAAAACATAAAACAGAGGGAGCAAACTAACCTGATGGAAGAGCGAGGCAGATCAGCTGTGAGGGAGGGACTGGTGGCTTCGTGGCGGAGGACTGATAGCGGACGCAGATCAAATCGGTGGTGGGGCGTGACTGGAGGCGGAAAGAGAAGGAGAAGAGAAGTGAGAGAGAGGGAGAGAGAGCAGCTTAAGGGAGACCGACGAAAGGTTGCGTCCATGAAATACAAAGGTAAAACTCGTATTCTGTGGAGAGGTGGAACAGAAGAGAGGAAAGCAAAAGAAGAAAAAGAGGTGGAACGGAAGAGAAGAAAACAAAAGAAGAAAGACGCGTATCTAGTGCGTCGGGAAAGGAATGAAAGTTAATTTTAGATTTGGGAAAGAAAGAAAAAAGAGACAATTTTTATGCGGCTCAGCATATAGCGAGTTAGTTTATAACTAATTTTAGATTTGTATACGAAAGGATACATAAAAATCATGCATAATATCTCATATTCAACACAATGGTTTAGAGCTGTTTGATTTTTTGAATGAATGGCCGAGATCTTCTCTGGACAGATACACCATTCGGTTCCTTTTAATTCAAGGTGCTATTATAGGAGTTCTGATTAATAAATCCACCTGTACAAAACCACTAATTAAATGGCAGTGGATATTAAGGCTTTGACTTGACCACCATATATAATTAATATAGTCTATATATATATATATATATGCATGGTGATAAAGTCAAAACCGCTAAATGGCAGTAGATTGGGAGCTGAGAAATATATAATTAGGTTGCGGTGCCACATGACTGATGAATAAGTTTGAACCCCTTCTTATTTTTATTTTTATTTTATTTTCATTTTTGTTGGATGAAATATAATTAAGTTGTGGATCTTGGAGGACTGTTAATTCATGTAAACATTTTATTTAAAAAATAACTAATTTAAAAAGTGAAAAGACATGGCCATGTTCTCTCAGATACCTGTGGTCGCCTAGGAAGCTTCCATGCCACCTTCTCACGCCTTCTATATAGAGAAATTTGTATCAAATTCTGTGATCTACAAATCCATATGTTCAATGCAATTATTATGCAAAGTATTTCTTTCTATATACGGATACAATAGATTGACAAAAAAAAAATTATTTAAATAAAAAAGAAACATAATAAGTATCTCAAATTTTAATTTAGCAATAAAATTTAGGTTATGGCATGATTATATATATATACTATATATTTAAAATAGGAAAGAAAACATAAAGTTTACTGAAGTGTTAAAAATATTCCACGCCACCTTCTCACGCCTTCTGTATTCTCTTTCTTCAGCATATATAAGAGTTGGTGCTCTCTGCTTTCTGCCTGTTCATTCATTTGTCTTTGTTTTTTTTTTTTTTACATTCTTCATTACATTTACATCTAAGTTAATTCCACGGGTGCAGACCGAAGCGGGTTACATCTAAGCTTCCATGGATGCTCATGGATTGCCTGGACGACCATGCAGTATACTACACAGAATACATGAGGAGCGTCGCCGATTGAGGGTGAGTCTGTTATTTCTCTCTTAGATTTTGCCAATGTACTATCATTGTTTTTGAAAATTTCTCTGGAGGATATGGAAGTCTTTGCACATTTACTGAAAGGTGCATGCGCTTGGTCACTTGGTAGTATATATTTGGGAATTTGGGTTTTAATCACAAATTTCAGGGACGTTGAATTTTTCAGGGACGTTGAATTCCTCTAACTAATCTAAACTCTGAAAAAAAAAAAAATTCAGGGACGTTGAATTTTTCAACGTCCGTGAACAGTAAAAAAATTTAGGAAAAAAAAATTATGTTTGATTTTGGTTAAATAAAAAAAACTTAGAAAAATTATATTTCAACTATAAAAACAATAATTTATTTTTCAACTAAAAAACAATAATTTAGTTTAGTAATATTTTTAAAAATAAAATTTATATTTAAAATTTAACATTATAGACACGATTTATATTTTAGATATTATGTCTATCAATATGATGAGATTTGATTTATGTTTTAGTTAAATCAAATGACTTGAGAACTCCATTATTAATTTATTGAGAACTCCATTATTAATCAATAGTTAATGTAGTTCTCAAAAAAAAAAAATTAGGTTTTTCTAAAAAACATAATTTAGTCATTTGATGTAATTGAGTTCTTAATAAATTAATAATGGAGTTCTCAATAAATTAAATTAAATATACATATAGGTTTTATGTTGGTACATTATTAATCAATAATTAATTGCATTAAATTTGAATTTAATTGGTAGACTATCTATGTGTCCGATAACATAGACATATTTCTCAAGTCATTTGATTCAGCTAAACATAAATCAAATCTCATCATATTGATAGACATAATATCTAAAATATAAATCGTGTCTATAATGTTAAATTTTAAATATAAATTTTATTTTTAAAAATATTACTAAACTAAATTATTGTTTTTTAGTTGAAAAATAAATTATTGTTTTTATAGTGAAATATAATTTTTCTAAGTTTTTTTTTATTTAACCAAAATCAAACATAATTTTTTTTTTCTAAATTTTTTTACTGTTCACGTACGTTTTTACTGTTCACGGACGTTGAAAAATTCAACATCCCTGAAATTTTTTTTTTTCAGAGTTTAGATTAGTTAGAGGGATTGTGATTAGCACGGACGTTAATTTTTAATCCGTCCGTAGGGACGCTAAAAAATTTACCGTTCATATTACTTTTCGAAAAAACTCAGCATCTAACCCCTTTTTCGATATTTTATTTTATTTTATTACGATTAATAAAAAAATCGGAATTGATACATGTACGTACAGGTATAGCCTTCACCACCTAAGAATATACATATTCTATTATATTCAAGATATATCTAAAATATTCATACACCTCTACATATATACTACTATATTCTATAACATATATACTACATATAGACATATTTCTCAAGAACATGCTAGCTAGCTTACACATACACACACACTAACAATGAATATGTGTATATGTTAAACGAAGCTGGAGCGTCAATGGTTGAGCTCAGTATTAAGGGATAAATCAACGTATGAATCAACGAAGAAACTATTGGAGACGGTTCAACCTGACTTCTCCAAGTGGGTTGCTGACATGGATGCTGCTGCCAACAAGGTTGAAACATAAATCAATTTACTTAATTCTAAAATTCAATTAATTAATTCCCACTGCTATTTATAAATAATTGAAACGTACGCGTGCTTAATAGTTCATATTAAATAATAGAGTGAGCCTATGGTACTATGCGTAGCACGGATGGGTCTGTACTACGGTTTAATATCTTCGTTTTCAAAATTCTAACGGTCGATCTGAAACGGTCAACATGATTTCCATATGAATATGTACTTGCTGACCAAATTTTACATTTTCTCGAATTTTTTTACTATTTTTTTAGATAGGTAGAAAATCATTGTTTTTGGATGGTCAAGAATTTTCAGATCAAGTGATTTTCTACCTATCTAAAAAAATAGTAAAAAAAGTTCGAAAAAATGTAA
This sequence comes from Carex scoparia, assembly GCA_024447655.1. Taxonomy (NCBI): domain Eukaryota; kingdom Viridiplantae; phylum Streptophyta; class Magnoliopsida; order Poales; family Cyperaceae; genus Carex; species Carex scoparia. The sequence goes on along the minus strand of JAJHPE010000004.1, from coordinate 10,881,183 downwards.
AATTTGGTCAGCAAGGACATATTCATATGGAAATCATGTTGAACGGCTCGGATTGACTGTTATAATTTTGAAAACGAAGACATTGAACCGTAGTACGGACCCTCCGTGCTATGCATAGTACCATAGACTCACTCTAAATAATATATATAATTATATAATTAAAAATAAGATATCAGCATTATGCATTTAAGCATTACACTAACTAATTAATTAAACTGTTTTTCCTCTTTATAAGGTTCACATTCATAGTGAAGTAGCAGCTTGGAAGCCACTATTGATCGCCCAAGTAATCATCTCCTCCGAGAATGGCAAACCGATCAATGCATATACACCTCAGGTTCACTTTATTTTCATAATAAGAGAAATGATGATGTATGGTGCAGAGCACCATGGTATCTACATTTCCATATTTTGAATCTAGAGTTCCGTGTTTTCAAAATAGATGATATCTTTTGGCCCATTCCACCATGGTGAAGAGCACCTAAAGGATAACGAAGAGCACAAGCTCAGAGCTCTCGCTCATTTCCTTCACCGAGCACAGAGGCAACTAGAGCCCTTTGTAAGCAAGCTCAAAGGCATTTTTAAAAAATTACAGGACTCGTACCAAAACTCATACCAGGCATGCCTACATCCTCCTGCTTTAGCACCTTCGAATAATAACCAAATTTTGCAAGTTTTTTCATGTGTATAAGTTAATTGGTAATTGACATTTGACAGGGCCTTGATGAAAAGTGGGAAAAGAACCCATACGAGTTCCTTAAGATGATGTTACTAGATGGATGCTTCATGATCGAGGTGTTGCGCACAAACGAAAATGATTACGCACCTAATGATCCTGTTTTCAGTTCACAGAGGAAGCTCTTCTGCAAATCATTCATAAAACGAGACATGCTTTTATTAGAGAATCAGTTTCCTCTGTCGGTGCTCAAGGCACTGCTCGAGGTTGAAGGATGTGGACCAACTGTAAGCTAAACTCAATTTGATATGCATATAGTTTTTTTTATCATTTTTCAAGCAGGCACGTGTAAAGTTTCGGGTAGGCTATAGGTTGTACATTTCAATTGCAATTCAATCAATTAATCACTGTCCAAACAAGAATCCATGTGTAAAATTAAATCCAAGATAGAATTTACCACTAGACATACATAGAAAATTTTTATCTAGTTGTATAAGCAATAACATTCTTCTATGTTCTCGTGTCAAATGTACGCAGCAACAACAATAGGCACATCTCTACCGATACCCAGATGAACAAATGTGGTAATATGAGTGCACAGATATCCCCTAAAAATCCGAAATGCTGCATATATAACCAAATGCACCAATTGGTTGCACCTTTTCTGCTACACCTGTTCAGATGCACCTATCCAGATGAGACATATTCCATGTTGCCCATTATGTTAATCCATATATAATTTCAGAAATTTGCTATTAGTTTGGCCCAAATATATATTGGGTAGCTGGTTGTTTCACGCATTATTTGATTTGGTTTTGACGTACTATTTTTTTTCTTCTTATAATTAGTTTTTGTGTAATAAATTGAGTTTTCATGCATGAGAGTGATTAACTAGGTTATAGAAATAACAATATTGCATTGTTATTTTTTGCAGGATGATAAGTACATCAACAATTTGGTGCTAAGTTATTGCAGTGACAACTTGGAAGCAAATTTTCCAAGGCTAGCAAGCCACCCCCTCGAGTTGTACCACATGAGCTTGCTCGGCGAAGGCACAATAGTTCAACTTGAAATGCCCACAATCAACGTGACTAAACCGATAGAGAATGCGATCAAGCTCAAGGATAATGGGGTCCGCTTCAAGAATAGCCAAAGCAAGAGACTGATGGACTTCAACTTTAATGCTAAGACGGGCTTGCTGGAGCTTCCTGAGTTCCCAATCGATAATGGAACCGAACATCTCCTTCTAAACATGATCGCGTATGAGAAATTCATTGACGTCGGATTTGAGATCATGTCATATATCAAGTTCCTGTATGAGTTGATCGACACAGAAGCTGATGTCAAGCTGTTGGAGGTATATATATATTGTCAAATTTAATTTATTTGTTTTATAATTAATTAATTGATTGTGCTCCACAGGATGAAGAAATCATCAGCAGTTCTCTAGAGAGCAAGGCCATCACTGCTCTCTTCCATAACAGCCTCGCCAAGGAGGTGTTATTAGTCCCGTCCAACAACTCACGACCCAGCATCCTTAGGTCTATGTTGAGGGAATACTACCATTCCAAGAAAGAAAAGGGCAAATTTTTTCTCCGGAACCCGGGGAAGGTGCTATCCGTTGTTACGGTTTCGCTTGTACTCACCTTTCTGCAAACAATATGCTCCTTAGTCCAAATTTTTCAAAAATGAGAGCAGCTCGGTCGATCAATCATGGCTGAATGGCAGTCTATTTATCAAACTCTATAAAAAAAAGAAAAACTGTTTGTAATTATTTATAATAGTTATGAATTATATATTTTAATTGGTGGCTGCGTAGATATTGTAGATCGAGGATTAGTAGACATAAAATATTTATGGTTACTTGATCAGCATTCATTAATTTTGGATGGTGGAATTTATAATTACTCGTCAAGCATAATATATACATCTACATTTTAATATTTCAGATCACATCAACAAGTAATAATGTACAGCATATATAATTGTTAATTGCATAAACATTATAGATCTGTTTCAGCCTCAATACAAAGTCATCAAATATAAGATCATATTTTAGAAACTCACACACATCGTTAAAATAAAATAGTATATGTGTGAAAAACAAAATTGTGTACATAAATTAAAACAAATATGAAATATTTAAGATATTGAAGAATTTTAGTCAACCCATAAATCTAAAAATCTCCAACAATTAATATTACAACTACTTAATTGTGTTGTCTATAGCGGTGAAAACGGAGCGGATAGTGGTAAAACCATATACATATTTTTATTTTATTTTATGGATACGGAGCAAATATTAGACATATCAGACGAATACTTGTACGGGATCGGACCATATTGGATATTTATTAAAACAATATAAAAAAAATATTAAAGTTAATAATATTTATCTAATTATAATAGTAAATAACATAAATTTTTCATAATATATATTAAAATATATAGTATATATCTACTATTTGAATACGGATTATTGACACGTAAAATCATATCCGTATTCTTATCTATACGAATATTCAAATATCAGATATTCACGTCTAAGTTTTCGAATACGGATCAAATAAAGATCACATATTATCCATACCGTTTTCACCCCTACTTGTCTTGTCTATGGTGGTAATTAAAGTCAAAACCGCTAAATGGAAGTATATATAATAATTGTAAATTTATTACCAGTGGCTGCTCAAGTCAAATACCATGCATGGTACCACTGTGTGTTGACCAGAAAATTTTACAACATATTACAATTTTTAATAAAGAAAAAGTATAAAAGGAAAAGAATATTTAATTGATCGCATACAAATTAAGTCACCGTTGACCGTTTGGAGCTAATTACAAATTGCATTTATACCTCTCAAAATCTTCAAAATTACATATTTTCTGGCCCCTCAAAAGTTTTGTCTAACAATTAGATGACTATATTTTTCTGAAATATGCTACAACATTTTTTTTTTGACAAAAAAATGAAATGAGTATTTTATAAATTAAAATGATTTTTAATAGAAAAGACAATAAAATGGGTAAATGTGAGTTTTTAAATTTCAAAAGGGTAAATATAATATTTTGAATTTTAGAGGGTGAAAATACATAATTTCAATATTTGCAAAGTGTATGCATGAAATTCCCCTCTATTTTTTCTTTTTGTTTAATTTATTCAAGGTTCAGGATAAAATTTTGGAATTATTCAAGGATACGGAAGCATATTACAAACTTTTGAAAATTAAAAATGGAAAAGAATAAGGTTGAATAAGTAAAAGTGCACTGTTTTGGGTTTGGTGGTTTCTCCTTCACTTACTGCGGCGCCTCTCCAAAATCAAACGGCGCTAGCACTCTGTTTCTCTCCTCTCTCTCTCTCTAAACACACGGTTTTAAAAAGGTCAGACAAACAAAAAACCCAACACAAAATTCTTCTCATTTTCTATCAATTTCAACAATGGCAACAAGTATACTTTTCATTTTTCAGTTGTTCATGTGTTTAATTTTCTTCATTCCCGTTCTTAAATCAGAGGGAAAGAAGGTCAATTCCGTTCAATTTGATCCGACCAATGTTGTGCAAATCTCTTGGAAACCTAGGTATTTATGTTTTTTAATGATATCATACCAATTTTCATAATAGAAATTCATAAAGGTAAAGAACTGTGGATTTAATTTTTTTTTTCTTTTTTTCAGGATATTTTTGTACAAGGGGTTTCTTTCTGACGAAGAATCCGACCACCTTATTTATCTGGTAACAATCTAATATTGTTTCTTAGATATGTCTAAATTACATAGAATTTTACTATAAGACTGGGAAAATTTTGTTCATATATAGGCAAAGAAGAAATTGGCAAAATCAACTGTAGCTGATAATGAATCGGGTGAAAGCATCACGAGTGAGGTTCGTACCAGTTCCGGCATGTTCTTATCTAAGCGCCAGGTACACCATTTCACACCATCATATTCTGATATTTGTTTTTGTTTGTTAATTAATCAATTCTGTAAAGAGAAAAAAAAATAAAAATAATCTACTGATGAGCAATCGATTGCTTTTCGTATGAAGGATGAAATTGTTGCTCGAATAGAGGAACGAATTGGACACTGGACATTCCTTCCTCAAGGTATTGTAATATTTTTCATATAATATCCTCAAAATGGTATTATAATCTTTATTTATTTATTTATGTATTTCCTACTGTAAAATATTTCTGAGCAGAAAATGCTGAGTCGATTCAGATTTTGAGGTACCAGCACGGCCAAAAATATGAGCCGCATTTTGATTTTTTTCAAGACAAGAAAAACCAAGAACGAGGGGGGCACCGCCTCGCCACGGTTCTCATGTATCTCTCTGATGTTAAATTCGGGGGCGAAACAGTCTTTCCTCACGCTGAGGTGCTTTTTTTCCCTCATTTTTAAAACGAAAAAAATTTGAATCTGAATAATATTAAACCATATTTGTCTCGAAAACCATAAAAAATTGTTTTCATTTAACACTTAAATTTGGTTTAATAACATAAGAAAATACTGGTAATAGAAAATAATATGTAAGTGTAGGTATTCTAGTTAACTGGGTTTAAGATTTATCCAACAGATTGTACTTTTTTTTTTAAACAAGTGTTTTTGCTAAATAATTATTCTTTTATATAGTTTGCACATTTACAAGCGAAGGACGAGACATGGTCCGATTGTGCAAAGAAGGGACTTGCAGGTAATTTTAACTCAGAAATTAATATATTTTCTCTTGTCTGATAATTACATCAATTAGAAAATTAACAACATATGTTCTAATTAAATGATGCAATTAATTGGGAGCAGTGAAACCTGTGAAGGGAGATGCAGTGCTGTTCTTCAGCCTTAACCCGGACGGTACAACCGACTCAAGGAGCTTGCACGGTAGTTGCCCGGTCATAGAAGGAGAGAAATGGTCGGCCCCAACATGGATCCATGTCGGGTCGTTTGACAAACTGTATGTTTCTACTGATGGATGCTCTGACGAGAATTCTAATTGCCCGCACTGGGCCACTACCGGGGAGTGCAAGAAGAACCCGGCATACATGTTGGCCAACTGCAAGCGCAGCTGTGCGGTTTGTGACTCAAAGTCAGATGTTTAGCTCAATCTTGAAACTTTTTGAAATTGAAATTGTCTTGAATTTTTTTTTACATACAGTACTTGAGAGGTAGTTAATTAGGTGGTGTATTTTGTATATAAATGTTGAAGTGTTGTGACAACATTTTTTGGTTCAAATTTTGAATGCTTTAAGATTGAATTCAAGACTCAAATGTGGAAGTATAGTGAGAAAACAATTTTTTTTTATTTTCTTTTCATTTTGGAACTTGTTTGATTGACTGATTAAATTCGAGGGAGATGATGATGATGCTGTTAAAAATGGTGATTTCAAATTTTAAATGCCCGAAGATTGAATTTCAAAACGATTTCTTAGTTCAAAATAGTGGTTGTTTTTGTCATGGTTATCGCTATTATAATTAAAACAATTATTGTAACTAAACAATAATTATAATAATAATTATTATTATTATTAAAACAATGATATGATATGATATGAAAACAAAAGTTGTTCATGCACGAGAATTTTAACTTGTCAGTTTTTGGTCCTACCAGTAAAGTCAGAGAATATTCTAAAATAGCCTTTTTTGTGTGTTAAATTTCTTGCTATTCACCATAGTTTTATAGTTTAATTTAATCTAAAACTTGAAGCTTTAACATTTTTTTCAATCCTGCTCCTATTGTCACCCCCACCCCCCCCCCATTTATAATAGTAATAATAATAAAAAGATTCACCATACACTAATCTCGACATTAAGGTACTTTACATCAATATTGTTTCAATAATTAATATTACTTTGCAGTAAACAAGTAATATTCTCAAAAAACAAAACAAAAAAAAGAAAAGAAATACTAACTAAAATTACAGCTATCCTAAAAAGTAAAAAGAAAAAGAGAATCACAATTAGAGATGAATTGCTACGAGTTAGGTGTCAGAGCCATCCTCACTTTCATCACAAGGAACCCTAGATTGAATCACAACCCGAGCCCCCGATGTCAGCCTGAAATTTTCAATACAAATGACACAGTAGTTTATCAATAAACTATATTCAGGCAATTTGCTGATATGCAAATTTTAATTTTATACTAAACTTTCATGAATTACGATGTATTTCAAATTCTTTGATATTTGGATATAGAGAGGTACACTTAACTTTCTTCGATTTTGATGAGCTTCTCCTTTTTCCTTCTAGAAGGCTCCACCACCAGCGAAGCCTTGGTGGTGTTTCGTCTGGTACCTGTCGGGGGTGTCTGACTGACATCTGGGCCCGCAGAAGAGCTCCTCGGGCAATCAGAGAGTGGAGATGTGATCAATTTAATTGTGCGAGGAAAGCATCTAGACTTCAATGAGTCACCAGTCTCAGTTTCATCTTTCCAATGTTCTGATGATTTACAACTCCTAAACATACTCAAGTGCTGTTAATTAATTAATTGCCTTCTTATAGATAAATTGATCTTAGTTTAAGCATTCAAATCAAGATACAAGTCCGAGAATTTTAGCAACAAAAGTTGTTGTTGGGACTATAATTGGTACCGGCAATAGGGGCGTTCATTGTGCCCGGTTTATTTGGTTTTCAACCAAACAGAAAAAATTTGGATTAAATGGTTCGGTTTTTCAGTTTAAATGGATCAGTTCGGTTGAAATTTTGGATTAGTACAATAATTAAAAAATATGATCAGTACCTCTCAGCATTATAAGAAGAGGATCGTTTCAAAATAGGCACTTTATCTTGTACAGTATCGTCTATTTGTCGCTTGGTTTCAACTATGCTTCCACTAAAATATTCTTTATCTTCCATCCTTGTCAGAAATCTCATGGAACCGGCACTGTAAATTGGTGAAGGTAAGGCTGGTTGCATGTAACTCGGCCTGTAAATCGGTATGAACTCATAACGCCTATAGTCTTTTACTGAAATCGACCCACATGTAATTAAGTGCATTAGATAACTAGCCGGGCTTAATCTGGGCCCGCTTGAGAATACCACCTCATCATCCTCCTCTAAAACCCTAAGTTGGTTGAATCTTCTCCCTTCTGCACGGATTAACGATTCGAGCATTTGTGATTTCCCACAGCAGCTATTACGGTTATTATTGGTCAGTAGTACTGCTTCAGTATCCAATAACCCGTTATCATCAGTTTCCTCCTCGGTTTGTGTACAAGCATCAGATGAAGGGACTGATTTATGAAACTTGGTTATTACCGATTTGTCAGGGGAGTGGGGCCCAGAGGAAAGAGAAGAGGGGGATTGTTGTTCTTGTTCTTCATCCCGAGATGAAGATATAGAGAGCGGTGAAAGCGGTTTGGACTGTTTATTTGGAATTGGAGGCGGTGAGGCCGAAGAAGAAGGAGATACCTCTTTCTCTTTCAATTTTCGCCTAGAGGGTCTTGTTTGGTTTGTTGGTTTTGGGTTTTTGTTACTATGGTTAAGCCGATCTACACAAAAAAAAAAAAATTTGAAAATTGTAGAATGCTAATTGTAACCAACAATGTAGAATGGTAAAATTATTTACCAGTAGGAGGAGAAGGGTCGAGGAGTTCAGAACCCTTGAGCACATATTCATTGCCATTTGCTGGTAAAATGAGATCATCTTCTGACAAATCATGCCAGACAAAGCCATTCTTGTAACTCCTCTTACATGACCAAGAGTACATAGCTGCCATCCCCTTTCCTCTCACTTGATTAAGTCGCTCCATAAAATCTGAAACCCATTTTTTTTTAATTTCAAAGGGTAATTTGGTAATTACGCAAGTAAGGTAAGGTAAGGTAAGGTAAGGTACCCCTTAGAGTGAAGGTGTCGGCGTGGGAAGAAGAAAGAGAGACCTCAATGAAATGCGGGTGCTCCAGATGCCGATTTCGCGACAGATAGTACACCACCGGAATCCGAATCCTGCCACCGCTGCTCTCTGCCATTTCCATTTCCATTTCCATTTCGATTTCCATCCCTCTCTCTCTCTCTCTCTCAGAGAAGAGAAGAAGAGAAGAAGAGAAGAAGAGAAAGAAGAGTAGAGTGAATAGTGAGTACTGAGTAGAGGAGAAATAATAAAGAAAGGAAGGCAGATTTGGTTGGGATGGGTTGGATCTGTCCATTTAGATCTCAAATCCGATTAGGTGCGATGGGCATAGTACCTACTTTACTTTCGATGAGTTCCAAACCGTTCGATTTGCTATAAAATCTGTGCGCACGAATATTTAAACATATTGGACGGTCCTGGATTCTTATGTCAATCGAATCTAGTTTGATGTGAGTATTTATTATCTGTGTCTCTGTGTGACTTTTGACTTTTGACTTTCACTGTAGGATGCGTAAGAGTCTTAGATAGATTTTGGTCAACCCTTAAAAAAAGGAAAAGGAGAATTTTATTATACCCTTGAGAAACATTAAAGTTACGTATTTTGTTAAAGATTTATTTATTTATTAAAAAAACTCAAAATTCATTTTAGTTTTTACCGTTGGATTAAAGCTATTAACAACGGTTAACATATCACTCATCCGATTGATTTTGAATTAGCACATTTTCACTTGTGATTATCCGTCCATCTGAAATTAATCTGTTGATTATTAGTAATGTGCAAGCTGTCATCCGGTTGGCATCTACACACCCTTTCAATTTTACTAGCCGTTTATAATTTATCTATAAATACAATAAGTTTATATCAACTTTGGATTATCTCTGATACACTTTACTGTCCCATCAATTGACTCATACAGCCTATTCCTTCTCATCTTCGTATATTCACTTGTATCATTCCTCCAATTAATATATATATTTGAGATTATATTTTATAAAATATTATTATTCAATAAGTTGCCGGATATCAAGGAGTTATTGTTAGTTGCTTTCAAGGATGTGCCCCAAGAAGCGACAAACTCGGATTATCTTGGTTGCAGTTTCAAATCTTGCACGGTAGAGACGGAATTCGCTTAAGGACGGTGCTTTGTACGATCCGGATAACAAAGTTTTATTATAATTTATTTTTCTATTATTATCCAATTTTACTTCAGTTTTGTAGATAAAAATTATTTAACATATTTACCCTCTGAATTTTATGATATTATATATTTACCCTTTTAAATTTTAAAAGCTCACAAATTTTGTCTAATTAATTGTTTTTTTCTATTAAAACTCATTTAAAACTTATAAAGTATACATTTTTATCATTTTGTATTGCATGCACCATATTCTACATTATTCTTTCTCTTATTTATTCAACATCCAACTTGGACTAAATCTTTTATTCTACTTCAAGCCGTCCATTGCAATACCAAGTTCCAGCACTCAAAATTTATTCTAATTGAGAAATTATTTTGTCTCAAGTTTGCCATAACATTTGCCTTCAAAACTTTTTATTCTTTGTATCGTAAAACACATAAAACCAAATATATATAATGGATCTTGGCATAGCCACAATTATACATGTAGTGTACATTAAGAAAAGATGTTCTCATTTTGTTTGTGTTTAGAGCTTGTAAAAGTATATTTCATTAGTGCAGTAGAGAGGTTTTAATACAATGGTAGAATATGATACTATATATGTTGTTAAACATGTTTAATTTGGTAAATTAAGTCATGGTTATATTCTATATATTACTGCTTGTGATGTTTTTTCTTTTCATTTTCCAAATGTTATATATGTTAAATTTTGTCAGATTGTTGTTAGAAGATTATTATTTTTTTGTAATTCTGAAAGGAAGACACAAAGAAAGAAAGAAATAAAGAACTTTTTAAAAAAATTTCTGAATAATCCTACCTAATAATTAACAACAACAAATCACCCAAAATGCACATTTCATGAACCCAAAACCCGGCTGGAAGAGACCCGCTCGACAAAGAGATCGAAGTTGTGGGCCCTGTCAAGCATGCTGATGCGTACGTACTCGGGCCCCGCACCGAAATGCTTCCCGCTGCGAGTGAGCACCTTCATGCTCTTGAAGAACCCCTCGCAATCATCCTTTATGCTCTCATCGTCACACCTCAGCCACGCAAATGCTGCACAAAACAAACCACCAGAAAAAATTATCGATGCAAATTTTATATGTTATGGAAATTGAGATCAACAATTTGCGCATATATATATATATACCGGGATAAGTTTCTGCGTGTTCGTTTGTGAACTCGCAGAACTCTGATGAAAACTGAGGTAGGCTAAAGCGTCCAGACGCCTTGACAGCTTGGCGAAGCCGTCCCCACCTGTCAGCAAGCAAATGCCGGCTGAAGTGGAAGAGACGGCTGGCAACTTTAGAATCGGGTAGGTCATACCCGTCAGAGACAACCTGGAGGATGCGGGCCGCGCGAATTTGGGAATCCTTCGAGACGCCGATCGAGTTCATCTCAATGAACTTGACCATTTTGCGTGCCACGTCAGCATCCTTCACTAGGGCCCACCCGATTCGAGTACCGGCATGCCCGGTAGCCTTGGAGACGGTGAAGAGCATGATGTCTTCGTCAGCTGGGCCCCGCATTGGTGTGTACTGGGGCCAGTAGTACGCTAGGTCATGGACCTGCTTGCCAGCATCTGAGTCCAAGACAGAACGTCTGATCGCACCGTCAGGGTTGTTAGGGGAACACACTATTTCAATGAAGCTAGAGTTGTCACCTTGTTCGAAGATAGATGCATCTCCGCCCCAATGGAATAGCCTCGATTTTAGCAAATCGGCAATCCCTGGATACATCTGTGCCATTCAAAAAAAGAAAAACAAATTTGTTTTTGTTTTTTTTTTTATTGTTTTTTTTTTTGTTAGAGACAGTAGAAACATGGTCTCAGCATAAAAATATTATTTCTCTACAGGGGAAGGGGGATGTAGGGAACTTGTATGACAGTAGAAACATGGTCTCAGCATAATCTGAACAACAAAATATATACAAGTACAAATTGTGCTTGCTTCTTGAAGGACATGAGATTTATTAAATTAGTAAAGAAAAGAAAAACAACAGACTAGACACAATGAATAAAGCAATGGCTGACTTTGAAAGATATAAAGAATATATTCCTTGGTTTGAAAAACATTACTTAATTTAGTGACTCAACACTTAGTCTGAACCCCAATTAATAATATAGAAATGTCGGTTCAACCATATGCTAACATGACTCAGAAGGCAACAAACTTACCAAAATGGTTATTATAATATTTCGAATAAAAAGTTGTGAAATTTAATTAATTCATGATATAACTAAGTGCAGAAATGTTCAAATAAGAGCGATTTCGCAAATCTTATTTGCGAAATACTAGTAAAGAATCCAAATTTAATTAAGACAGGGAAATATATAATGAACGCACGCAAATAAGAGCGCTTTTCGCAAATCTGATTTGCGAAATACCAGTTCAAAATTAAAAAAAAATAAAAGATTAATCAATTTGAAAATAATAACAGCATGGCAGTATATGAATCAATGCATGTGCAGAGTAGAAGCATCAGATGAGAGCTTACTGATCACATGAAAGGTAGAAGTGGAAAGGGAGACAAGGAAACACTGAGATGGGTCTCTGCTTTAACTAATTATATGATATGTGTATTAAATTAATTAGGAAATAAATTTGCTGTTATTCCGAACCCAGCCATTAAATTTTTTCTATGCACGAATCTCAACGAAGAAACTTTTACATGCAAGAACCCCAACAAAAATTAACGGTTGAGATCGGAATAACAGCAGATTTATTTCCTATTAATTAAATAAATTAATTAATTAAAATTGGGGGGTGGACCAGCAAATTGCAAAGTAAGATTCAGTTTGTGGAGCAATCATTCATTGAATATTTGAATTGGTAAAAGTAAAAGTAACAGTAACAGGTACAGAGCATGTTATGATTGTGACACATCTGATCCCACTAATCATTATCTTATACTATATAATTATTATATATAATTATGATTAGGCCCACAACTCCACACACTCACACTGAGTGAATGACAGTTACAACAAAAATCTAAAAGATTTTATGTGAAATTTACCGAGTAATACGGTGCAGCGGAGACGATAGGAACAGACTGCTGATTCGGTTCACTGGAGGAGAGAGCAAAGAACACAGCATGGATTAGCTGTGTGGACCCCACTCCGACAATGACGTGGCGATTGTCAGTCACGGCGTTTCCGACGATGCTGTGGAGACGGCGTACTTCTTTGGCGAAGGAGGGTTCGAGAAACCAGCACAGTTGGGTCCCAGCGGCAGAGAAATAACTCATGCTGTGCCACCCGGAAATCACGACCGTTGATTTTTGCCCCGATTCCTTCCAGAAGGGCTCGAACATCGTCGGATCGCCGCTGTATAATTAATTAATTCATTTAATTGATTATTTGGTGTAAATATTTTAACAGATCAGTTTTCGATACATACAGCGCACGGACTATGTAATCAAAACAGCAATGTATATGGTTAGTGTGCTGCTTGCAGCTAAAACTACTCTGTTAATTAATTCATTCTTTTAATTATTTGTAATTGGAATTGATTGATTGATTATTGGGTGCGGATGATTAGTGCGCTGCTTAAAGCCAAATCTACTCAGTTAAAATATTTACTCATTTTTCAGTAGTTGAGAGACAGTGAGCACTTACTGATCGAGGTTAACAACCGGGTCTTTCTCTCCAGTGTGAGAACAACTGGGGAGGTCCAGTTCATTAAGTGAGTGGTGGGGAATGAGATGATGGTAGTTGACGAAAACGAAAAGGCCGAAGAAGAAGACGAGCGCCGTCAAAAGGAGCAGCACCACCGCCGCGCAGATCACTGTCAGGCTGACACTCAGGCGACGCTGTTCCGACGACTGCTGCTGCTGCTGCTGAAGTGGGGCCACCACTCTGTCAAACCTCTCTCTCTCTTTTATGCTCACATTTCTTCGGCGCGCCATTCTCTTTTTCTCTTTCTCTTCTCTGTTGTTTCTCTGCTCGTTCTCTCTCTCTTTTTGGTTCTCTGAAATCTACCTTTATATGTATATATATAAAGTATATAAACTTTAACTAATCAAGGTGAGTTACTTTACTTTTTTTAAAACTTTTATAGGGAATATCGACAGCTGAAACTCCCAAATTTAAAAATAATAATAATAAATTGCCTAATTTGAGTTCATATTCATTTCAATCAATCTCTATCCGACCTACTTTAGATTCGATGGTTTTAAAATTGTTTGATATATTTTAAAATCTGTGTGTTCTATTTTAATTTTTGTGTGTATAAATTTTGAAATAAATCGAATGGTTATGTAGCCTATCAGACTCAAAAGTGAATTTGATGCCCATAGGACCTATTATGTTCTCTATTTTTATAGAATTTCATCATTATTATTTTTCATTCAATTTTTATTATTTTTATGATTGCGGAGTATCGAATCTACTTTGGATTTGATAGTCTTAGGACCGTCTAATATGCTTTAAAAACTGTGAACTTCATTTTAATATTCAGGCACATGCCTTAAAACGAATTGAACACTTTTAAAGCCCATTGTATTAAAAAATAAGTCGGTTTGAAAGCCCATTGTATTCAAAAATAAGTATGATGTCTGTCCTAACTACTTTGTTCTCTGTTTTTATAGGACTCCATTGTTTAAGAAGGACCCTCAATCAAGCCATGGATTTAAAGGAATTTATATTGGATTCATGAATGCACTTTAATGAATTTCAACACGTGCGAATATGGTGCTAAAACATCCAAATATTTGGCCCTATAAGCGGGAAACCAAGAGAAAACATGATGGAAGTCAATTGGTTAAGGAAAGTGTTACTAATCAAACCATGAATATATATTTATATTGGACGCATTAATATAATTTAATGAATTTCGACACGTGTAAATATGGAATTGAAACGTTCAAATATGTGAAAGCGAGAAATTGAGAGAAAATATGATGGAATTCAATTGGTTAAGGAAAGAGTCCAATCAAGTCATGGATTTAAAAGGATTTATATTGGACTCATTAATATTATATAATGAATTTCAACACGTGTAAATATGACATTGAAACGTCCAAATACGTAAAAGATGGAAACTAAGAGAAAACGTGATGGAAGCCAAGTGGTTAAGGAGGGTTACTGAAAGAAGCCATGGATATAAAAAGGATTTGTATTGGACTTATTAATATAGTTTAATGAACTTCAATACGTGTAAATAGGATACTGGAATGTCTAAGTACATGAAAGCGAGAAATTGAGAAGAAATGTGATGGAAGTCTATTGTTTAAAGAGAAGGTCCCTGAATCAAGCCATGATTTTAAATGGATTTATATTGGATTCATGAAATGTCCAATTTAATGAATTTCAACACGTGTGAATATGGCACTGAAATGTCCAAATATGTGGACGTATAAGCGGGAAATCAAGAGAAAACGTGATGGAAGTCAATTAGTTAAGGAAAGTGTTACTAAATCAAACTATGAATATATATTTATATTGAACTCATTAATATAATTTAATAAATTTCAACATGTGTAAGCATGGCATTGAAACATCTATGTATGTGCAAGTGGTAAATCAAGAAAAAACGTGGTGAAAAATAATTAGTTAAAGAAAAGAGCGTTATTGAATCAAGTTGTGGATATAAAAAGAATTTATATTGGACATTAATATAATTTAATGAATTTATATGTTGTAAGCATATTGGGTTGATCCCATTTCATTTAGGTTGTCAATCCAAATTACTTATAATTTGATTCCAGTATTTTTAATTTGTAATAAAGCCATTAAAACAAAATCATTCAACTTAAATAAAATTATATAAAATAGGTAACAATAATTATAATTAAAAAGAGTACAAAGAAAATTATAACTAATAATAACTAAAAGAAGTTTAATGGAAAAATTACAATTGACAAAATAGTACATTGTTTGCATAATGATATTACTATTATAAGTATATAAAAAAATTCATAAAAGTAATATATAACAATCTGGTCGGATTTTACAAACTTTGTTAAAATTCACAATTAAAATTTGTTTATCGGATTAATCAAAATATAATCAAAATTAGAACAACCATTAATTATTATCAAATTGAAGTTTCTATACATAATTATTAGTCAATACGTATATCTAATTCAGTACATAAAATGAAAATAAAAATTAAGTTCTTCTAATAAAAAGGTGGGGCCCGTTGGAGTTACTACACATTAAAATTTTTTTATTGGAAATATCGACAAATGCTTCCAAACTCCCTAACTAAATAAATAATGCCAAATTTGAGTGGATATTTAGTTATTTACTCACATTCACTTCACTGAATATGTATTATCAATGCAAATGGCTCATCTTGTATATTTATAGAAATAAAATATGTGATTTTTTTTATTCGTATGATCATGATTACAATATAAATCATGAATATTTAATCATTTAAAGTAATATATTAGCATTAAAATATTGTAAAAAATTTCAATAAAAAATGAAATTATCTATTATAATTCTTAAATAGATAATTTGCATGGTATCAAGCCAGGAATTTAAAAGGATTTATATTGAACTCATTAGTTATCATTTAATGAATTTCAATACGAGTAAACACAACACGAAAACATCTAAGTATGACACCAACGGGCATAAGACTTATGTTTATTTTATTTATTAATTCATATTTTATTTATGATCATGATTATGGGAAAAATCCACGGATCAAGTGAGAGTGTGTATCCTCTGAGATATCTCATATTTTGCGTGACCGACGTGTCGTGCTTTCGAGAGCGGCTATCTTTTGTTGGTCAAAAATTTATCAATTTTTTACCCTTAAAATTGATAGGAGCATTGTAAAAAATAGACACACCAAATAGTTTTCTAAAAGTTATTATTTATTTTCTTTTACGAATAAATAACATAACAACCAGAAAATGTTCTGTTATATTAGATACACCCACAATAAACATATTGAAGGACCAAAATGTGATATTTTGAAATTTTAGGTTTTACAAAAAAAAAAATCAATTTATTTAGAGTAAAACTAAATTTATAATTCCTTTAGACATAGAAAACAGAATATTTAGAAAATATTAATAAAACACCTACAATCAAATGGACCTTCATTTGACTAGCAACGGTTAGCTTTAATGGTATTTATTACTTAAAATTAATGGACTTTTAATTACCGAGTGATTATAATTAAAAGAGTAAGTGTTTGTAATATGGTTTGCTTAGAAAGTAAAGAAGAAGAGGTCTGTATTGTGTTATGTTGGTATTAATTAAATAAAAGAGAGACATAGTATAATATTATGAGGATTACAATGCTAGTTGCATTATATGAATATGATATGATACCTTTTTCTTTTCATTTTTTATTTTTCAGCACATGCACCCAATTACAAAACACTAGTGCTCTTCTTTCTCCGATTCTGATTATAATGATTATAAAAATGTACTAATCTTTGTTTTTACCTATATTTTCATGCATAATTTTTTTCAATAATGTTACATTATTTCAGAACTTGTCTTTGATTTAGCAGTAAAAGATATTTTGAAATATGAATTGAAGGTATTTTATAGACATTAATTTTTTAAAAGACTAGATCTTCATCTTTCCCTCTATAAAAATTTGTTTTTAAGTTAATTAAATAACGTATTGAACATTAATTTTGAATACATGAGGTAAAATTAGTACATTTATTAATACAAAAAAATTCAAAATGGTATATACCGCTAAATATAATAGTAAAAAATTAAAATGTTTGATACAAAATGATAAGAAGTTTAAAAAAATGAAGAAATAAAAAATGTATGTATGACGTTTATAAAGAAAAAATATATTGCCACAGATAACATTTTTTTGATAGAGAAACATTGTCAGCGAGAGAAAAATATTGCTTTTGGTAATATTTTCTTTGATAACTATAAACTATTGGGTTATATTTTGATAATATGCAAATTTGATAACTACAGGGTTATAAGTTTAATTTTGTAAATAATGGTACAGTAAAAATAAAAAAAATGGGCCGTAAGCCCGTAAGGGAAGTTATAGCGGCGGGACCCACAGGCACTATTTCCAGCTTGCCCGAATTCAAATTCTCTGAGGTAACAGAATATTTCTGTTTAGATACAAACCGTCCGATCAGATTCATGACCAACCTAGTCCGGGTGGAATGCACGGATCTCTTTAATACTCGTGCTACTACTTCTGTTACCTTAGGGGATAAGAATTCCGGATTTTTTTTTATTTACCATCATAAAAAAATGTTATAAATTAAATACCACCCGTATTAATTTTGTATCAAATTTGACACTTTCGCAGTGAATCCGCGCACCCGAAGAAGCCGATACGCGGAGCGAATAGATGCGCCTAAGAGGGAACCGAGGGTGCGGAACCGCGCATCGGCGGAATTTATCAAACCGCTGAAACTAACTGGATCTCTGTTTGGATCGCACACCGGATCCGGCGAAACGCCTTATTGAGACCCGGATCCGGTCTATTTAAGTGGTTTTTTTACAATGTTTTCATTCCATATTCAAGAAGCAAAACACCGAAGGACAAAAAAAGAATACCGTAAGTTTCTAATTATTTTATTTTATATTTTTTTTAAATTTGGTATAAATTTATTATTTTTTAATTGATTTGTAAATTTATTAATTGTTAGGTCTTCATTTAATCAACCAATTATGATTGGAATTGCTTGTTATTTTGGTGGTGAAGTTTTAACGGGCCAAATGGTGCTTATTATAGTACTCAACCTTCGAAAATGTTCAATATTAGTCCGATTTAGATTTTAGAGGTATAACTAGAGAAGTGTAGCAAGTTGGTATTGATCCGAATTATTATGAACTGGTAATTTCCGCAAGAATCAATATTGGTCAAGGCAACCAAACCTGGTTCCAACTGGCTCAAGACGATAATAGTGGGGATTGTATATCCAAATGACAATGAATTTGACCACTCCTTTCAAGTTCCTAGAGTTATATATTGTAGCCAACTCCGGACATAACCGCAGACATAACCCAAACCAAAACCCTTGAAATAACCCCAGACGGAACACCACACCTATGCAATTAACCCGGGTAGGATTCGTGAACAATTGACGGGTCTGTCCAGGCCCTAACTTTGGGGAGTACTAGTCGGTCCTCATTCGCTTGGACCTAGTCGCTCCCAACCCTAACCGAGGACGTTCACGGGTTCCATCCACTAGCTCTAGCCAGGCCCCAAAACCAAAATCGATCTCCAACCCCGAACCGCTTTATTATTGCGAAAATACGGATGAAGATCCCGAAGAGCGGGAGGAGGGAAATGTGGGATGCCGGTGATGGCGGTGGGGCAAGCGATTTTAGTGATGTGGATACAAATTTTTCGTACTTGGTAGACGGGACGGGTATCGGGTGGTGCACACCGACACCCGTTCGAGCAATTTCATGACACATCGGGGTTTGAAGAAGAGCAGCTCTTTTTTGCAACTTCGAGGTGTGTTTCATTTTTAATTAATTTAAAGAAAATCATTTATGAATTGTTAAATTTTTATTATTCGTTAATTTTTAAAATTTTGAAATAGGATGGAAAACAACATGAATTGTCGAGGGGATGACGTACTCCGCAAAAGATCAAATGCAAGAAATTTTTTTCCATTGGCATATAAAGAAAAATATCGAGGTGAATCGATCTACACAAAAAAGGTTGAGGTATAAGTGCAAGAGGGGCCGTGGCCGGTGGGGTTAGGTTGCGAGGTTACAGTGTTTTGGTAATGGTTGACCACCAAAATTTAAGGGACCTCACACATGCTACGATGCATCCGAGTCGGATCATGCGCGGTTGACGATTTCGCCAACCGCATAAAGTTGTCATTACGCAAAAATGCTGATATTAGTATCGCACCATCACCAATCTGTTCTGAAAAAGGTACGAGGGAATCGTCCCTAAGTACAACAAATTATGGCGTGGTAGAGAGTTAGCAATTGCTCGGGCATTTGGTAGTTGGGGGGGTTTTACGGGCTTCTTATCCCTTTGTTGGATGCAATCAAAAGGGCAAATCCGGGAACCCAATATAAAAGTTGTTTCAAAGCGAACCAAAAGAGATGGGTACCTTATTTCATGCGATTAGCATGGGCTTGGGGGCCTATTGAAGCGGTTAGTCACCTCGGACCGGTTATCGGCATTGATGCTTGTTTCCTATCAGGTAGATACAAGGGTAAATTGTTGATTGTGTTGGATATGATGCGGAGAAACCGTTAATCCCGCTAGCATTTGTGGTAGAGAGTGAGGAATTTGAGAATTGGGGGTGGTTTATGAAGTGGGTGAGGCGGGTTTGTAATTGGTCCAAATAGATTCATGTGTGTGGTATCGGCTGCCACATGGGCATAAAAAAAAGTGTTCATACGGGATGATCTAGGTTGGTCGAGGAGAATGGGGAGTGTGTTCACCATCGCTCTCAACATGTATTTGAGAATTTTGGTAAACACACCAAGGATAAAATTGCTTGCAAAAATTTTCAAAATTTTGGTGAAAAAGAAGAAACCAAGAAGAATGGTAGAAGGCCTCGTATCGGAAGGAGAAATTCCGAATGGTGAATTACTTGGATACATGTGGAAAGTACAATCCGAGAGCGGCTAAGCCATGGAAGGTGTATCAAGCTATGGACAACGGGGCTCGTTGGGAAATCATGACTAGTAACGGTTCGAATCTCTCAACAATGTCTTCAAAACTTCCCGAAGGTTTGTGTTTTTATAATCAACAAAATTTTTATTATTTCTTGATGGTTTTATGTTTCTTAATTTAATAGTAAGTTGTTATTTTTTGCAGGTTACCGGTTCCGCAATTGTTGAGGAGACGTTCGCCAAGTGTGTCGATTGGTTTGTTGAAAGAAGAGAGCGTGCGGTTGAATTGCAATTGCGGGGTCAACTTTTTTCCACTCGTGTCCATGAAAAGATGGATAAGCACATTCGGAAGACCTCAAAATGAGCGCAATCACATTCGGCCATAACGAGTGGCGGTGACCTCCCATGGTGAGAAAATCTTATATGACATGCATAGAGACAGCTTTGTCACAAATGGAGCGAGATGCCACATATAGAGTCGTACTTCGGACAACAATCGTATGGAATGCACATGCCAAAACGCCCCTAAGTGGAATACCATGTGTTCACGTGATGTTCGCGCTTAAGGTACTAATTCTCCGATAATAATTTCATAATCATCGCATAATAATTTTATAATGTTGACATTATGTGTGTAAAATTGTAGACACTTGGATCCAAATATTTTCGTAAATTACTACTACAACATTGAAGAACTAATCGCCACATGGAGTGGTGAATTCCACGTGTATGACAATCAAAGTGATTGGCGCGTACGAAGGACCAATCTTAGTTCCGGAGCGCAAAATGGTGAAATTGGGCGAAGCGACACATTCGGATCCGAATGTGGATGGATATACTTGGAAGGAAGACCGATGGGAAATCAGCCCATCAAGCAACCATGGAAAGTAATGCGAGAAGGAGAAGGGATGCACGAGGTAATACTCAATAAAAAAATAATGAATGCGAGAAGAAGAAGGAAATGCGAGAAGAAGAAGGAAAGTAGGTTTCGGTTGTTTGTATGTTTAATTATTTTTTAGCTAAATGAGAATAGACAATTGTTGTTTGTATGTTGTACTATTTATAACTTATGTGGAAGTAGACGTCAACTTTTGTGTACGACATAACATAAGAAAATAAGCAAATAAAAAAACAAACAACGTAACAAGAAATATCATAACATATAACGTCCCAAAAGTCCTAACGGAAAATATCATAACATATAACGGTCCCAAAAGTCCTAACGGAAAATATCATAACATATAAGATCGATCACCAATTGGATGGTGTGAATATGACCTTCTTTCTCTTAACCCTCTTGCCGCGTCCCCCTCCTCCTCCACCTTCTCCTCCTCCTCATGTGCCCGAAATGCGGTGTGTAGGATCGGGATGGCGGCTGTGATGGTTGTGGAGCCTCCTTTGTATCTCCCGACATCTCGCTATCCCGAGAGCCGCCCGATCTCGCCCCGGGACCGAATATGATGTCGGCCATAGAACATAATCCCGAGAACCATACGGGAGATCCCGGTCGGTGCAACATGTGTGTGAGAAGAATTCCGGAGAAGAAGGGTAATCAGAAGGAAATCCTCGGGCTGCGTTTAGCGAGATCCCAGGTGAAATGCAAAGTCTTTCTTTGATCCTCCTCCCCGTATATCCCCATCACATGGTGTACGTCCACCGAAATAAAATTATTAGGTTTCAAAATAAAAATAACACGACATAATAAAGATAACACGACATAATAAAGACATTAAACACGTCATGCCACATAACCTTATAGTGTGTGTGTATATCCGAAACAATCTGGATGGGGGTGCTCATCGCCTCTAGTCGTCACTCACAATGTACTGCAAGTCCTCATATTGTGGTAGATCCGACAATCTGAGGATCTTGTCCAACGGTCCTTTGTATCCGTAATGACGACCGGTGGTGAAATGCGCAACCATATCTTCCCCATCTTCTTCCACCCTCTTGTGATTGCCATTCGTGCGGCGATCAAGCATTGCTTGATGTTCATCAACACCTTCAAATAAATTGTATCAAAATTAGTGCAAAATGCAATTGAATCTCGAAAATATTTTGAAATAATAAACGAATAATCAAATCTTACAATAGGAATGTAGCCGTGACTTGTCGAGTGTTCATGTCACGTCGTACCTCTAGCGGCTTCTCATTCATCTCCGAGATATCGGTGCATATACACCGTAAATGCACAATACCCATACCAATACCAACATACTCCCGATCGTATGCCTCGAACGCGTAGGTCTGAGATGCTCGGGAATAATGTCTGCGGGGATGGAAAGTCGCTCCACATGCTCGATGTGCACGGATCGCCAATTCCTATTAATAGTAGTGTCCAGGTGCCTTATGGAACTTGTACCACTTGCCCTTTTTGGTAATCGGGAAGGGAAAATACTCGAGCCCTCATCGTCTCATGACCCGTCGGGGTAATGATGCTCAACAAATTGGAAGTAGATAAGCGGTACCTACAAAGATAAAAATAAATAACTTTGTAAACTAGAAGTTTTAGAATTAATTAGAAATTGAGATTACAAGTGGTACTGAGCAAACCGATTTTAAGCGTATAAGGCGGGGAATGCAGAAAAACAGGGGAATAGCATCATCGTCAAAAATGGAGCACGCTCGTCGTATGGCCTCCACTCGACGTGTTTGTTGGCGTGCATTCGAATTGACTCGGAAAAAAGCAAGTCACGTAGATACGGATAAAAAGTCTTCTCTAGAGGGGAATCTCGAGCATACGTAGGACATGTCGGAGGTTGGATTTGGTGCCTAATCTTTCTCCGAGGCTTTTACGTCCGAATGGAAACCTCGTCCATTGCACCGTGATGGAGGAGACCAATCGGGCCATACATGCCTTGCTTGGTGGTTTGTTTTGGTATAAGTTCAAATTATTTTTAATACAAACAAATAAAAAATTTAAAACAAATTAAAAAATACATTTATACCGACACGCAGTAATAACATGCGAGACATGCCAAGACCGCCGCCACCCCAATTCATTCTCTGGGATTCTCCAAGTCCACCAAGACCGAAGTAGACACGCTGAAGCAACATGATCTGGAAACATCCAACAAGCGAACATCTCCATGATATAAGCCGGGTCCACCAAGTACCTCGTCGGGATCCTATCAGCTGCTAGCTCTCCACTATAAATTAGGTTAATTTAGTATACAATGTAATTTGTAAAAGAAAATAATCATTAATTTATTTCAAACTCACTTGAAACGTCGGGTATGGTATACTAATGTCATTCTTGGAGGTGATGATGCCCTTCTTTGTTGTCCTCCGCTCATCAACCCGAACTCGGGAGATCGGTATATGTGTGAGAAGTCTCCATACTCCACCCCCGTCCATGACATCTCCTCCGTCGGCGATATGGAATAAAGAATCTTTGGAGAGAAAGCGTAATCTCTCCAGCCAAGTGGAATGTGTGGGTCTCCGGCCCCCCCCTCCCCCCCGGGGGAAAAAAAAGTCATCTGCTTTTGGTGAGACACATGCCACAGACCCATCCTTTTTAAGTTTGGGGCAAATCTCGGATCGTATTTGATAGACATTTGATTATTGCGTGTACTCGTGATGTCATGACTCTACATCATTAAATTTCAAATGAAATAAAAAATAAAACATAAATATTTATTCAAATGAAAAAATAAATTTAATGTAAGTTTAGTTTTTGAATCGAACTTACATATGCTTTTGAGATCTTGTGGCCTTTAATCGGGAACCGCGGACCTCGCTAATGCACTCCTTTGTCAAATGCGGAAAGATAGTAGACCTCAATTCGTCACCCCAATCACAATCATCAAATGGTGTGCTTTGTGTACACTGTTGAAGCCATACTAAAAGAAATTTTATAAATTCCTTTAGATATTCACGAAATCAATATATTCGGGATAATGAAGCTCTAAGATAATCTTGCTAATTTAAAATTTTGTCATTTTCGGACAACAACGTAAATAAAGGCTCTTTTTTTGTCATTTGCAAACCATTCAAGACCAATTATATGCATTTCTAATCAATTCGGTATATAATTGTGGTCTAGGTACTACAAAGTACTAAATGTAATTTTTTTCCTACTATCGATACAATAATGCAACACAATCCTAATTTCATACAAAATAACTAATAATGGACACCATTCGAGCTATTTGGTACAATTTATTTATATGAGTATTTTTCTACAATTATTCGGATTTTTTTTAGCATTTAAACAATTAAAATTGACTACAACTATTGTACAATTTATCTATATTGAACCTATGTAACCTATCTAACCTATCTAACCTATCTAACTTATCTAACTACATCTAAAAAAATTAAAAAAAAAAAAAAAAAAATTTACCTTTTTACCGCTAGGAGCGCGCTTTGGTCTGCTGTGAAAGTGAAAATCGGGTGCGCGGAGGGGTTTTATCACCACAAATCGGGTCCGCGGACTCAAAACGCGTCACGCGGGTGCGCGGACTCAATCCCTTTTTGGGTCCGCCGATTCACCAGTTTGGGTTCCGCCGTCGGCTCGCGTTTCCGTGGGTCCATTGTTCGTTTCCGTCCGATTGGTTCGCGTTTCCGTGGGTCCACCGATTCAGTTCGCGTTTCCGTGGGTCCGCCGATTCAGGTTGCGTTTCCGACCTCTGCTTGGTACTCCCGCTCAGGTCGCGTACCGGGCTTCTTCGGGTGCGCGGATTGAGTCCGCGAAAGTGTCAAATTTGATACAAAATTAATACGGATGGTATTCAATTTATAACATTTTTTTTGGATGGTAAATAAAAAAAAATCCGTAAGAATTCAGTGATTCAGCGAACTGAGCGTAACAATTGCGGTGGGACCCCGTCCCCTTGCCACGAATTTATAAAACCAAGGTAACATAATATTTCTGTTTGGATCCAAACCGTCCAACCAGAACTCGCACGACTATTCAAGCGTCCCAGTCCGTTCCATCTCGATTGGACGGATGGCCGTAATCCAAACAGAAATACTCTGTTACCTCAGAGAATATGGAATCCTCGCCACCGCCTGGAAGTTGGGAAAGAAATCGAATTCGCATCCTCTGAGATATCTTAAACTTTGTGTGACTTTTTGGAATATCTCTTAATCGTTCAAATACGTTCTGCACGAATCTCAAGGCTCAAATAATACTGGCCCCCTACATTCCCTCGAATAGGCACCGGACACGTCGGTCACGCAAAAATTGAGATATCTCAGAGGATACGCCACCCAAAGAAATCGGAATGTTCAAATTGAACATTTCGGAAATAAATCTGCTGTTATTCCTTGGTAATAACAGGACCTGTTATTCAGATCTCAACCGTTCAAACATTTATATGTGTGAATCTCAACGAAGTAAAATTTTTCATGCGCGAATCTTAACAAATCCCAAGGAATAACAGCAGATTTGTTTCCTCAAAATTTTTCATGCACGACTACTTTAAAGCCAAAAGAAAAATGAAGAAGTGAATATAGTTTAAATAGAAGAAACATGTAATAATAGGTGGAATTTATTGACGATAAATTATAATGATTATTTGTATCCTTTATAAGTTACTTTTTAATTACCATTAACATTATTTGAAGAACGATAGTGCTTCTTTTAAAATTAGCACATTCTCGTAATTTTGATTGGATATTGAAATCAAATTGTTTGATTTATAATGTTGGAAATATTGAAGACAAGATTAGGGGTGTTCAAATGGTTTGGTTTATTTGGTTTTAAACCGAACTGGGAAACTTCGGTTTAAATGGTTTGATTTGATTGATTTTATGAAATAATTCGGTTTAAATGATTTAGTTCGGTTTTGGATTCTCAAAACCGAATAAACCGAACTAACCGATTTTATTAATAGTTCAAGACTTCGTGTATTATTTTAGTTCATTTTCGGTTTTGAATCTATGTGTTTGTATGAAATTGAACCTGCGTAAGTATTTGTATGAAATTGAACATGTGTAATGGTATCTTGATTTTTATTTCTGTGAAATTCTAAATGGATTGGGTTATTGAGTTTTGAATTTTTTGAGATTGAATTCTCTATTCGGTTCAACTGAATAATCCGAAGTTTAAATCGGTTTAATCGGTTTGGTTTTAATTTGGTTTGCTATTTTAGGTCGGTCGGTTCGGTTGGATTTTCAAAAAACAAAAAAAAAATTTAGTTTGGTTATTTTAGTTCGGTTTGAACCGAACCGACCGGTTGAACATCCCCTAGACAAGATGAGTGTGTGCAATTAGCTCTAAGACGGTACGATTGGTATTGAGATATGTGCATACGGAAATTGAAATAGACTTGCACGAATTTTAATGTATATATCTTAATGCAATAAAATGGTCATTACACCCATTGAACCAAGGGTTTCCTTACTGAAACATAATTTTTTTTGATACAGGGTTTCCTGCAAATTTTGACATCAGAGTCCTTTGTTTGCATTGCAACGTTTCCTGAATTTTTTGCTGGTATTGGCCTAATTAAGTGTAATCCATCAGTGATTCTAGCTTTTGCATACTCGATCACAATGGAAGAACAGATACTCTGTGATACATGGGGCAATCTTCAAGGCAGAAAAATAATTAATAGGAATTGATGCTGGCTTCTATTGGCATCTCTCCCATTTTACTTTTATAAGATTTCACAAAGTATAACAGGACATCTCAATATAAAATTAATTTCATTAAGCTAAAAAATAAGCTATAAAATTAATTTACATAGACGTGAAAATAATACAGTACATCAGCAATCTCAAACAACACTTCCTATTTCTGAATTACAATAAAAAAAAAACAAAAACAAACCTGATTTAGTTCTGAGTTCTGACAAAGTAAATCTTAAACGATTTACCAGTACATCAGCAATATCTCATATTCTCATGGGAAGATTTTTGAACTAAGCTAAAAAAAAAAAAAAAAAAAAAACCCTGCTGATATTGACAAAGTAAATCCTAACTTATAGTAGGACTCTGAAACAATTCCAGATCCAGTTGCATCTGGATTCACATTTTGCCCCTGAAATTATGTGAAAGGATACCAGTTAAAGCTTTCAGTAGTTTGCCTTGCTCAATTTGCAATCTCATGCGGTTAAATCAGTGACTTCCTTGAACCATAGCATATCATGGTGTGCACTTGCATGTGTTTCATCAGGAATATAATTCTTGTAATAGAATTGGATTATTAATCTCCATGTAAAGCACATGTAAATAATAAAAACTCATCCTTCATTTGTGAACTCATTACTTGTGGTGTTTACTTGGGCCTTTTTCATTTTGAATTGAGCCTTGTCTTTGATCTGTTTGGGCCTTAGGCCTCTTCAAATTTTAAAGAAAAATGATAAAGAAAAAGACAAGTGGAACCGGGCTTAGATTTTACGTATAGTTGCCAGTAAAGTATGTTATAGAATTTTAACATCAAATTCCATATGAAATATAAAAGCAAGCACAGATGATTTTCTCACTACACAGGATGTTCAAATTGTACAAGTTTTATATACTTATTGAGATAATATATCAAACAAAATTTTAATGATTTAAATTTATTAATTCATACATAAATCTAAAACTTAAAATCGTAAAGCTAGTACTAATGACCATTGAGATAAATTTTCTTCTCGTTGAAAAAAATTAAGTTCCTGACAACAGATCGAACTCAACTTCCAGCTATACATTGTTTAAAACGAATTATCCTTTTTATCCGTGTATCCTTGTCTTAATAGTATATAAAATTGAGATAAGACTAGAATTTAATAAATTATATAATTAGAATTTAGATCATACTTACTTTCTCAAATTAGTTGTGAACGATCGATCATGACAACTGTAAGAATAAAGAAATGGGAAATAAGAAAAGTTGTTTCATTGCTTTTGGTGAGAAAATAAGAACTTTTTTAAGTTTTGGTGGGAAGTTTGGTTATTAAAAAACTTTGATGGGTATAACAACAATAATTAACCTTACATTATAATAGTTGTTGTTATACGATTCTACCAACAAAACTGTTGACGGTTAGTGACTTGATAGTGTAGCAATTTGCAATAAATTATTTATTTGTTGGTGTCACTGGGGCTATGTGCTCAATGGTATATATATATAGTCTCCTATAATAATAATCTATACTCTATAGAGATCAAACTGGACTGGGATTAAAAAAAGTTCCCTTATAAGCTGAGCAAGAGGTTTCCATTCCCATATTATCCTTACAGTTTTCCAAATATGTCTTTAAATGGAACAAGAGGTTTCCATTCCTATAGTATCCTTTCCCTTATCCTCTCCATAGTCACAATCCTCCTACTAAGCGGAGCTCATCTCTGCCATGGTTGCTACCCTCGCATGTTCATCTTTGGCGATTCGCTCACTGATACTGGTAACTATTTGTCAATATTTGGTGATTTCCCCGTGCTCCCCTATGGTCAGACTTTCTTTCACAAGGCGACCGGCCGCTGGTCCGATGGTCGAGTCTTCGCCGATTACGTTGGTTAGTTAGCCCCATTTGATCAATTCACAAATTCAAAATCACCTCTTTACTTACTTGGGATCACTATTTTAGATTAGGACATTGATAATTATCCCCGCAGCACCATCCTCCAATATCCTCTCACTAAAATTGAAAAAACTATGAGGTTTCAATCATTTGAATATTTAAATATAAGGTAGTATTTAACATAATTCATTACTGTATTTATCATGTTTTGAATAAGTATTAATTTCTGTGAACATGTGTATTAATCTTTGTCTCCAACAGTGATCAAACTATGTCCCTGCACAAATTGATACATTATATTTGTATCATCCCCACACTAGATCAAAAACTTACTATGGACGACCACTAAAACATTAATAGAACAATAGTATTTAACATGTAGCATTGATGTATTTATATTAGATATCATAAGTATTAATCTCTATAAAGAGAACTGTATTTACTTACATAAAAATGTCCAAATTATATCCCTGCACTAATTTTTTTAATTTTTCTATTTTGTCCCTGCACTATGAGGGACCACTAATCGGGATCAAACTTCTTGGGTCAAACTTCAAGGGCCGAATACTTAATAATTTTTTTTTTATCCCTAACCTATATAGTATTTATCCCTAATGTATGTAGTATTTAATTATCATTTAGTTCAAGTATCAATCTAGTATTTATTCATTTGATATAGTGGTGTTTATCCATAATCTATATATTATTAATCTTTATAAATTGCAGTATTTATCCTTAGACAATTAAGTATTTATCTTATGCATAGTAAGAATTTATCGTTAAAAACTAGAGTATTTATCTTTTGATATGGAGTATTTATTCTTTCATATTTAATTATTTATTCTTACACATTACATTAGTTATCACTAAGGTAAATACTCTAGTTAAAGTTTCAATGCAATATTTATTCAGACTAAGGAAAGAGCGATGTAGGAACCAGAATAATTAAATCAAATTTAATTAAGGTAGTTAATTAATGTGGATGATGATGCTAATTAAAGTTGTTAATTAATGTGGGGAAGGTGCATGATGGAAATGGGATGTGGGGGACGCTAATTAAGGTAGTTAATTAATGTGGAGAGGGTGCAGGATGGTGGGGGATGGTAATTGGGCGAATAGACAATAGAGTTTAAACAAACGCAGCATATGATTAGTGCGCTGCATGAAGTATAAACTACTCTGTAAATTTCAATATCCTTCTGACCAACTTGCCTTCTGGGGCTTTATACAGCAAAAGAACTTGGTATGTCCTTACCACTAGCCTATCTTAATGGGAAAACAGCAGAGGATTTTCTCTATGGCGCCAACTTTGCGGTCGGAGGTGCAACAGCTTTGAATAATTCCTTCTTCCAAGAGAAGGGCATTACAGTGCCCGATCCGAGGGTGGGGTTCTTGGCACTTCAGATCCAATGGTTCAAACAATTATTGACTCTTCTATGTCCTCAATCAGGTAATTACTAATTTTCTGTACCCTCAAGAACAAAAATATTCAAATTTCAAAAATTGTAAACGTATTATAAACTGTTTGCGCATGCAGATTGTAGAAACATTTTGGAAAGTTCATTGTTTCTGGTAGGAGAGATTGGAGTGAATGACTACAACATTCCGGAGTTATCTTTTAGTGTACCATTTGATGAAGTACGCACATTTGTGCCTCATGTCATCCAAGCCATTGGTGCAGGCATCAAGGTGGTTGTTTATCTCTTTTAAAACATCATTTTTATTAATTGTACACTGTGCATGTTTTAACCTGATCAATGAATTAAAGCCTGGCCTCTTTGTGCAAACATATAATTCCTTATTAAAATTTCAGTTAAAACAGACCAGATATGAACAGAAATGGGTCTTCATACACAATTTATGTCATAAAAATTCACTGATTAAATTAAACATTTGCTTTCATACTGCATTATGTAGATTCCCAGTACATAGCACGGTTCTGAAAAATTCTGGCATTAGTAAATAATTGTTCAGTAGTAGAAATAATGCATTTCTATTTTCATTGGAAATGATTTAAAGCAAGCTCAAAGATTGGATTGGATTGGTTATTAAAATACATCAGCATAAAGGTGAAAGATAAGAATGAACTGTTACAAAATAAATATAAAGGAAAGGAATGTGCACCTTGCATCACAACCATTCATCAGCATACTGTGTATTGTTCAATGATAGAAAACTGGAGCAGCTAGAATTAATTCTTTCTATTTTGTACAATTAGCATGATGATTTAAATTTCTCCTAAAAAACTCAAATATCTTTTAATCAACAGGAATTAATTGAGCTTGGGGCGAAAACATTAGTGGTACCAGGAATCATACCTTTCGGTTGTACCCCATTTTATCTGACCATGTTCCATACCGAAAACAATGAAGATTATGATGAAGAGACTGGTTGCATGAAGTGGTTGAATGAATTCTCAGAGTACCATGAAAAGTTATTGAAAGAAGAGTTGAATAATTTGCAGCGATTATATCCAGATGTTACTATCATACATGCTGACTACAATGGAGCCTCAATTGATATATTCAAATCAGCCGAACGATATGGTAAGTTTTCTGAATTTTACTGTAATTGTGTGTGAATGGCATTTTTACAGCAAACAAATTCCAGACATACCAGAAAGTTCTTTGATTTAGGCTATGGTACTATGCATAGCGCGGATTAGTTCGTACTATGGATCAATATCTCCATTTTTAAAGTTCAAATAATCGATCTGAACTGTTCAACATGATCTCCATATAAAAATGTACTTATAGACTAGATATTACTTTTTTTTTTAAAAGGTAGAAAATCACTACTTTTGAATGGTCTATAATTTTTAGATCAAGTGACTTTCTATGTATCTTGAAAAAATAATAAAAAAAAATCTAAAAATATGTAAAATTTGATCTACAAGTATATTTTTATATGGAGATCATGTTGAACGGTTCAGATCGACTATTTGGACGTTAAAACGAAAGAGATTGATTCATAGTATAGATCAATCCGTAGTATGCATAGCCACCATAGCCTCACTCAAGTTCCTTTGTGCACAAACTAATAACAAGGTTTCAATAAAGTTGGCAAATGCTCATTAGGCAAATATGTCACCTTAATTACGTATCGGGGTATCGAAACATGTTTTAACCTTGAAGTTAAAAATAAGAGGGTATCTCTCGTATATGACTTCTGCTAGAGCTTATTTTTGTTGTTTTTATTTTGCATATAGGATTTACAAATCCCTTATTTGCCTGCTGTGGAGGTGAAGGCCGGTACAATTTCACATTTGCGACATCTTGTGGCGACGAGAGATCGAGGGTTTGCGCTGATCCTTCCAGATATTTATCTTGGGATGGGTTTCATTTGACAGATAGAGCAAATGAACTGATTGTAGAAGGAGCATTTAGCAAGATAATCACACGACTTGACATATGTGGATCCTCCTCCTCCTCCTGATTTGGAGTTGATAGTTGACTCAATGGATTTTGAATTATAAGAGATTCAACATTTGAAAAGTTCTGAATATTTAGATTTCTTTTGGCATATATAATCAAGTATTTTTTTTTGTAATAAAAGAACCACAATCAGATATCATTGTGAAAATGTTATTACGAAGTTACTTTTGGGTTCTTGTTGGATTGTTGTTTTTAAAAGGTGCTTCTGGTCTAAGAGTAGTAAACTCATAAGTATCAAAATAAACTACTCCATAAAACAAGAAAACAAAATAAACTATTTTTATTGGTAGACCCAACAACCCACAGCAATTCAAGATGTTTAATATCAGTATTGTTTATGACATTTTCAAATAGTATAATATAGTATAACAACAAATAAACTGTGATCTTGCTATATGGTGCCGTTTGAAAAAAATAATTAGTTCTTCTTCCAGCTCAATCTGTCAATAATGTCATTGAAATTTTTTTCTGTCTAGTGAAATGTTCTCTGTACCTTGTAACGAAGGAAAGTTTGCAGTATTTAATTATATTGAATTAAACATAAATTAGAAAAGTTATTAAATAATGGATATTAAACATCAACCATCTTAAAATAAATTTAAAGAATTTCAAACCATAAAAAAGGGTGATATTGTTGATTGAGAGAGAAATAGTTCATAAAATACCTTTCGAACTTTGTGCAGTTTATCTCACTGAAAGCGAAATGACAAGCATGGACATCTGTGAAGGCTATGTCTGATTCAATATCTTCAAGCACCTTTTGGTAGATGTAACTTTCTCTTCAAATCTGTTAAAACACAGTCAGTATCACTTCTCAGTTATCAGCGGAAGCGAAGTAATTAATTTGATCACCATAGAGCTCTCATTCATATATGATATCCTTCATACAAAAGGCAATCCAAAAACACTGCACTTTAGGCCATGTATTGCATTGTTCCTCTCTGGTCTCCATCATAGCAGCATTTGTTGTATTTCATCATCTTGACATGCAAAAGTATGCATCTAAAGATATTATCATAACCTATATCCAGTTCGGTATTGGCCTGACCCTTGAAGTCATCGCTACCATTCTTCTTGTATCCTCAGACTGGACAGTTGTGTCTCTTAGAAAGAAGGGATGGAGACAAAATCAGTGGTTGAAAACTATCGGGTAGTACAATATCGTTCGTCACTGCCTGAGAAGAGAAAACTTACAAGGGACAACATGCGTGAAAGGAATTACCTTGAAGAAGAGAAACCCACGGTGGGACCGCACCATCGGGCATTACAATCTCATAGGTGTCTGACTGAGAGATAGAGACACGGTATTAACAAAGATAATGAGAATCCTCAAAATAAAATATAAATGGGACAACATGTGTGAGAGCACGTCGATCCCTTTACCGAAGTTGTTAGAGGAAATTATGTTCACTGAGGCAAAAAGGAGAGCACAAAATGTGCATATTTACAATGTGTTAGTAGAGGCTAGATCATATAGGGGAAACAAAACATTTGAACGTCATGGTGTGAAGGATCTGGAATGGAGCATGAAAAGGGAATTTGATGAAGGCCTTATATTGTGCATTGTTGCCACAGACATGTGTTATTATAGTGACAATGGACCTAATTGAAATAATGAAACCGAGCATGATGTTAGTTGGAAGATATCCAATTACATGGTCTATCTAGCTCCTAACCCAGCAACAATCAATGATGCAGCTTGGATATGGTAAGACACGATTTGACATTTAAGGGTTAGGGAAAGTTCGAAGATAAGAAAGCACGCGAATAGCTTAGGAATAATGAAGGGGCCGCACTGTTGCCTAAGCAGAATGATGCACCAGCATCAGATGATGGCCATCAACCAACAAATAAAATGGGCACATTAGTGTTTAAGGAGATATGGGAAAATTGGAAATGCTGGGGTAGGTGTAAGGGTGCGGAGGATAAGCATAAGCATGAGGTTAAAATGGGTGAATTGGTATTAAAGGACTGTCGTTCACTTGCAAAAGAGTTGCAGGACCTCAAAGCAGAAATAAAATGGAAGTTAATTAGCAAGTCCTGGATGGAGATGTTGGGATATGCTGCCATTCATTACGATTCATACGAGCAGCATGCCAAGTCCCTGAGCAGGGGTGGAGAGTTACTCTCACTCATCTCTGGTTGCTCATGTTCTCATCAACTACCAACTGGGAGTTGTTGAGGAGCACAAGATGCAGCAATTCCAATCTGGATCTGTCTAATCTTTATATAATTAATTATGTATATGTAACATGAATGCTTGTTTTGTATGGACTGGATTAATTAATGGCAAGGCATTCAGGATATACATTTCATCATCCATATAATTTCCATGACCTTATATCACAATTGCCAGCCAAAACCAACTAATGATGCATCATACTAGTTTTTGAGAAATGAGATACTGCTATCAGAAAATTAATCATCATACACCATTTAAAGAAGAAAATTAGGTAGCATCAGGAATATAAACCGTTATAACTTATTGTAGTACCTAACATAATTCTTGTAATTATGGTAAATCCAGCGTGTAGCAATTTAGAAAATAGACCAACGGCTAGAATAGAATTGGATTATTAATCTCCATGTAAAGCACATGTAAATATCATAACAACATACTAAAAACTCATTCTTCATTTGTAAACTCATTTCCAGTGGTGTCTACTTGGGCCTTTTTAATTTCCTTCCAAAATTTTATAGATCAATTTTGTAGATAGCATGCTTGTTGTAGATAACATACTTGAGCAGACTGCAGATTTGTGTGAAGTCTGCTCAGACCTTAGATTTTCATTTTGAATTGAGCCTTGTCTTTGATTTGTTTGGGCCTTAGGCCTCTTCAAATTTTAAAGAAAAATGATAAATAAAAAGACAAGTGGAACCGGGCTTAGATTTTACGTATATTTGCTAGTAAAATATGTTATAGAATTTTAACATTAAATTCCAAATGAAATGTAAAAGGAAGCACAGATTATTTTCTCACTACTCAGGATGTTCAAATTGTACAAGTTTTATATACTTATTGAGATAATATCAAACAATTTTAATGATTTAAATTTATTAATTCATACATAAATCTAAAACTAATTAAAATCGTAAAGCTAGTACTAATGACCATTGAGATAAATTATCTTCTCGTTGAAAAAAATTAAGTTCGTGACAACAGAACTCAACTTCCAGCTATATATTGTTTAAAACAAATTTTCTTTTTTATCCTTGTATCCTTGTCTTAATAGCATATAAAATTGAGATAAGACTAGAATTTAATAAATTATATTAGCATTTAGATCATGCTTACTTTGTCAAATTAGTTGTGAACGATCGATCATATGACAACTGTAAGAATAAAGATATGGGAAATAAGATAAGTTGTTTCATTGCTTTTAGTGAGAAAAGAAGTACTTTATAAGTTTTGGTGGGAAGTTTGGTTATTAAAAAACTTTGATGGGTATAACAACAATTACCTTACATTATTATAATAGTATAGTAATATAGTACTCACCATGATAATAGAACTTGTTATACCATTCTATCAACAAACAAAACTATTGACGCGCGGTTAGTGACTTGATAGTGTAGCAATATGCAATAAATTATTTATTTGTTGAGATGTCGACACTGGGGCTATGTGCTTAATGGTATATATAGTCTCCTATAATAATAATCTACACTCTATAGGGATCAAACTGGACTGGGATTAAAAAAAAAGTTCCTTTATAAGCTGAGCAAGAGGTTTCCATAAATGTCTTTAAATGGAACAAGAGGTCTCAATTCCTATAGTATCCTTTCCCTTATCCTCTCCATAGTCACAATCCTCCTACTAAGCGGAGCTCATCTCTGCCATGGTTGCTACCCTCGCATGTTCATCTTTGGCGATTCACTCACTGATACTGGTAACTATTTGTCGATATTTGGTAATTTCCCCATACTCCCCTATGGTCAGACTTTCTTTCACAAGGCAACCGGCCGCTGGTCCGATGGTCGAGTCTTCGCCGATTACATTGGTTAGTTAGTCCCACTTGATCAATTCACAAATTCAAAATCACCTCTTTTACTTGGGATCACTATTTTAAATTATGACCTTGATAATTATTCCCGCAGCACCATCCTCCAAATATTCCTTCACAAAAATCCAAAAACTATGAGGTTTCAACCATTTGAACATTTAAATGTATGGTAGTATTTAACACGATTAATTACTGTATTTCTCATGTTTTGAATAAGTATTAATATCTGTGAACATGTATATTAATCTTTGCCTCCAACAGCGACAAAACTGTGGATAAGCCAAAATTGGTACATTATATATGTATCATCCAAAACTTACTATGGACGACCACTAAAATATTCAGAACAATAGTATTTAACATATAGCATTAATGTATTTATCTTATATATCATAAGTATTAACCTCTATGAAGAGAACTATATTTACATACGTAAAAAATGTTGAAATTATATTCCCGCACTAATTTTTTTAATTTCTCTGTTTCGTCCCTGCATTATGGGGGACCACTAATCGGAGTCAAACTTCCTAGGTCAACATTTCAATTTTATTTTTATTTTTTTATAAATATTTCATGGGCCAAATTTCAAGGGCTAAATACTTAATAAATGAAATATTTATCCCTAATCTATGTAGTATTTATCGCTAATGTATGTAGTATTTAATTATCCTTCAGTTCAAGTATCAATCCAGTATTTATTCATTGTATATAGCAGTGTTTATCCATAATCTATATAGTATTAATCTTTATAAATTGCAGTATTTATTCTTAGACAATTAAGTATTTATCTTATGTATAGTAAGAATTTATTCTTAAAAAGTAGATTATTTCTCTTTTGATATTGAGTAGTTATTCTTTGATATTGAAGTATTTATACTTGACACATTATATTAGTTATCACTAAGGTAAATACTCAGCTAGCGCATGGGCAATAGAGTTTAAATTGTTGGGAATAAATTGAGATAACAGAAAAAAACTCACAATAATTTCTTATTACTCAACTTAGACTAATTACACATACAAGAGACATAGTATAAATACTAGAAAATAATCCCAATTTAGCATCCACTACCCTAAAATTCTGGTGCTATAATTGACTTA
Source organism: Carex scoparia (assembly GCA_024447655.1). Taxonomy (NCBI): domain Eukaryota; kingdom Viridiplantae; phylum Streptophyta; class Magnoliopsida; order Poales; family Cyperaceae; genus Carex; species Carex scoparia. The sequence goes on along the minus strand of JAJHPE010000004.1, from coordinate 10,843,988 downwards.
CAGCTACACCCACTAACTCTATTACAGGAACTTATCAAAAATAGAAAAAACGTGTTTACAGACAGTTATAACAGAGGACAAATTTAGCGCCAGGACACGGGCCGTGTCCCTAGCCATGCGGGCCGTGTCCCTAGTCATGCGGGCCGTGTGGGGACACCTGATGACTTGGATTACTTTCAACACTCCCCCTTAATCCAAAGTCATCTACATCCATCATTCTTCGACACCAAATAAACTTCTCTCTTGCAAGAGCCTTGGTCATGATATCAGCAACTTGTTCATTCGTATTCACATACTCCAATTCAATTTCGTTTTGCTCAACCAACTCTCTAATGAAGTGATGCTTTGTTTCAATATGTTTAGTACGACTATGAAACACCGGATTTTTGCTCATTGCTATTGTTGACTGGTTGTCGCATAGTATCTTTGTTGCTCCTGTTTGCTTGTGGTTTAACTCTTCTAAAATGCGTCTGAGCCAAACCCCTTGACACACGGCTGAAGTCACTGCATTGTACTCAGCTTTAGCTGTGGAAAGTGCTACAGTAGACTGCTTCTTTGAATTCCAGCAAATTGCATTATCTCCATAGAAGAACACTTGCCCGAATGTGCTTCTTCTATCGTCAAGACTTCCTGCCCAATCGCTATCACTATATCCAAATAGACTTGGGTTCTCCACCGATTTGTACCACAGGCCATAACTCGTTGTTCCTGCTACATATCTTAATATCCTTCTTGCTGCACCCATGTGTTGTTTGGTTGGTGTTTGCATGAACCTTGAGATGACTCCAACTGAGTGTGAGATGTCGGGACGTGTATGTGTCAGGTACATCAAGCCTCCAACCAAACTTCGGAATTGAGTTGCATCAATGTGTTCGGTGCCATCCTCTGCTGTGAGCTTTTTGTTGATATTCGATGGTGTTTGCACGGGATTGCATCCTTTCATTCCAAACTTCTCAACTAGATCTTTCGCATACTTCCTTTGAGAAATGAACATGTTACCTTCTTCTTGCTCAATCTCTAGCCCTAGAAAGTAGTGCATCTCACCCAAATCCGTCATCTTGAACATATTCATCATCTGTTCTTTAAATGCTTGAACCATCCCTTGATCTGTACCGAAGTAGATCATATCATCTACATACAAACTCATGACCAGCAGACCTATGTCCCGTTTGATGTAGAGATTCGGCTCGTTCTTGCTTCTCATGAACCCCAAGGTTTGAAAGCATGCATCTACCTTGCTGTACTACGCTCGTGGGGCTTGCTTCAAGCCGTACAGTGCCTTGTAGAGCCGATACACCCAATCTTCTTTGCCTTTGATTTTGAATCCTTCTAGTTGTTCGACATACACCTCTTCCATTAGTTCTCCATTCAAGAATGCGGACTTGACATCGAGTTGAAAGACTGGTTGCTTCAATTGGACAGCTAGTGCTAACACGAGTCGAACGGTCTCAAACCTCGCAACAGGGGAGAATGTTTCATTGTAGTCAATTCCTTGCCTTTGTGCATAACCCTTCACAACTAATCTCGCCTTGTATTTGAGCACCTTACCATCAGGACCTAGCTTGGTCTTGTAGACCCATTTGACCCCAATTTCCTTGTGATCCTTTGGCAGCTCTACTAACTCCCACGTGTTGTTCTCCTCAATTGCCCGAATTTCTTCTTTCATAGCTGTGACCCATTCTTTCTTGCCTGCGGCTTCTTCAAAGCACTCGGGATCTTCCACCATCAGCACTTGTGTTGATGAGTATAATTCTTGCAAGGTTTTGGTCTTTTGTTGTGACTGTGGGTTGATTCTTCTTGTATAAACTCGCAGTAGTGTTGGTATGTCTTCATTTTGCTGAGGCTGATCGGTGTTACTGCTGTCTGAATTGAATGGTACACGGGCCGTATCAGAGTCCATACGGACCGTATCGCCTTCATGCGGGCCGTATCGAATGATGATCCGGGTCGCATCAGGTTCTACATCTTCTCTGTCAGCTACTGGTATGTTGTTTTCTGCCATAGACCAACTCCAGTTAGCATCTTCATCAAATGTCATGTTGCGGCTGACTATTGTCTTCTTTGTTTCAGGGTTGTAGAGTCTGTATCCCTTCGATTGAATACAGTACCCTATGAATATGCACTTTTCTGATTTTGCATCCAACTTCTTTCGGTTGTGTGAGCTGATTAGGGTGTACGCAATGCATCCAAAGACTCACAAGTGACTCACATTTGGTTTTCTTCCAAACAACGCCTCATACGGAGTTTTGTTCATGACTGCCTTTGTCGGAGAAAGGTTGAGGATGTATACTGCAGGTGGCTACGGCTTCGCCCAAAAAGAGTTTGGCATCCCTTTTGATCTCAAGCATGCTTCTTGTCAACTCAACAACAGTTCGATTCTTTCGCTCGGCTACACCGTTTTGCTCGGGGGTGTAGGGAGTGGTTAGTTGCTGCAAAATGCCTTCTTGTTCACAGAATTTCTTGAATTCGTTTGATTGATACTCACCACCCCGATCCGATCTCAACACCTTCGCCTTCATGCCGGTTTGAGTTTCTGTCATGGCTTTGAACTTCTTGAACATCTTGAATGCTTCGCTCTTATAGGTAAGGAAGAATACCCATGTCATTCTACTGTAGTCGTCGATGAATAGCATGAAGTATTTGCTTCCTCCCATTGAACTCGTCTCCATGGGTCCACATAAGTCGGTATGCACTAGTTCAAGTATTTGAGTTGCACGGAGAGATTGGTCCTTCGGAAATGGCAATTTTGATTGTTTGCCAAGTACACACCCTTCGCATAACCCAACTTCATCTATCTCTCGGTAGACCTATTACCATACTTTTCTGGTTTAGTAACTTCAAACCATTCATATTTAAGTGCCCATATCTTAGATGCCATAATCTGCTTTGATTAGTTTCCACCATTGCAAGTGCAGTATCATCAACAGAGGTTGTTTCTAGTGGAAATAGGTTGTTTTGAGTCTTCTGAATGGTTGCCATCACATGCTTTGTTGATGAATCCTCGATTTTGCAAGTGCAGCCTTCGAATTTGATCGCATACCCGCTCTCCATCATTTGGCCGATGCTCAGGAGGTTTTGTGCAAGTTGTGGGATGAAGTATACATTGTGTAGATACCTTGTGTTGCTTGCGGTTTTGACAGCCACCTTGCTGATTCCTTCAACTTGAATTTGTTTGTCGTTGCCAAGTCTCACAGGCTTCTTGTATGACTCGTCCAATTCTTCGAAGAGATACTTGTAATCGGTCATGTGATTAGAACACCCACTGTCTAGGAACCAAACTTGACTTGCATTAGTATCCCGTACGGTCCGTGTGCTTTGGACACGGGCCGTGTCAGGCATGGTACGGGTCGCATCAGCAGTTTTCGTCATGAAGAGCCTGGTTTCGGTGTCTGCTTTGTTGCCTTTCTCCTCTGCAACATTGGCTTGCTCTTCCTCACGTTTCTTCTTGTAACAATCAGCCTGCACATGGCCGAATTTGTGACAATAATGGCATTCAACGCCTTGCTTGCCTTGTTCGTCTTCCCTCTTCTTCTTGTAGCAATCTGCCTTGACATGACCCAACTTGTGGCAATAGTAGCACTCGATATCCTTCTTTGTTGTTTGTTGTTGACAGTTGTCTCCACTGCTCGTGCCTCTTCCACGACCTCTACCGCTGCGACCTCCTCCTCTACTTGAGTTGCCATTGGTGAGGAATGCCTTAGAGTCATCCTTCTCTTCAGATCTGAGAAGTCGAACTTCATGGGCTTGCAGCGAACCCATCAACTTGTCGAAAGAGTATGTGGACAGATCCTTGGACTCTTCGATTGCTGCCACGACATGGTTGAATTTTGTTGTAAGGCTGCGAAGCACCTTCATAACTACGATCTTTTCTGTAAGATCCTCGCCACAACTCTTGATTTGGTTGACGGTGGATGTGACTCTTGTGAGAAACGCTTGAACAGATTCGCCTTGATTCATGTTCAACGTCTCGAAATCTCTTCTCAATCCTTGTAGCCTTATCTCGAGAACTTTCATATTTTCTCGGAAGGCGGTTTGCAGGGTTGTCCATGCCTCCTTTGCCGATGTCGCTGCTGCGATCTTTGTGAACACCGTGTCAGCAACGGCTTGTTGAATGAAAAACAGCGCCTTCGCATCGCGCTTCACTGTTTCTGTTAGTGTGGGATCAGGGGCCGGTGCTCCCTTCTCTACCAATTCCCATAGACCTTGAGACTTGAGCAAAGTTCGAATCTTGATGCTCCAGAACTCATAGTTGTCTCCCTTGAACAGCGGAATCGAGGGATTCGAAACATTCATGTTCTCTGCCATGGTCGGATCTGCCTTGATCTCTCACCTTTGGCTCTGATACCAAATTTGTTGGGAATAAATTGAGATAACAGAAAAAAAACTCACAATAATTTCTTATTACTCAACTTAGACTAATTACACATACAAGAGACATAGTATAAATACTAGAAAATAATTCCAATTTAGCATCCACTACCCTAAAATTCTGGTGCTATAATTGGCTTACAGCTACACCCACTAACTCTATTACAGGAACTTACCAAAAATAGAAAAAACGTGTTTACAGACAGTTATAACAGAGGACAAATTTAGCGCCAGGACACGGGCCGTGTCCCTAGCCATGCGGGCCGTGTCCCTAGTCATGCGGGCCGTGTGGGGACACCTGATGACTTGGATTACTTTCAACATAAACAAACGCAGCATACGATTAGTGTGCTGCATGAAGTATAAACTACTCGGTAAATTTCAATATCCTTCTGACCAACTTGCCTTTTGGGTCTTTATATAGCAAAAGAACTTGGTATGTCCCTACCACTAGCCTATCTTAATGGGAAAATAGCAGAGGATTTTCACTATGGCGCCAACTGTGCGGTCGGAGGCGCAACGGCTATGAATCATTCCTTCTTCCAAGAGAAGGGCATTACAGTGCCCGATCCGAGGGTGGGGTTCTTGGCACTTCAGATCCAATGGTTCAAACAATTATTGACTCTTCTATGTCCTCAATCAGGTAATTACTAATTTTATTTACCCTCAAAAACAAAAATATTCAAATTTCAAAAATTGTAAACGTATTAATTATAAACTGTTTGCGCGTGCAGATTGTAGAAACATTTTGGAAAGTTCATTGTTTCTGGTAGGAGAGATTGGAGTGAATGACTATATCATCCCGGCATCATCTCTTACTGTACCATTTGATGAAGTACGCACATTTGTTCCTCATGTTATCCAAGCCATTGGTGCAGGCATCAAGGTGGTTGTTTATCTCTTCTAAAACATCAGTTTTATTAATTGTACACTGTGCATGTTCTAACCTGATCAATAAAATAAAGCCTCTTTGTGCAAACATCTAATTCCTTATTAAAATTTCAGTAAAAACAGACCAGATATGAACAGAAATGGGTCTTCAACTCTTCATACACAATTTATGTCATGAAAATTCACTGATTCAATTAAGCATTTGCTTTCATACTGCATTATGTAGATTCCCAGTACATAGCTAGGTTCTGAAAATTCTGGTATTAGTAAATAATTGTTCAGTAGTAGAAATAATGCATTTCTATTTTCATTGGAAATGATTTAAAGCTCAAAGATTGGATTGGATTGGTTATTAAAATACATCAGCACAAAGGTGTATGTAGATAAGAAAGAACTGTTACAAAATAAAAATAAAAGAAAGGAATGTGCATCTTGCATCACAGCCATTCATCAATGCATAGATTGGCCAACAGATCAACACCTATCAGCAGATTAACTAGCCATTGTAATTCCTATAATAAGGAAATAGAAAAATATTGTAACCTAGGAAAATAGATAACGCACGGTAAGAATTGTAGAATTTTGCTATAAATAGAGATATAGTCTTGCAAACAATATAAACAAAAAGAAATACATACTGTGAATTATTCAATGCTAGAAAACTGGAGCAGCTAGAGTTAATTCTGTTGGGTTAAATTCAGCAATACTGCACTGCTTTGTGCCAGTATGCTAAAGATTGAAGAGAGAAAAATATTTTTCTGAATAGAAATAACACTTTATTTCCTTTCTCTCTTACTCAATTACATAATGTTCTGCAGTATTTATAATAATACAACTTTCCTAAAATAACTATCTACAACTTTACTAAATTAAGACCCACTACAAAACATGCTGAAAAATAACTAACTACTACACCAACTAGTCCTAAAATAACAACGCTTAAAATAACCACTGCCCAAAAATAACTCATGCAGTTTTTATGCTGGTAAAAACTGATTTGTACATGCTCTATCAATTTGAATTAATTTTCAACACTCCCCCTTAATTCAAAATTGATTATGCCATGTTTGATTCTGAATTCTTCAAACTTTTCTCTTGCCAATGCCTTTATCAGAATGTCAGCCTTCTTCTTGCAATGCTTGATGCTATTTTTCATTTTCTGTTGCTTCTTCAATGGTTGTAGACCTTTACCTTCCACTATCTGTATACCCTACAAAAAACGTGGGTTTCTCTTTCTTTTCTTCTGCATAGCATGCTTGCTCTTCTTCCCTCTGTTTTCTGAAACAATCAGCTTGCACACACCCATATCTTTTGAAGCACTAGACATCTTTTATGTCGTGCTGAAATTGAAACTCGCCAAATCTACAATGGGCACATCCACCTTTGCCTTGAGAGGACTCCCCCTTTTTGTAGAACACGCTTTCATCACTTTTCTCCTCTAATCTGGGCTTCGTTTCATGGGTCTGCAGTGATCCCATCAGTTCATCAAAGTAATAGGTTGAAAGATCCTTTGATTCTTCAATTACTATCACCACGTGATCAAATTTTGGTGCTAGACTTCTCAGCACCTTTGTCAACATGGTTTGCTTCGAGATGTTGTCTCCATATGCTCGAATTTGGTTGACAACGGATGTGATTCTTGATAGAAAAATCTACATTGATTCCTCTATTTTCATATTCATCGTCTCAAAATCTCTATGTAGGCTTTGCTGTTTTATAGCCACAACTTGAGAACTTCCCTGAAATGCTGTTTTCAAGGTGGTAGCCTCTTCCTTAGCAGTTGTTGCTGCTGCAGTTCTTCAAGGTTGCACACCAATCGACTCTACTGACAATTGCGAATTGACTCTGCCGTCAATTGCTGTCCCACCAAACCATCGGCTCTGATACCAATTTGTTGGGATAAATTCAGCAATACTGCACTGCTTTGTGCCAGTATGCTAAAGATTGAAGAGAGAAGAATATTTTTCTGAATAGAAACAACGCTTTATTTCCTTTCTCTCTTATTCAATTACATAATGTTCTGCGCTATTTATAATAATACAACTTTCCTAAAATAACTACCCACAACTTTACTAAATTAAGACCCCACTACAAAACATGCTGAAAAATTACTAACCACTACTCCAACTAGTCCTAAAATAACAACGCTTAAAATAACCATTGCCCAAAAATAATCCATGCAGTTTTTATGCTGGTAAAAACTGATTTGTACATGATCTATCAATTTGAATTAATTTTCAACAGATTCTTTCTATTTTGTACAATTAGCATGATGATTTAAATTTCTCCTAAAAAACTCAAATATCTTTTAATCAACAGGAATTAATTGAGCTTGGGGCTAAAACATTAGTGGTACCAGGAATCATACCTTTCGGTTGTACCCCATCCTTTCTGACCATGTTCCATACCGAAAACAATGAAGATTATGATGAAGAGACTGGTTGCATGAAGTGGTTGAATGAATTCTCAGAGTACCATGAAAAGTTGCTCAAAGAAGAGTTGAATAATTTGCAGCGATTATATCAAGATGTTACTATCACACATGCTGACTACTATGGAGCCTCAATGAATATATTCAAATCAGCGAAACGATATGGTGAGTTTTCTGAATCTTATTGTAACTGTGTGTGAATGGATTTTTTATAGCAAACAAATTCCAGACATACCAGAAAGTTCTTTGATTTAGGCTATGGTACTATGCATAGTGCGGATTAGTCCGTACTATGGATCAATATCTCTATTTTCAAAGTTCAAATAATCGATCTGAACTGTTCAACATGATTACCATATAAAAATATACTTGCAGACTAAATATTACTTTTTTTTATAAATTTTTATACCTTTTTTAGATAGGTAGAAAATCGCTACTTTTGAATGGTCTATACTTTTTATATCAAGTGATTTTCTATGTATCTTGAAAAAATAGTGAAAAAAATCTAAAAAAAAATATAAAATTTGATCTACAATTATATTTACATATGGAGATCATGTTGAACGGTTCAGATTGACTATTTGGACATTAAAACGAAGGAGATTGATTCATTGTACAGACCAATCCGTACTATGCATAGTACCATAGCCCCACTCAAGTTCCTTTGTGTACAAACTAATAACAAGGTTTCAATAAATTTGGCAAATGCTCATTAGGCAAATATGTCACCTTCATTATGTATCGGCGTATCGAAACATGTTTTAATCTTGAAATTAAAAATAAGAGGGTATCTCTCGTATATGACTTCTACTAGAGCTTATTTTTGTTGTTCTTTTTGCATGTAGGATTTATGAATCCCTTATTTGCCTGCTGTGGAGGTGAAGGCCGGTACAATGTCACATCTGCGATTTCTTGTGGCGACGAGAGATCGAGGGTTTGTGCTGATCCATCCAAATATTTATCTTGGGATGGGTTTCATTTAACAGATAGAGCAAATGAACTGATTGTAGAAGGAGCATTTAGTAAGATAATCACACGACTTGACATATGTGGATCCTCCTCCTAATTTGAAGTTGATAGCTGACTCAATGGATTTTTAAATTATAAGAGATTTAACATTTGAACAGTTCTGAATATTTAGCTTTCTTTTGGCATAATCAAGTATTTATTTTAGTATAAAAGTGTTAAAATTAATGTTTTTGAAAAAAAATGAAAGATTATTAAATGAGTCAATTAGTCAAAAGTTAGATTAATGTATTTGGAATTTTTAGATAGATCAATTGTTTATGTTTTCAAGAGTCATGTTGGGGAGTGTAATTCATGCTGCACTTAATATTTGTGTTGTGTTTAATTATATTTATGTTATTGGGTTTGTAAAATGTTACCATATGGCCTATAAATAAGAACTTTGTCATGTGTAAGGGGTATCTCAACATAATAAAAAAAATTCTACATATGAGTTCTTCTCCTTTCTCTCTCTCTTCCACTAAAATATTAAACAAAATAACATAGGCCTTGAATAGGGCAACATAAGTGATATCAGACCCTAGGTAGTATGAGAGTTCAAGGGAGGTTTCTCTAATAGAAGTGTGTTAAAAAAAAGAAGTTGAGAGCGCGATGGCTATGCAAGGTGGTGCATGGGGCCGCAACGCGAGCAACTCGTTTTTGATGGCGAGAATTATGATTATTGGAATATAAAAATGAAAACACTCTTGATTTCACAAGATTTATGAGAGATAGTGGAAGAAAGTTTTGAAGAGAAAAAAGATGAGAAGGGAAAGAAAATGTTGAGACGTCGAGTGAGAAAAAGGAGAATAAGAAAAAAGATGCAAAGACTCTTTATTTGATTCAACAAGCCATCACTGATATGATTTTTTTCAAGAATAATCGGCACACAAGTTCAAAAGAAGCATGACAGATTTTGCAAAATGAGTTTCAAGGTACCGAAAAGGTTAGAGCCATAAAACTTTTAACTCTTAAGAGAGATTTTCAGAATTTACAAATGAATGAGAAAGGGACTTCAAACTCTAGACCTTAAAGCCCTAGTCAACAGATCAGACTCCCCAACATGGAGGCCCGAACATGACAGGATGGGGCAGAAAGCCAGGAAATCAGTGAGATATATAGAAGTCAAAGTGTCAAACCCAGAGAAAGGAGAGCAGAGACACTCACCCAGTTCCGTTGTTGTTTTAGGTTCAGGACAGGAGGTTCGATCTGGTGGACTCGATCAGCAGGAGAAGATAGATGAAGGAGAGTGTAAGTGAGCGAAGGTGAGAGAAGTAGTGGTAGATTGATTAGAGAGATGTTGGAGAGGAAATTGTGGTTGATGGGAGATTAATTATAACCTTAATTGTGTCTGAGTGTGACCGATGTTGGCATTAAAAGACTGATGTTGACTTGCAAAAGAGTTGCAGGAGCAGGACCTCAAAGCATAAAATGGAAGTCGTTGATTTGCAAGACCTGGATGGAGATGTTGGAATATGTCGCCATTCATTGCGATTCATACCAGTAGCATGCCAAGTCCCTAAGCAGGGGTGGAGAGTTACTCTCACTCATCTCTAGTTGCTGATGTCTCAACTGGGAGTTGTTGAGGAGCACAAGATGCAGCAATTCCAATCTGGATTCGTCTAATTATTATATAACTAATTATCTATATGTAACATGAATGCTTGTTTTGTATGGACTGGATATACATTTCATCATCCATATAATTTCCATGACCTTATATCACAATTGCCAGCCAAAACCAACCAATGATAAATGATGCATCATACTAGTCTTTGAGAAATGAGAGATACTGCTATCAGAAAATCATCATAAACCATTTAAAGAAGAAAATTAGGTAGCATCAGGAATATAAACCGTTATAGCTAGCTTATTGTAGTACCTAACATAATTTTTGTAATTAGGTAAATCTTGCGTGTAGCAATTTAGAATATAGACCAACGGCTAGAATATAATTGGATTATAAATCCCCATGTAAAGCAAATGCAAATATCATAACAACATAATAAAAACTCATTTTTCATTTGTAAACTCATTATTAGTGGTGTCTACTTGGGCCTTTTTTCCTTCCAAAATTTTCTAGATTAATTTTGTAGATAACATGTTTGTTTTCGAACAGAGAATAATAATCCTCCAGTGAATAGTACAGTCCTAGGCTAACAAGTCTTGAGCAGACTGCAGATTTGTGTGAAGCCTGCTCATAGCTCAGATTTTCTTTTTCTTGATGGTTGGCGGCAATTGCCGTCAACAGGTATATTGATAAAAAAAGTTATTTACAAGTAGAACAAAAAAGTAAACAACCTGCCATGCCCTAAACTATACATTGGGGCTAGCATCTCTAAAATTCTTTAATAAAAGAGCAAATTAATGAAAAAATGAAAATCATCACTAATGAAACCTCTCAACAATTACTTCTTCATGTATCGATTTCCAGTGTCGTATCGTTGATGAGACGATGAACCTGTCTTCTGTTTCTTTCTCTCCATAAGGGCCATGTTCCCGCTGTCCAAATTACGTTCCAAAGAGCTCGCCTTCGGGGTGTCATCAGTCCTCCTGTCTCCAACCAGATCCACCCTATGTTTCTACCTCCTCTCCTGGAAATGTTGTAATGTGCCATTAGCCCCTGCCATAATCCGGCCGCATAGCCGCATATCCACATGATGTGGTCTCTTGTCTCAATAAGGTCGATCGTGCATAAATGGCATCTCGTCTGAACGATACATCCTCTAGCCAATAGTGTTTGCTGCGTAAGTATCTTTTCGTCGAGCATGAGCCAGAAAAAATCTTTACCATCGGGGGGACCCTGATCTTCCATAGTTGCCTTTGCATATGGGATACAATGCCGCCATCATGCATCATCTCATATGCTGAGGCATAGGTGAATTCGCCCTGAGGCATACCATCTCCAATAGCTCAGATTTTCATTTTGTATTGAGCCTTGTCTTTGATCTGTTTGGGCCTTAGGCCTCTTGAAATTCTAAAGAAAAGAAATAAAGAGAAAGACAAGTGGAACTAGGCTTGGGCTCCTCTGGGCTCTGTCAATCAGTTTGACCAATGAATACAATAAAAAAATGAGTAGTTGGAAGCTTGCAATTGGGAATTCAGAGTAGGTCCGATGCCATCAGACCTACTTTAGTTCGATGGGTGAAATGACCATTCGATTGCATCAAGATCCGTGCTAAGTATATTAAAATCTGTGGAAGTCTATTTCAATTTCCGTGCGCACTAATCTTAATGCTAGTTGTACGGTTGTAGAGCTAATTGAACCTAAAAGTAGGTCCGATGCCCATCGGACCTACTCCTATCTCTGCAATTGGTATATATTTCTGGGTTTTTTTTAGTTGAATATATTTATGGTTCGCTCGTGCCTGCTATGTGCATTTCAATTCTAGCCTTTGAAGGCATATTTATATTTTCTTTTTCTAAATGTATACTACTTGCAAAAATAAAACCGTACCTTTGTTATCCAATTAAGAATTTTTATTAAAGATCATTGTGAATATCATATGATATGTTTAATTTGTATCGAACAGATAAATTCACTAGATTTATGGATCGCTAGATTCTGTAAAACTGAGAAAGAATGCAACATATATTAATGGACCGCTAGATATATTCTGCAAACTCCAGAAGACTTATTTAGCTATTAGTGATAGACAGGGATGGGTGGGTAACTTGCTTTCTAGCGGAGGACGACTAACTTTGGCAAATTCTGCCTTAACTGCTGTACCTTTATACATGCTATCTCTCTATAAGCTGCCTGGTAAAGTTCGACAATATATAGATAGAGTGCGGTGTAGATTTCTGTGGCAAGGTGATGCTGGACCCCGTAAAAAATACTCATTAATTAATTGGCAATTAGTTTAATGTTATCCAAAAGAATTTGGAGGCTTGGGCGTCAAAGACTTGCACCTTATGAATACCTCTTTGCTTATCAAATGGTGGTGGAAATGGAACAACCCTCACTTTACAGGTTTATGGAAACAAATCTTACATGCTAAATATAACTCACATACACCTCTTTCACAAATGTCACATTTCTGGAGGGAGGTTTGTAAGTTGCAAAATATTGGTAACTTGAGCTGTACCTATCAATTAGGTAATGGCCATAGTGTACGGTTTTGGATAGACACATGGCACTCTGAATGTTCCTTAGCCACTGTTTACCCTCATCTTTTTTAACTGTGTACTAACCAATCTATTTGTGTACAGCAGGTCTTTGACTCTAAGGGTGCCATGGTGAGGTTTCGATGAACCCTCCATGGCATTCTACTTTGTGAATTAATGGCACGGAAATTTTGGCACTTATATTTTCATATACATTGACTGATGCTCCAGATGTTCCTTTGTGGAAATGGGACCCTAAAGACCAATTCACTACTTCTTCTTTGTATTGTTTCCTTTCTTTCAGAGGGGTTCAAGTGCAATTTACCAACTTATGGTGGCACATGCCAGTTCCACTTAAAGTGAGGATGTTAATGTGGTTCCTTTTTAGAAATAAAATTCTTACCAAAGTTGTGTTGAAAACAAAGAAATGGTCAGGTGATGTTAGATGTCATTTTGGCTCTCATATTGGGGAAGAAGAATCTGCCTTGCATCTTTTTCTTACATGTTCTTACATAGCTCAAATTTGGTTTTGGATGGGTAATTTTCAAAATTATTATTGTGAGTGGCAATCTTTAGAGGAGATACAACATTTCGCTATGACTTTGCCTCTAAAACAAAGACATGATATGCTCATGGTGAGTGCCATATGCTGGATAATTTGGACCACTAGAAATTAGATTTGCTTTGATAATAAATGCATTCCCTCTATAAGACAAATGATTTTACTAATTTGCTCATTGTTGGATTATTGGCTAGGTACCAAAAAGCGACATGCGGGAAGCTTTGCACATCTCTGGGCTCCTGAGGATCTTGATATGGTGCCTCTTCAGACAATCCCTCCCATGCCTGTCAATGCTATTGAGATGGATGGTGATACCAATATGCCTCTGGTACCACTGTTACTTGTGCATTAGGGGTTCAGTGTTTGAACCTACATCAGGATGTGCTTTAAAAATTCCCTTTTATTATCCTTGTTAGACTATTTGCTTGTTTTTCTTTGTTTTGTTGTAATAATTTGGGATGTTCCCATGAATCCTAGGATGTTAGCTTGGTTATTTGCTGGCACAGTTGCTGTGTTTTAATTTTGCTATTTTCTCTCTTTTCTGTTTCAAGACAGTATGACTGGAGTAAGTAATATAATGGAAGGGCTTTTTGCCTATTTTTCCAAAAAAGTCTCAAACTTAGTTATTATCTTGGGAGCTCAGTTGTGTTTCTGGTAGCTCTCATTTTGTTCCTTGCTATACATTAGTAGTAGCAAGATGTTTCCTTCTTACTATGCTTTTATATCTCTGTGATCTTTTGGAGAGCTCTTGGTGCTCTCATAAACAATCCCTCTTTTGTAAGTCAACTATGTTTCATCAATGAAACAGGGCCTTGTTCTTTTTAACCAAAAAAAAAAAATATATATATTCTGTAAATTTATTTGAGAAATGGATGTCACATTAACATAATAAATTATAAAAGTTGAATGGGGTGTTACTGCAGTCGTGAACAGTAACACCCCTCCTCTCTACCTTCGGATGGGTGACGGACAGATCCAGATGCGTTCAGCTTACGTCCGATGACATCATACTGCTTGACACAAGCTGACACAAGGTGGGGAAGGCCGATCTAGACCACCTTGCTGCCGATAAGCGTCACCCGAAGAACAAATATGAAGCATCATTTGGTAAACGGTCTTATTCCTTAATATTCTTCCCTTTTTGCTTTCAGATGTGAAGTGAAATTGGGTTGGCTCTTTCAATTGTCAAATTGATTCACCGTGACAGAATTGCATGCTGATATAATCGTGCTCGGTTACGATTTTTGATGTGCTCATGTGAAGTTCTTGACTGATGGAAATTGAGAAAAATCTAAAAATTTTAGTCTTATTGCTGATTAATGCACTACCTTTGATTTTACTGAAATTAATTAGTGTCGTGGTGCTCAAATTTAAGCGGCCTCACAAACTTCTTTGTGTAGTTGTTAAGGCGTGGATGCTTGAATCGATTAGAGTACATACCACTTCCTCAAGGGAACATTTCTTTTGAGAAACAGAGAGATAAAAAAGCAACCCACCAATACAATGCTCAGTGTTGGCAAGATAAATTCCTCTCTGTTACAAATATCTATATTTATATTTGTAAAGTCAGTTGTTTGAACTTTTCAGTGTTATGTAATTATAGGCAGAAGCTTAAATTTTTTTTAATGACGTAAGGGGACATGAGCTCAAAATATTGCTCAGAGTTGCCAAGGTAAACTCCTGTTTATTGCAAATATTTCTATACTAAAGGTTCAGAAAAGAAAGAACTTAAAAGTTCACCAATAAAAAGAAAAGGGGATACCACAAATATGAGTTGCACTACCATCAGTTACCGTCTTACTCGTATGTTCAAATTGGTGGCGCTATTTGGTTATGGTTTTGCTCAATTCACAAATCTAGAATTGATTACTATTTTGGATTACTATTTCTTCTGTGTGGCAATAAAGGATAAAATTGGAACATTTTAAGGGACTAATTGATAATGAAATATCCCGTCTGAGCAATGAATATGGTAGTGGGAGCTCTTTGCATTTTACCACTCTGTTCTTATTTCCCTTTGTCAATTTCAATTTGAAAGTAAATTGAAAGAAAATTAACAATATTCAAAGTATATAAATTGTTGCAGTATAAATCAGTTTTGTCATAAATTAATAATATTCAGATTATATAAATTGTTGCATAAATCAATTTTATCTTAAATTAAAAAAATATATATTGTATAAATCAATGAAATTATAGTAATAAACAGATAATTTAAATATTAATAAATTATCATATCGGGTAACAAGTACAAAATAGCTATATATTATCTGTATTCTTATCTGATAAGCTGACAAAAATGTTTTCTTATCCGTATCAATACTCATGTGTTAAGTTCATAAAAATAATGTTTACCAATACTCGCCTTATCGAGTACAATATGAGTCGAATAAATTTGCTGACACCCTATATATCACTGAGGGAAAAGTATTTGATGTGCTAATATTATTCTAACTTGCTGAATTAAAAGGAAAAAGTATTTGATTCTTTTTACAGATTGATTCTCCAAAAGCTAGCTAAAGCAAAAGAAAAAGAAAGAGGCAAAGGAAAAGGTGATGTACGTGATTGGTTAATTGATGATCAGAATAGAGATTTGGGAATGGCTAGCGTGGGACGATCAAGGTCGACTAATTAATCTCTGCCTCGCCTCTCTCATAAGCCATCGAAATTCCAAACTTTAATTTTATCCAACGATCTGATCTGTTAAAAGACGATCACGTAGCAGGGAGAACTTATTGAAGGAGCGGTTCAATTCAGGACCGTAACTTGGGTGTTTATTCCATGCATTGCAGTGTTTCAATACATTTGGAGAAGTAAAAAACAGGGTATTTAACCGGCCAAAAAATGGCCGGTTTCTAATTTAATTCAAAATCGACTATTTTTTGACCGGCCTGGGCATTTTTAAAAATACCCAGTTAACATGGGCACATTTGGATTTTTTATTTAATTAAGGATATTAATTAAAAAAAAAGTCGGTTGAGTCAGTTGTGAATCTCAATAATATTCTACCTAATCGTGCGGAAGCAAGAGTCATATTTTATTTGTTGAGCAAGGCTTGGATCTAGCCAGGCATCTCAACAGAGGAAACCAAAAAGTCATATTTTATTTGTTGAGCAAGGCTAGGATCTAGCCAGGTATCTCAATAGAGGAAACCAAAAAGTCATATTTTATTTGCTGAGCAAGGCTTGGATCTAGCCAGGCATCTCAATAGAAGAAACAAAAAAGAGGGAGAGGGCAAGGGAGGGAGGAGAGAGAGTCTTGGCAGCTACTGTCAAACTTTTCAAAAAGAGAGAGAGAGTGCATGTGGCAGCATCTGGTCAGGTCTTTCAAAATAAAGTGAGAGAGGGAGACATTATATAATGGATAATATACTTGAGAAATTGCAAAACCAATGGAACTCAGAAGGGGTAAGGATTCTCGTCCTCACCAGCCTCAGCATACAAATAGGTCTCACGTTCTTGGCACCATTTCGCAAGCGCAACCCCAACAAGGTACTCACGCTGACGATCTGGGTTATGTACCTGACTGCTGACGTTGTTCCCTCATTAGCACTGGGTAACATGGGCAAGCAGATTGGTGGTCCTGCAGAAAGTGGCGACCTGACCGTCTTGTGGGCCTCATTCCTCTTGCTCCACCTCGGAGGTCCCGATACCATCACATCATTCTCAATCGATGATAATGAGCTTTGGTGGCGTCTCCCGTTGGGGCTAGTTGTTCAGATTGTAGCTGCAGTTTATACATTTTGGCAATCACCACCAAATCCGGTGCTGTGGCTACCAACAACTTTGGTGTGCATCGCTGGAATGATCAAGTTTGTCGAGAGGACTCTTGCTCTCCGCTCAGGTAGCAGAAACAATATCAAGGATACAATTATGAAGGAAATCAGCCCCTTAAATGATACGAAGAAAGGTACACATATCTGTCTACCTTCAAACAACTTCCGGTTAACTATGTTATTATTTCTTGCTAAGAGTATCTTAAGATTTGATTTAAGTAAGCATTAAATTATCCTTAAATTCAGTGGCCTGTGTATATATATAGTTTCCAAATTTACAAGATTATAAGTTTAAAAATATGTATGTATTAATTGTTTGACATTTTTAAAGAGAATGAGAATAGAGAAGAGAAGCAAGAATTTGTTTTATTGATCTTTGCTTGAATTGATTTACAGAAGACAATGAAGTATTTATATAAGATACAAGTGATGTTAGCTCACAGCTTAACAGCGGCTTAACAAACTATCTATCATTAACTGCCTAACTAACTTTAGTTAACTGCCTAACAACATCTTGTTACATCACTAATTTCTAACCGCAACAGTTGGTGCTGTTGTTCCTATTAATTTTCAAACAGTATAATATAAAATAAAAACAAAATAAATTATGATCTTATCAGAAATCAAAATTCTTGAACTGAATAGAATTAGGCAAGATTATCGAGCCTAACAATAACAAATTTAAATAATAAGGTACCTCTTCCAGGGACTCGAGATGAAGAATTTATATATTTATTATTACATTAAACATATATATAGTATTTATTATTGTTACGCTTTGTTTCAGTCAGTTTGGATTGTTTGATTATTTGTTGTTCAACCATAAAAATGGGAAGTTCTACTATACGTCTTCTTTTGTAACATAAGTATTAAAGGAGAATTGGTTTTAATCTAGTAGGAAAGGTAGCATTTGTCGTGTTGGGGAGTAGGTTTCTGGTGCCAAAAAGAACATTTTTTTTCTGGCAAAACAAATGCATTCTGAAATGGTTTATCCCAAAAAGATTTTGTCTTAAAAGAAAAACAGTGGAACTGAAACTGGACAAGATAGATATGTTCCATCTGGAAGTAATTAAAAAAACAATGATATGATCCCGACAACAGGAGCTAATGCACAAAATATCATCAATTAATAAACATTACTTGACAGTCATACATTAATATGAGATAGTACATTTTATTTGTAACTACATTCACAAAATATCATATATTATAGTTTCACAAAATAGTTTCACTTTTTTGTGTAACTACATTTCACATTTTATAGTTTCACTTTTTTGTACCTTAATTAATTAGCATGATCTCCGACAACAGGAGCTATATGTTTTTTATTTACTATGGTGTCGTATGAAAAAATTAGTCAGTAATTCTTCTATCTGAAACTGTTAATAATGTCATGCAAATTTTTCCAGTTTGGTCAAATGTTTGTTTCTGTACCTTTTAAAGATGGTCCTTTTCGCAGTATTAAAAGAAATTGAATAAAAAATATATTAGTAAAGTATAGTTAAATAACTATTACCAATCCCTGAATGACCAAGCAGGTACTGTACGTACTACTCCCAACCTGTACTCTAAAGTCGAAAGAAAAACAAAGGTGATATATATTAACACTGAGAGAGAAATGATTATTAAAATAATTTGTGAATATTATTCAGTTCAACTAGTTGAGGCGATAAGGAAGGGCAAAGAGGAAGGAGAAAGGGAAATGAAGGATGAAAGTATCTCTGAACATGGCGCCGGCGCAGCAAATGAAACTAAAGGTACATATATCGAGCTAACTATATCAACTCCCGCAAAATCTTATTTCTTGCCAAGAGTACCTTAATTAAGATTCGATTTAACTATTCAAATTTATGATTAGGATGGGAATTTAAAGATAATATATCTCTTAGTACCCAGTGTATATTTTTTTTTCAAATTTTAAATGAGGATTCAAATGCACCATGATTTTATGCTCTAATATGTTCCACATCCTTTATCTTCCTTTTCAAAGTCCAAAAAGTCAATCCGAACTACTTAACATGATCTTTATAATAAAATATTCATGGAGACCAAATTTTATATTTTTTAGAACTTTTTTACTATTTTTTTAGATAGGTACAAAATCACTGTTTTAAGGAGATTCTGGACCATCCGAAAAAGTGATATTGTACCTTTGTAAAAAAATAGTAAACAAATTCTGTAAAATATAAAATTTGATCTCCAAGCATTTTTATTATAAAGATCGTGTTGAGTTCGGATCGACTGTTCAAGACTTTGAAAACAAAGATAAAAGATGTGGAGTATATTAGAACAGAAAATCATGGTGCATTTGAACCCTCCTTCATTTTAAATATAAGCACTGTTTATGACATTTTCAAATAGTATAATATAGTATAAAAACAAATATATATTGTGATTTTTCTATGGAATTTTTTTTTCTTCTTTTAGCTCAATCTGTCAATAATGTCATTGAATTTTTTTTCAGTCTAGTGACATGTTGTTTATGTACATTAAATAAAGGAAAGTTTGCAGTATTAAATTATATTGAATTAAACAAAAATTAGAAAAGTTTTTAACTAATGGATATTAAACATCAACCATCTTAAAATAAATTTAAAGAGCATTAATCCATAAAAAAGGGTGATATTAGTGATTGAGAGAGAAATAGTTAATAAAATACTTTTTGAACTTATGCAGTTATTGAAGCTATTGAGAGAGACAAGGAAAGGATGGCCATTATTGAAGGCCA